>JAOEHI010000009.1:3142817-3175731 GCA_025447815.1 Percopsis transmontana
ATTTCACTTGTTGTTCACGTATTGAAGAGGAGAACTAGAAGGGAAAAAAAAGATCACAGATATTTTATGTCCCTCTTGGCAAAAAAAATCCTAGTGTAGTTTGTTTTTATTTATTTATTATACATTTTATTTTATTGTGTATAGGCTTTTCTTGCACCTACTTCCATACAATCACCTTCACAGGGGATGTGACATTACATTTCTAGGAATAGACAAGTGCTTTGGAGTTTATCTCGCTCAAGATGAGATGGAGGCCTCTGAAAGCCACAGTGGACCCCTTTTTGCAGAACTGTCTTTTTGTTTTGAATGTATATCAGTTCAGCCGCTGTTGACTTCTGCAGCTTTGTGTGTGTGGGAGCAAGAGAGTGAGAATTTGAAACAAATAAGAATGCGTTTGAGCGATTGCGTATGTAAATGAGAGAGAACTTGCTATCCTTGTGTGCGTCCCTGTTGTGTGTGTGTGTGTGTGTGTGTGTATGCTCAAGTTTGTTTTTTGTTGCGTCTGCAGGGCCGAGGCTCGGGTTTCCCAGGCAGGAGGAGACCCAGAGGGGCTGGGCTCTCGGGTAGAGGGGGGCGTGGTAGGGCCAGGGGCAAGAACGGAGCTAGTCCCACCATCAACCCTGGGGTATGTGCTCCTAGCTGGTTAATTTTTACATGCTTCCACCATATATCAAACTAACCCATATGCAAAGCACTGTGTATGTTGCCTTTCAGCCCAGGACGTGATTTTTGTTTTGTAATTATGCTAAATGAAGTTGTTTGCTAGCTCTTGCATGCGTTCATAATGGGGGCAGCACAGTGCTAGGGACTAGTTCCCCAGTTTACCGAAGGACAGCTCTAAAAGTTATTAAATAATAACTAATGTACAATAGTATGGTTATGAGAAGGAGACCTTTTGCTGCCGTTTGTTTTAATATTCTTGACATTTCGCTAACATGCAGATCGCGACGATAGAAACGCCATACCCGGTCAAGGAGGAGGAGGAGAATGCCATGCATAACACAGTGGTGATATTCTCCAGCAATGACAGTTTCACATTGAAACAGGTCTGTCTGTTTCCTTTTATTCTCTGTTTTGTATTACTAAACACTTCCCATCCTGACTGTCATATTGGCATTTTGATTAACTTTTTGATGTTGTGTTGTGGTGTTACCCGGGAAAAAAAAATACATAATATATTTTGTCAAAAACATTATGGGAATCCTTTCACAAGAGAGATTGCTGTAGAGCATCAGAGCATTTCAACATAGCAGGATGAAACAAGGGAATTCTTCACCAGTATCAGTTTTACAATTGTTTACAGAAGGCTGACGTAGCAGAAGCTGCCAGTTTGGTCATATTAGACACTACGTTTTCCGCCCACTACGTGAGACACCAAGTATTGATTTTATGATTTTGAGGTGTCTAGCAACCATAGCTAAGTGAATCACCGTGACTTGCTAACAAAATGGGTCAAAACCCATCTCGTCTCCAGTGAGCCTGTCTCACTAAGACCAGGAACCTCTCTTTGAAGAAAAGCAGTCTCCAGACAAACGGCATAAATACTGATGTAGAAAAACTGCATAGGATTCTGACCCCCTTCCTTCCCTACAGGACATGTGTGTTGTGTGTGGGAGTTTTGGTCTTGGTGCAGAGGGCCGGCTCCTGGCATGTGCTCAGTGTGGCCAATGCTACCATCCCTTCTGTGTTGGAATAAAGGTGAGCCCACAAAAATAATACCTACATAAAGAGTGTATTATACAATGTGCAATATTGGGGCATGCAGACAATGGCTGCATTCAGATTTGTCATGGCATTCCACAGATTACCAAGGTGGTGCTTAGTAAAGGCTGGCGTTGTCTGGAGTGTACAGTGTGTGAGGCGTGCGGCCAAGCCACGGACCCCGGGCGTCTGTTGCTTTGCGATGACTGCGACATCAGCTACCACACCTACTGCCTGGACCCTCCGCTGCAGAATGTACCCAAAGACAGCTGGAAGTGCAAATGGTGGGTGGCCGCCTCTTGGTGGGGTTTACTCGCGCTCCTCGGCAATGCGTCTTGTGCATTTCTGTTCTCAAGATGTTGTTTTATGCTGCATGTAATGTAATGGGGCATTCAAATGTTACTGAATACGGTGAAGCACCCTGTTTCATGTGTTAGTTATCCAATTCTCCTGCCGAGGTTTTTGGTCCATTGATTGTTATGGCAAATGGACTCCCCAGAGTCTTAACTAACAGAATAATATTTAAATCTTTTTTTAAATATTATTTGAGGTGACATTTTTAAGACATTGTAAAAATTATATTTTATTGTGTGTTGGGAGCAGAATGAACCTGCTACCCAGATGCATTGTCATAGCTTTCCTGGGCCACTTGTTATGATAAAATCCAGTCTTTTCCTGTTTGTTCTTTTAATTTAGCACAAAGGTTGGTCTACATATAAACGACCACCCTCAGTGGTTTGTGGCAGTGGTGTTTTTCTAATTTAAAACACAATTTGCCTCCCGAAGGTGCGTGTCCTGTACCCAGTGCGGTGCCACCTCTCCTGGCCTGAGGTGTGAGTGGCAGAATAATTACACCCAGTGTGCCCCCTGTGCCAGTCTGGCTACCTGCCCCATCTGCCTGCTGGACTACAGTGAGGGCGCCGTCATCGTGCAGTGCCGCCAGTGCGACAGGTGTGCACCGCCTCTAATGAGCCAAACATTTGTGCATATTTACAAAAGCTGTCAGCCCGGGAAGCCCGCTTTCCACTAACGCACCCCACACACACACACACACACACACACACGGTCCCACACGTATCCTGTTTTTGTCAAGTTGCTATGAGCCTGCTTCTGCTTCTCCTTCCTCCACAGATGGCTCCATGCCTCTTGTCAGGGCCTCCATTCAGAGGAGGACGTGGAGAAGGCAGCAGAGAGCAGCTTTGACTGCACAATGTGTCGAGCTTTCAAGACCACTAAGGGTAACGAGCACTGCATCATTTCTTTATCTAGTCTGCTGTTTACAGTGCTTCTTTGTGTCTGCTATACTATTGCGACTACTACTGTTTCACATTTGACCGTGCTGTTCTTTCTTTTTTTATCTTTTCCCATTCCTCCACCTCCATGTTATAAATGCCTTTTTGTACACTGTGCTTCTGCAGTAGCGACCAAGGCCAGAGACTCCATTGAACCTGCAGTTATGACGCAGATTGTTACAAAGGCTAAAGAAATGGGTGAGTTCTCTTTCAAGGCTGGAAGATAGATAACCACAGCCCACTCAGTGACTTTGTTCTTCGATGAGAAAATACTTTATTGGCTCCAGTTTTCTTGAGCCGATAAAGTAACCCCCCCCCCCCCTCCCCCAACATTCTGCTTGTTTCGCAGACCTGACCAGGACCTACACTCAGGATGGGGTTTGTCTCACCGAGTCAGGCCTGTGCCAGCTCCAGAGCCTGTCTGCCACTGCGTCGCGCCGCAGAAAGGCCAAGCCCAAGCTCAAGCTAAAGATCATCAACCAGAACAGCGTGGCAGTTATGCCTTCTCCCATGGACCCCCTTTCGGAGCACTCCCGTGATGAAGACATGGAGGAAAACAGAGGTGCCCGTCTTCTGACACAAGCTGATTTGAACCAACTTTAAGGCTACACCCATCTCATAAACACATACATTTTGCTACCTATCGCTGATTCATTTAATACAGTCATAGTTCAGCACCCTTCCCCTTTGTCTGTATGTGACGTTTGCATTAAAATTCCATCATCCAGCAGTAGGAGAGGATAGGTAAAATGGAATTGTATTAATCTTATTTTACGTCAGGTTTTACTAGTTTGTTTTAAGCTTTAGATCCATTTGTTTAGATTGATCAGTAGTTAAGGGGCTCACAGACATATCAAAACCGAGAAAGGTGTAGAAAAGGTCTTATAAGGATGCTTAATAACAGAACTCATGCACCTCATTCAATTAGGGAAGTAAGCAGAGTGGATATGGATTTGACCCGGGCTCTGTTTTTGGAGGTAGGGTTGGGTGGGGGTTGTTTGGGCTGCAGGGCTGTTGCTCACTGTCAGTGCTCTGTCTCTCCCCCCCTCCCCCCCATTACAGAGGTGGAGCTCCTGGATTGCGAGGCAAAATCTGACTCGAGCCTGGAGAGAGAGCCAGCAGAAGATGACTCCAAGGGGGGCGACGGATTGAAAAAAAGGAAGAGGAAGCCTTACCGGCCGGGTAGGGCCCCTGATTGAAGGAGACAGCTCCTCTGAAGCGTAAAATGGTGCAGTACGTGCCTGGCGCTGTAGCTGCAGCCAAGCACACAGCCAAGCACACAGCCATCTCAGAGCCTCTGACGTATAGAGCCGTCTATCTGGTGCTTCCAAAGGGTGTTTTCTTAAAGATGCCTTCATGCTGAAAGAAGTTATCATTACTCTTAAGGCAAGGCAGGCTTACTATTCAGTATTACTATTCAAGTAAAAAAACTAAAACATTTAACAAATTATTCAGTACTCAAGAATATTTAAAAAAAAAATACTACTTCAGATTTGTTTGTGCTGCTTTTAGAGCTTTTTATTTTTTGCCTTTTGCCTCGTGGGTCGATGAGCCAATAATTAACCTCTCCTTGTCAGGCATTGGTGGGTTCATGGTGCGTCAGAGAAGCCGCCCGGGCCAAGGACCCGGCAAGGCCAAGCGAACCCTCTGCAGGAAGGATTCCTCTGGCTCCGTGTCGGAGAACCCCGCAGTAAAAGATGAGGGTCAGTGCTCACACTACACGCCTCACATGGTTCCCCTCTCACAGTGAGCCTGTTTACTAGAGTCTTTGCCTAGTGCTTATCTAGTGGGTCTGAGGGGCTCTTTTTGAACCCTGCTCCAGGGTGGACAGAGACCTTGCCTGGTACCCCAGTGGATAAGACCCCACATGGGCCAGAAGTCCCGGAGAAGATCAAGAAACGCTACCGGAAAAAGAAGACCAAATTAGAGGAGGCCTTTCCAACATACCTGCAGGTCTGTCTCCTCCTCAGTATACGAATCAGGGCTATCATTTCAATGTATCTAATTTTATTTTGTAAAAATATTACCAAATGTTTGTTAAAAATAAGATGATAGAACCCTTTCTTTAAAACTTATTTGCAGAGATTATGACTTGGTATATAGAATTCACAGTGAGTTTTACATTTCCCCCTTTTAAGGCAGAAGGGATTCCAGTGTTGTTACTAAGGAGGTTATGGGGATCTTTGAGGATGCAAGTGGGCCAGTACTCTGTTTAATTTGAAAAAAATTCCTGTGCTTATTTGAATCTCTTATTGTTGTGCGCTGATGGTCATGCCATGTAATATCTTCATACAATGCCATTAACCCCACCCATGGGAAAGGTGAGAATGCAACGTACATTGCCTTGCAGGCAGCCACTTATAGAGCCTTGTATGTGTTTCATTTGAGATGAACATCCTTAAGGGACTCTCTGTAGAGGATATGTGGCTCTGATCATCTCCTCCAAATGGCTCCTGTCTGGGCTGTGAACTGACATACAAACGCCTAACCAAAGATGACTTCAGGGCTCCTGGTCTCCAGCCAGCCTGCTCAGTGTCGCCTTGCATTGGCCACAATTATAGATGGGGGATGTGCATTAAGCCACAGGCAGCTGTCATTGCTACTCTTGATCCTGCTGCAGTGCGATGAAGATGTTCAAGCTAACTTGAAGGCTCCACCACAGAGCAGCGCATTTGATTAAATATTAACACCGCGACGGATTAGGCTTTTAATGTCTCGCCGCAGCCGGGAGCTGCAGTCACGTGTCCTGGTTGAGAAGACTAGACGACGTGTGGGCACATTCGGCTGAGGGTTGTCAGTGGGGGGGTGCGGGGTGCAGGCGGGGACTAAGGCCCTGTCCACTCTAGCACCGTTTAATTAGAAAACCCATCTTTATCTCTCCGTTTTGGCCTACCATCCAGCACTGAAACCGGAGCTCTCCCAAGTGGATAAATCAGAAAAACTGACGTCACGTGTAATATCACATGACAATACTATTTGGCAGCCAAGGAGTGTAGGAGTTTGGCAGAGTGTAGAACAATTTCATAACAACGGCCAAGCTCGCTACTGCCCCTGGGTGAGCAAGTGCGTGATGGTGCAGGTTCTGAACAATTGAATGCTTCCTGAATAATTATGTGAACATTTTCTAATGTCAATACTCTATTCAAAGATTTTCGAAGTCTCCACTCAATCACCTTTAGCGAGCAACTGCACCGTCACAGACAGTCAGACAACGCAAGAGATCTCCGGTGGATGGTTTAAAAAAGTTGCTTGCACGCTCTACTAGGCCTATTTAAGCGCCAAAACGGCAAAAAGAAAATGTACATATTCAAATTCAGATTTCTATATTTACTGTAAACTTGTAATCTAGTATAATAATATGTACGTATCAAAGTAAAAAAAGAAACGTAGATCAGACATGTGTAGCCTATTATTTGTCTTTTTAAACTTGACAGCATAGAACAATATTGTCTTTGGGTATTTGCAAATACCCAAAGACAAAGTGTGAATCAAAATTGCCATCGTATCTGGTCATTTTGAGTCTTTGAGTCTTGAAAAGCGCTATATAAATTCAATTTATTATTATTATTGTTATTATTTTGCAGTATACATAATGCAAACAATATGTATTCAAAACCTAACAAAAGTAAAACAACTGAAGTGTATAGCATCACGTTCTTTGGCGAGAAAGGGTTAAATTATGAGAATGTAAATACTATACCAAATTTACAATAATAACAATTTATTAGGACTGGTTATATGCATCTTTGTAATGTCATCCTTGTTGCGAGGCTGTTCCTTTCCCAACTGAGATGATAGATAGACGAGATATAGATAGACTAGACAGATATAGCTAGACGAGATAGATATAGAGATAGATAGATATTTTATTTTTTTAGTATAGAGAACCAATATGTCACCATATTTGCTCTGGCATGACTCCCAGTGTGTATTTTCCACAGCTTTTACAACTTTATAGCACACCATTTCAGTATGGACGTGGATACTTTTTTAAATGGAGCAAAAACGGTAGCGTGGTCAAAAGCGCTGTTTTACCCGTGCATGGATGTGGCCTAAAGCTGAAGCACGCGCATTCGCCTCTGTGCCAGGGCTCACAGGCCCTTGCTGTATCTGTCCGTTGAAACACCTTTACGTGACAGGGCAGGGGGTGAAGAGGAGGTAGGGGAGTGAGGGGTGTTGAAGGTGATGGGTGTGACAGCTCCTCACTTAAGTTGTCAACACACAGCAGTGAGCCCATGTTATGTGTTTTTATGTACAGGAGGCATTCTTTGGCAAGGATCTGCTAGACAAGAGCAAGCAGAGCAGACAGCAGGGGGTGGAGTCTGGCTTATTGGAGGAGGGGCAAGGCCAAGCCGATAGGAAGCACCCTAGCAGCAGCTTTCTGGATCCCTCGTCAGACCCCCTGCTCAGCGCATCAGCCGCACCCCTCCCCACCAGGCCAGCAGGAGCACGTACGTACACGCATCGCTGAGTTTCCCCAGCACTGTGGGAAATTAGACCAATGGCAATGCATTGTAACTTTTCTCCCCATGCCCTAAAGCTGTGAATTTTGATTCAAAGCCTACAGTGGACTACGGGTTGCGCATTACAAAGAATAATAAGATGAGAAAGTGACAGGTATATAACACAAGTAAGCAAGAATAGGAATAATAGCAGTAGGAAGCCACCTGGGATAGGAATGGGAATTAAATAAAAACAGTGGTCTGATCAATTGCTGAGGGTAATAAGAAGACATGCTGTCTTTTGATTGTTGCACGATGTAGAGGTTTCATTAGATAACAATAGCTTAAAGGCAATGGTTGTAGGCAACAGAATAAACTAGGATTTGGTGAAGTATAATTTTCACCAATAAACCGGCGATATCAACAAAATGAAGTTGTATGACGCTTGACCCATGCGTGCACATGAATACACCTTTCGTGATTTCCTAAGAACCAGGGAACCAAGGGCATCAAACCCTAGCTTCATTTCCATTTATCATTACATTATTATGATTTTTTGACGGCTTTTTAATTTCTTTTTCCCCATCTACAGAGATCTCTGAGGAACCATTAGTTGATCTGTCTGATGTTCTGAACAGTGATGCAGACATCTTGGGAATGCTGGGAAAGCCGAGCAGTGACTCTGGTGCGTCATATATTTCGCAGGCACGGTGGCGGGAATATATCTTCTCCACACTGCTAGCTCGGGGTTCTCAAAATGGTTTCTCTCTGGGTTGGAAATTTCCTCCACACTTTCACTGCACATGTACTGTATATTTCAACATCTGCATTCTTTTCAAGTTTATGTTGTTCATCTTTGGTTTGGTCTTTAGCTTTGCCATTGTCTGAAGCATATTGTGTTTGTTCTGTCGCGCCACAATATTATTTCTCACTCATTTTTGTCTGGTTTTGGGTCCTTGTAGGTCTTGATTTTTGCCCCTTCCAGGTTGACAGCTCACCACCTCCTTTTGGTAAGGGTGCCCTGGCCAACACATTTCTTGCTTCTGTGTGTTCTTCCCCTCCTATGGCGTGTGCAATGTGCATGTGTACCCGCTGCTTCATACTAATGTTTGCGCACATGCTCCCTGTGTCTATATGCAATTCCTAATACCTTCTTATCAACCGCTTAATGTTGTCTTATTTTACTTCATTAATGAATCGGCAAATTTTTCTTTTGTGACGTTTACATTGCAAACTCATTCGGGGCAAGAAATATTTAGGTGCCTCAAAGGCGCTTTATAAACTGGCAAGGAGACGCACATTCAAACTCAAAACAAAAGAAATAAGCAAATCAGAGATCATGAGGCCTTGGTAAAATGGCCTTCATTTTCTTAAAATGATTGCCCTTGTTTCTCAGCTTTGCGACTGGATGAAGAAAAGCTCTGCAGCTACCTGGAGGACAATACGTGTCCTTCCTTCTTTGTAACTACTACTTTGTGCAACCTAAAAGCACCCTGGGCTTTTTTTCTTCTCTTCCCCTCCAAATACAGATTTTGCCAACTCATGGCCACAGCGTAACAGTGTTTATGTATAGTGTACAGTAAAATATGAACATGCAGACTAGAAAGGTTCCAATGATGGTCAGCTTGTTTAATTTTCCTAAATATCATTAATCATTATCTAATATTTTGGTAGTGCAGTCCCAAATTTATGAAATTTGCTCCTTATTAGCCAAGTTATAGTTACACATTTGCTGACGGCTGTATATTTTAGTCTGTAGCTTTTACCATGGGGAGTTATGGGTCTTGGGAAGAGCAGCCTAATTGATTGGGCTTGAGAGTGGAAATGTTCCAAGTGTTTTTCCCTGGATGTTGGTGTGGCCTGTCTGTCGCTGATTGTTCCCAGGCCACTAATATTGCGCAATAAAGGAACCCAATGGGAACTGTAATTTTTGATTGTTATGCTCATTCTTCCCAGGCTGCCTAGACAATAGACATGTTCTTATGTTCCCAAACTGTGCTTGCAATCTTGGTTTAGCGTGTTGCTGAGTGCGTGCGTGTTTGTGTGTGTTTCCACAGCTGGTCTGGACATCAGGCCCCTGGTGGACAGCTCCCCAGCAGCCCCCCAGTCTCAGTCTGGCAGACGGACACCTCGTTCCCTTCAGGAGGAGCCCCTGGACGGCATCCTCAGCCCAGAGCTAGACAAGATGGTCACTGATGGTCAGTGTGGGGCAACGTCTCGTAGATTGCATCCCATATGTTTTTGTGCAACTAGATCTAATGAGCAGAAGTTGGATAATGATGCATCTTCCCACTTCTTATTCCTCATTTCAGAATCAATTCTCAGCAAACTGTACAAAATTCCAGGTGTGTATTTGAATTGTCTTGTCTTGAATTGTGTTATCCCTGCTAACTAATATTGTTACATAGTTTTAACAGTTTAATGTTTAGTAAAGGTCTTTTTAAATGATTTTTATTTCATTTATTTGACTTTTATTCATTTATTGTTATGCTAACATTTGTATTTTTATTACTTTAACATCATTGTGGAAATGGCATATATACAATGACTTGCTGTATCAAACGGCATAAACCATGCGGAACAATATCACACCCAGCGCTGACACAATTCCCTCCCCCTTGACAGAGCTGGAGGGGAAGGATGTAGAGGATCTCTTTACAGCAGTCCTGAGTCCCAGCAACAGCCAACCACCACAGATGCCTCACCCCCAAGGCCAAGGGCCTGTCCCTGCCTCGCCAGGCACCAGTATGCCTCACACAGGTACGGTGTTATTAACCATGTCACTAATAACTAATCTGGATGGTTGTGTAAACGGCTGACCACCCAAAACGCCCCATTCAATCCGTTCTGTGTGTTGCAGGAAACGCAATGTTTCCAAGGATGATGAATGGCATGATTGCGCCAAACCAACGCTTTCCTACAAACCCAGGAGCAGGGCCCTGCATCCCAGAAAACTTCTCCCCCCTCCACCGTATGCCTTTCACTGACAATCCAAGGTAATGTAGCTGCTATACTCTTTTGACTTTATTAAATATATTACTTTTGTGTTTTGAGTCATCTCTTAGAATTTTACAATATTGAAGTGGATAATGCTGGCATGTAGTTACTTCAGCGTCATTTGGAGGTTTTCTTTATTGTTGCTACAGGGATAGGAAGTTCAATCAGATGCCCAGAGATGCGGTAGGCCCGTGGTCTTCTCCGGCCCATGGCCCATCCCCTGTGCCTCCTGGACCCATGCCTGAAGGGGAGACTGAAGCCATGTCCAACGCCCAAAGGAGTACACTCAAATGGGAGAAAGAGGAGACACTGGGAGAGCATGCCACTGTGGCGCCTGTCCTCTACACTAATGTCAATTTCCCTAACCTTAAAGAAGAATTTTCAGGTTTGTTAATTCCCCTTAAAATCCACAATGAGCGTTGCGTGTTACCTACATTCATTTTATATTCAGATGATGGGCCTGTGTGTTTTGTGTGCATTTTCTTTCCTGTGTTCTGTAAAATGCGCTGTCTATACATGATCTTTCTTCACTTTTACAGAACAGGATATGCTCTTAAAACCTTCAGGACAACTTCTTTTTGCAATTACCGATTCTTTTTCTTCAAACAGACTGGCCTACAAGAGTCAAGCAAATTGCCAAACTGTGGAGGAAAGCTAGTTCACAGGACAGGGCCCCATATGTGGTAAGATCACTGATATTGCTGATCATTTACTAGTCTTCTCAAAGCCAGTAAAGCTTTGAAGCATTTAGAAACCTGGAAATGTCACTGCTGTATACCCTGATGCTGTGTGTTATTATACAGGAGGAAAAGGCCAATGTTGCTTCAGGCCTCATAACTCTTGCCAATGCAATTTTTTTTTTTTTTTTAATTCGGCCATTTACAGATGAGCTAATTAACAGAGGAAGCACTGCTCAGTGTTAGAACCAACTATGGTCGCCGTAATTAAGTTCACAAGAAGTAATTGTGTCTGGCAGAGGCCATATTTGGAGACCTTGTCTTGATTAATACTAGAAAAATCGACCCAATATTCGAAGCTCCTGCGGCTCTGGGTTGACTGTGTGTGTATTTATGGTGTATTTATGGTGTATTTCTGGTTTGTCTTTGTGCGTACTTGTTATCGATTTTTGTTCTGCAGCAAAAGGCAAGGGACAACCGAGCTGCCCTGCGCATCAACAAAGTCCAGATGTCCAACGAGACGGTCAAGAGGCACCCACCACAGCAGCAGCCCCCTGAGGTGTTTGACCCCAACATACCACTAGACACAGAACTGCTCTTTAAAGACCCGTTGAAACCCAAAGAGTCAGAGCATGAACAAGAGTGGAAGTTTAGACAGGTAAGAGTGTATATAGTGAAGTCAGGGAATGCAGCGGCAGGTCCACTTATGTTAACACAACTGACAGGGGGTTAAGAAAAGCCCCCCCTAAACGGCCACATAGTCTGCCCGGTTCATCTGCTTGTGATGTTTTTGACCCCAGGCATCCCTTCTGATGTCTAATCCCTTTTTTCGCTCTGCTCTTATACCAGCAAATGAGGCAGAAAAGCAAACAGCAAGCCAAGATTGAAGCCACCCAGAAACTGGAGCAAGTTAAGAACGAGCAACTTCAGCAGCAGCAACAGCAGCAGCAGCAATCAGGCAGCCAGTCTGAAGGAGATGGCAACAACAGTGGGAACCAGAGCCCTGCCTCCCAGCCCAGCAATGGCAGCATGTCCCCTATGCAACAGCTGAACCCTAAAGAAGGCTTTGCCAGGCCGCAGCTCCCAGGGACTCCCACCTCAGGTCCCCCTGAAGATGTGTTTCTGCGGCCCCCACCTCCACCTCCATCAGGACCGTCTTCTCAGCCGCAGTCTCCTCAAGTGTTCTCACCAGGCTCCTCTGGCTCCAGGCCCTCCTCTCCCTGGGATCCATATGCCAAGATGGTGGGGACCCCAAGACCACCCAACCTAGGGCAAAACGCATGCCGCAGAATGTCTATGGAGTCTGGAAAGTCCCCAACCTCCTTGATGGAGCAGCAGGATCGAGGGAGGCCCTCTCCTGCTCACGAGTCTTTCGGCTCTCCTACATCCATGAGCAGTGACCCCTATGCCATGCCTCCTGACACCCCACGGCCAGGAATTGAGGTGGACCCCTTCTTGAAGCCCATGGGTCCTCCCAGATCTAGTCAAACTCAAGGAAGGCCACCGTTGGGTTCCCCTGGTAGAGACCCTTATTCCAGACCTATGATTAGAAATGAAGCCTATCAGCGTATGGCCCAGAACAGGATGATCTTATCTGACCCTTACTCACGACCTTTACTAGCTCCCATTCCTGGAAGTAACGAGTCTGGCTCAGTCTCTCTGTTCAAAACCCCCATGCCCCCTCCTCAGGCTCAGGACCCCTTTAACCGACCCGGGCAACATTCCTCTGACAGGTTCTCTCAGAGTCAGTCAAATGACCCCTATGCTCAACCCCTACACACCCCAAGGCCTTCCGGAAGCGACCAGTCCTTCACCAGTCCTCCTAGAATGGGCCAGCTTCACCCTCAGGGCCATCAGTTTGCTCAGCCAGGGCCAATGACACAAATGTCCAGAAATCCTTATGCTCATGCACCTTCCACCCCAAGGCCTGACCACTTTACATATGACCCCTTTGCCCAACCCTCTGGCCCCACAAAGCCACTATCTGATCCCTATGCTCAGCCCCCAGGCACACCTCGGCCCATTCACGAATCAAACGCCCAACCACGGCCTTTCTTTGAGCCCTACGCTCGACCCCCTGGTACCCCACGCCCTCACGACAACTATGGACAGCCATCAAACGCATTGTCAGATCCTTATTCCCAAGGACCAGCTGCTCCTCGCCCTGGTGGGATGAACCAGTTTGGTCATCAGCCTCACCCCAGTCAGAGGATGTCCCCCTCCCACTCTGTAGATCCATATGCCCAGCCACCTGGCACTCCACGGGCAGCTATGGGAGAGAGGTTTTCTAAGTCACCAGGCAGCCAGAGGATGCCTATGGATCCATACAGTAATGCCTCTGGCACTCCAAGGCCAGGGAGCAGTGACATATTTTCCCAGCCAGGGGCCCCTAGGCAGATGCACAACGACCCCTATGCCCAGCCCCCAGGGACACCGCGGCCTGGCAATGGTCCTGATGGTCACAGCAGACAGGTGCTCAGGCCAGGACCAATGGGGAACCAAGAACTCTTCTCCACATCTCAGGGCAGGCTACAAGAGCCCTTCCCTCACCCTGGCTCACAAACACCAAAACACCCTGGTATGCCAGAAGATGGGTTTACGCAATCCCCTTCAAGAAGACCTAATCAGACACCTGCCCATGACCCCTTTGAACAGGCCCCCATGACCCCACGACCCCAGCCAGCTGATAAAATGGAAATTAAGGATCAGTCGGCTATAATGAATAGTGGCGCTGTCTCCCAAGAGCCTGGTCCGCTGTCCAATAGCCCCCAGATGCCTGGCACTTCCTCTGAGGCTCTGAGTGTTCCTCTTGCCGACAGTGAGGAAAGAATCAGACAGGTAGATGTGCATTGATTGAAATTAATATAATTTGCCATTCTTGCACTTGTATTAAAAAAAAAAAAAAAGATATATAGGTTTAATTAAAACGGCAGATGTTGTATTTTTATTGCAGACCAGGATGCAGAAATAAATTGGTAAAAATAACACTGCCTTTTTATTTTTTGTATTTGTATTTTTTTATATTCATAGCGTCTACGAATCAGAGAACTAATTATAAAACAGCAGCAACAAAGAAGTGCCATCCGCCAAGAGAGGGGCCCCCAGGAACTCGCTGTCAACATGACCCCCGGTACACCTCGACCCTGGCCTCAGGAGGGCCCTGGGCCGCAGACAGAGATGTTCAATAGGCCCCCTCCACCTTATCCTGGACATGGACCTATGAGAGGGCCAATGAGGTTCCCTGGACCTTTCCCAGGGGATCAGCGTGGCCCTTTCCCTAATGAGGGGCAAATCCCCAGGTGCCAACATCCTGTAGATTCTAATATGAAACATCAAGGGCCAAGGTTTGTGTTACAGTAACCCTTTTTATTAGAACATACTGTAATGCATATTTCCTAAGTATAAACTACACTTCACAATTCAAAGATACATAGAAATAAAGCACTTACCTGTACTTGAAACATGTCATCCTTTCTTAGGTTTGCATATCCAGCCGGCGGTCCGGGACCACATGGAGGCCAGGAGTTTTTTCCCAGAGGTCCTCATCAAATGCAGGAGTTGCCGCTTCAGATGAGAAGGTCTGTGTCTGCAGACATGGCAAATTCAATGGGCGGTAATCCCATGGGCCTGCCTCAGCACTTTCCACCACGTGGTATACCCGTGCAGCAGCACAACATAATGGGCCAACCGTTTATTGAGCTGCGACACAGAGCTGCGGAGAACAGACTCCGTATGCCCTTTGGCCCTGGACACATGCAAGGGAACAACATGGATCCACACATGCAGGCTCAGAGGCCACCTGGCTTCCTTGGAGCACCCGAGTTCAGATTTTCTTCCAACCAGGGCCCCAGGATGATGGACCCTATGACTGGCAACCAGGCTGGCCAAATCCAGCTGTCTTCTAGCATGGAGAATCTGAATCAGCAGTCACAGATGCCAATGAATAATATGCCTAGACAATCCCCATTGATGAGATCAATGAGCCAGCCAGCTTCAAATGAGGCCCACAACATGGCAGCGTCAATGATGCTGACTGCGCCCTCTGCTGGACAAACTGAGACTAACACTAACAATGAAGCTGCAGAGGAGAAATTGGACGCGGACGAGTCGGCGGTCAAAGATCTTGAGGATGTGGAGGTAAAAGATCTGGTGGACGCAGACTTGGAGAATCTGAATTTGGATCCAGAAGATGGAAAAGACTTGGACCTAGAGACAAACGACTTGCACCTCGATGACTTCCTGACATCTGGGAAGTTTGACATCATTGCCTACACAGATCCTGACCTTGATGACATAAAGAAGGACATGTTCAATGAAGAATTAGACCTCAGCGATCCTATGGACGACAGTGGCGACACCCCAGACATCCAAAAGGCAATATCTGAGAAAAAGAATAACGTTGGCAGTGCAGGGACCATATCCGGTTCAAGGTCTGCAGCAGCCACGGTGGAGGCCTCGGCTGAGCAGTCCTCTCCTAAAGTCAAACAGGAAGTCATTGGGGGTCAGTCCTCAGGCCCCGGACAAGAGATCAAAACAGAGGTCAAAGGCGCTTATAAGCCCACAGACGTGATGGACCAGCAAGCCAACGGAAACACCACAACCCCAAACCAGCAGGGAGTGCTCCCTGACTCCACCCCTGTCCTCTCTAGCTTACTCATTAAGCAACAGTCAGAGGAACAGCCATTAAACCCAATGGTGGAATCTGTCAATCAAAGCAACAGCCTTGTGTCCCAGCAAAGCCAAGTCACTGACACGCATACCTCTGGACTCACAATGAGCCAAACCGTAGCTGATGCTGCCACCGCAGGAGACGCTGCTATTGCTGATTTTGTGACTGACCACCAGATGGCGCTGGCCTCGGCGATAGAGCAAAGTGGTCTTAGCCAGGCCCAGCAGAACATGCTCAACCAGGCAATGGGTGCGCAGCATCGTCCTTTGCTGCTGGAGGAACAGCCACTCTTGTTGCAGGACCTCCTGGACCAAGAGAGACAGGAACAACAGCAACAGAGGCAGATGCAGGCCATGATACGACAGCGCTCCAGCGATTCCTTTTTTCCTAACATTGGTAAACAGTGGTTATTATCTGAGAGGCTGTAAATAAGTTACATCCTGATCAATTTGGCTTAACAGAATTTATATAACAGTAAATGCTTTTGTTATGCAGATTTTGACGCCATAACCGATCCTATTATGAAGGCTAAGATGGTAGCCCTGAAAGGCATCAACAAAGTGATGGTTCAGAACAACATGGGAATGACTCCAATGGTCATGAACAGGTAATCCACCCTCCCACACCATGTGCTTTATGAATTAGTTAGTTTTTAGAAATTGACATAAAAACGAAATGATAACAGAAAGCTTTCCCTTACGGTAAGGGAAAGCTTACAGTAAGGGCACCCAGACACAAAGGGTTAGTTAATGCCATTTTCATAACCCAGCCTAACCCATGAACTGCACGTAAATCTGTTTTTCTTACTGGTAAGCTAATGTGCTTTCTACTGCTCCTGTCCCAGGTTTCCACCTGGTCCTGTGCCACCTTGCCCTGAAAGCACCCCCGTCCCCCCACAAATCGTTGGCCAGGTAATTGATACTTTATTCTACCTAAATGTTATTCCCATTCTTGTGTGCATGAATCACGAGGACAATGTAGGAAATGTATCACAACACCCGTTTATTCAATCTTCAAATCAGGACGGGAAGTTGACACAAGTAGCAAGACCTAATCCTCCAAACTTCGGACCTGGCTTTGTCAGTAAGTTCCCCATTCACATGCGTTGTCAGATAAGCATTTTTAGGCTCTGTGTATAAAAATGTTAAGATGATTAATTGTTTTATGCTGTCAAGATTAATAACAAAGACTTCCTTTGGTCTATCGTTTCAGACAATGCTCAGAGGGCTCAGTATGAAGAGTGGCTCCAGGAGACCCAGCAGCTACTTCAGATGCAGCAGAAATTTCTAGAAGAGAAGATCGGAGCTCATAGGAAGTCCAAGAAAGCCCTGTCAGCCAAGCAGCGCACGGCTAAGAAGGCAGGGAGGGAGTTCCCCGAGGAGGACGCAGAGCAGCTCAAACATGTCACAGAGCAGCAGGGCGTAGTGCAGAAACAACTGGAGCAGGTAGGAGCTCTGCCTGTCAAACTGTAATACACCCTAACTATATAGTCTTTTCCCCGCATGTATGCATGTATCTCGTTCACAAATGCATCATGCGTTACATAATACCTACAGCTGAAATGAGTGTACAGATGGGCTTTTGTATTTTCAAAATATATGCATTAAATACAGCTGAGGAAAACTTGTGTGGGATTTCAGATCCGGAAGCAGCAGAAAGAGCACGCTGAGCTAATCGAGGAGTATAGAGTCAAACAGCAGCAGAACAACATGCCACCTGCCATAATGCCAGCCATGCCACAGATGCAGGGTCCTGCCGGCATGGTGCCAGGTGGACCTCCGATGGTCCCGCCTCCCATGAACCCCATGATGCAGATGCCACTTCACCCAGGCCCACCAAATGCACCCCCGCGCATGCCTAATGCCGCCCCAGGCTGGCATGCTGGCGGCATGCCTATGGGTGGCCCTGGAATGCCCCCTAACATGCCCCCCCAGGTGCCCATGGGAAATCCTCCCCCGCCTCATCCGATGCCACTGGGTAACCTTCCTCAGCTCCCGCAGATGCCCGTGGAGCCCCAGCCGCCACAGGCTCCGCCAGGCGGGGTGAAGCCTGTGCAGGCAGGCGGGGTGAAGTTCGACGACAACAACCCCTTCAGCGAGGGCTTCCAGGAGCGAGAGAGGAGGGAGAGGCTGAGGGAGCAGCAGGAGAGGCAGCGGGTGCAGCTGATGCAGGAGGTGGAGCGACAGAGGGCCCTGAAGCAACGCATGGAGATGGAGCAGCAGGGCATGATGGGGCCAGAGGGTAACATGGCGCCGCTTGCTCAGATGCCTTTCTTCAACTCTGAGTTGCCTCAGGAGTTCATGCAGCCCCAGAGGCCTCTGCCTCAGCAGCAGCCACACCTGGGTCCAATGTTCCCCCAGCAGCAGGGCATGCAGCCTGGGATGGGCTCCCCACCTGGGGGCTTCATGCAGGGGGACAGGAGGGCCATGATGGGCAACGGGATGATGCCCCAGGAAATGGGACCTGGTTTTGGGCCTGACACTCTAGCCCTACAGGCAGCTAACTTCCCCCAGGGTCAGCCCCGACCCCGTCGCTTCAGTGGGCCAGGAATGATGCCAGGGGAGGGTCCACCATTTGGGGCAGATACCACTACGCCTCTGCCCTCCAACTTCCCAGGTTCAGGACAGTCACTGATCCAACTGTACTCCAACATTATCCCAGATGAGAAAGGCAAAAAGAAGAGAAACCGCAAAAAGAAAAAGGAGGATGACGCAGAGTCAGTGAAGACACCGTCTACCCCGCACTCTGACCTCACCGCCCCCCTCACCCCCTGTGTCTCAGACACCTCCTCCACACCAACCAGAAACACCCATCTCTTTGGGGATCAGGATCTGTCCAGGTCCCCCCTGCTGGGCTCCTCCACCCCCAGCCACTCTGAGCTGGAGAGGCAGCTGTCTGGAGGTCTAGCCGGCCAGGCCGGTCTCCAGCAAGACGCTGCACGGGCCCAGGAGCAAGACAGGATCCTCAGCAACATCAAGCTGGAGCACACGGAGGCCAGCGAGTGCCACGGGCACAGGGACGGTCCCGTCGGCTCGGAAATGGGCTCAGTGAAGCAGGAGGGCAGCAAAGGTGGCATGTCCCCCTTCGCTGCAGGACAGAGCCCCTCTAACAAAGGCGAGGCGGGCAACGAGCTGCTGAAACACCTGCTGAAGAACAAGAACCCGCCCCCGCCGGGCCTGCCCCTCCAGAGGTCCGAGGAGAGCATGCGCTCGGAGGAGGAGGACCTTGCCGACTGCAAGGCCCTGCTCAGGCAGAGCTCCATGGACAGCAACGGGGTGAGTCTGCTCTGCAAGTCACATGGTAGTGACTCACAGGCACCCAAAGACAGCCATGCTGCCGCTAAACTGATATGACTCATAGCTGGCCCTTTTTAATGAGTCATCTGCTATGTTTACATGCACACATAAGAATTCACTGTGTTTTAATGTGGTGGTGGGGGGGGGGGGGGCAGCAGCAGCATTGAGTATTAACCAGCACTAGTACAGCCCTACTAAATAACTAGAGGAATGCTGGAGTAAGCCTAAACTGTCTCTCCAGTGCTTCAGTTCACTTTGCCATGCTTATACCTTAGTCTGATTGCATATACGTTTTATAATTCCTAGTTGTCACTGCCTGTTGTTTTGTCGTATGTTTAAGCGATCTGTTTTGGCATGTCCAGGCCTACTCGGACGGCACCCCTGACTTCCCTGGGCCTCTGCTGTCTGAGCAGGAGAAGAAAAGGGGGCGAAACAAGAGGCCTCCCAAGAGTGGCGAGAAGCCGGCGTCCCGCTACAAGAAGAGGAAGAAGGAAGGAGATGAGAAACAACTGGTGCACGCTGGCCCCGACGCTGTAATGACCCAGATCAAACGGGTGGGTGGGATCAATAAAGGACCTACTTGTCGACCCGTGTATGTACGCGTCCATCTGTTTTACCAGAGCGGTCTCTGGGAAACGCGGCTACATGTCAACATGGCTAAGAGGTCTAGCTACTAATGTCTGTGTAGTGCTCCCTAATGTGTAACAACCCTAATTAAAAACCCAAATATATAAAAGTATGTGCACGCGCCCTTTCGTGCATCATACGCATATTGCCATAATTATGTACTTCTCGTGTGACAGTTATACACCCTGGCATTAGTAGCAGTTTTAATTTAGGAAAATTGAAGGAGAATTATGATAATGTTGTAACCCCCCTCTGTGCTGCTTTATTGATTTAAGCTTTATGGAGCTGCACTGTTTCCTAGAGAGATACAATCTGCATCACATTAAATACAGTTTAACAACAGAAGATTATTTATTATTTAATGATGGAGTATTGGCTAATCACCTGAAAAATGATGCTAGATTGCAATCTAGATAATTGCTGCGATAAAAAGGTATGTGCACATAATGTAGTAAAATAAATAAAACACATTGCAGTAAAATGGGTAATAATTCGATTGCATTTGAGTTAGAAGTCTCAGTTAACAATACTGGCTAGTCCTATCAACCTTTATGAACCTGAACTACAACAATCCAGAAATGGAAAGCTATCAGATTTCTGATTTTAATCTATACATTTTTTTTAGTTGCTCTTTTTGCTTCTGTAGCAATTGAGTTTCCCCCTTTTTGGATCAATAATGTTATCTTGTACACTAAGAATGGGAGACAGGTTTCTTTAAACCTTATCTTCCCATACACATCAGTTCTTAAAAGAATCTTTGTGTCTTGGCACTGCCAGTGTCAAGTTTTAACACAGGCAGTATCTAATTCAATATTAGATATTAAGCTAAAGTTAAGATTCCTTTTTTTTTCATCCCAGACTATGTTGAATTTCTGTTTCCCATTATTAATCGTAGCTAGCACAACCTAACATAACTGGTATTGACAATTCTTACAACTCCACTGAACTTTTTGATTGGGCTTACAATGTTGTTCAGTTGCTGACACCAGTATACTCACAGTACAACCTTGCGTGTCTTTATTAGATGAAAACAAACAGATTGCTAGCATTAAAGTGTAGAATACTTCCTGCATGCACCTTCCCGTTTCTAGCTGGAATGTAGATTTGAAATAAAAGATAATAGAAAGCATGGTATGTGACTATTGCTTTTCGGTAAAACATATAAAGGCGTATCTGACTATATTGTTTTCCGTTTTCAAAAATTGGGTTCATCTGGTTTTTGTGGGGGTTTTCAATACCAAACCTATAATGTGCTACACGTATTATAAATGATGGGGGCATTAAGGTAATAAAAGGTCTGTGTTGAAAATGGGAAAAGTTAACCTATCCTTTAATGATTTGCTTGCTGTAATTATTGTGGAATTATAAAGACAAAGTGCTCTAGCAGAGCCATGTCAATACCTCAAAGCAACCATACAAATTAATTCCTGAAGCATTTTAATTGACAATATGTAATTTGTGGTATATTTAATAGAAATGTAGCTGCATAGAGATTAATTAATATGAATATACTGTAGCAAAAAAAAATCTTTGCTTATATTTAAGATGTTAGCAGTTATGTTGATGATTGAACGGTATGTTATGCATGTTGTGAAATGTATAACTGGATTTGCCCTGATGACATGCTAATGTCATTATTCAAACAGTATGTTTGCTTACGATGACTGGTATGACCTATTCAGCTACAAATGATAGTGAGTTGCTTTTAAAAGTGCCTGTTAAATGCTGTAAAAGCCTGTTCTGTCTTACCACAGCAGCTCTCTCTGTTGCCGCTAATGGAGCCGCTGATCGGGGTGAACTTTGCCCATTTTGCCCCCTACGGCAGCGGGCAGCTGAATGGAGAAAACCTCCTCTCTGGGACTTTTGGCAGCGCCTCCCTGGACGGAGTCTCTGACTACTATTCCCAGTTGGCCTATAAGGTGAGGCCTGTGTTGCCTTGCCCAGTTGCATGCTCCCAAACAAGATGAACTTGATTAAATTGGTGACTTGGTGTAATAACATTGTTTTAATATTGTTTCTCGCAGCAGAGTAACCTGAGCAACCCCCCCACGCCCCCAGCGTCTCTTCCCCCCACTCCACCACCTGTGAACCGTCAGAAGATGATCAATGGCTTTGCCACGACTGAAGAGCTGGCCAGCAAAGCTGCTGCCATGGGTAAGGTTTTACAAATTAAGGTTGTGAACTGAGGCTTCGTGACTGGATTTCAGAAAGAGAACACTGTGGTTTATAAAGTGTATGTGAGACAGAGCCTATAGATAGAGATCCTGTAAACATAAAACCCTCTTCCACACAGTATCCAAAGGCCTCGTCCCGAAGCCGCTTCACGTCCCGTTCAGGACTGAGGAGGACCTTCTGGCCAGAGCAATCGCCCAGGGACCCAAAACGGTTGACGTTCCGGCCTCGCTGCCCACCCCACCTCACAACAACCAGGAGGAGCTTAGGTACACACACTTGTAACATGTGAAAGGAGCAGAAGCTCCTTTCACAGGCCTGGAAGGGTTCATGAAGTGTGACACTTTCCCAGCATGCAACTGAATTCTCAGAAAAACTGTAATGCATTTTTTTTTTTTTAAGATAATCTTTTTTTTATTGTAGTTCTGTAATATCTCTCCCGCCCCCCACTCCACCCACCTAGTTGTTTTCTTAAATACACTGTCCACCATCTTAAGCTGTATGTTCTCTCTTCTCTCTTCAACAGTAACAGGGGTCAGGAGCCGTGCAAAGACAGAGACACTCCGGACAGTTTTGTTCCATCTTCGTCTCCCGAAAGCGTGGTTGGCATGGAGATCAGCCGTTACCCAGACCTGTCCCGGGTGAAAGAAGAGCCTCGCTCCCCCTGCCTGTCTCCTGTCCTCCCGATGCTCCCTCCACCCGACGGGAAGGGTAAACAGGAACTGGAGACATAAATAAACCCTCTAAAACACATTGTCTCCGTTTGTCCAATCAATGCTAATCCCATCCTACCCACAACTCTGGGCAATCATTTTTAAAATAATCTGACAGCACGACCTTTCTTTCTTTCTTTACTATTTAACCATCTTGTAGGTTCAGATATTAAGCTGCAGGATATCAAGACGGAGCCTTCTGGAATTTTCTTTGGCTCCCCGTTTGGCAGCATGCCCAGTGAGTCCAAACAAGACCTGGTGTCTGTGGCCATCACTCTGAGACCGGCCGCAGCAGAGGTGAGCATCTTTCCCTTAGCCTCAACAGACGGGTTAGAAATGCTATTCTTAAAATGTGTCAACATGTGTAACACATATGTGGTGTGTGTGTGTTTGTGTGTGTTTGTATGTATATCTCAGAACATCACTGGTGTGGTGGCAGCAATTTCCGACCTCCTGTGTGTGAAGATCCCCAGCAGCTACGAAGTCAGCAGCACCCCAGACAGGGGGCCTCTGGCCATGCTCAGTGGCCTCAGGGTGGGCCCCTACGGCATTGAACCCCGGCCCCCCATGCTCTTCCAGGGACGTGGGGATGCTGGGGTACCCCACGGGGGCCCGGGCCAGCTGATGAGGCAGAGTGGCATCCAGGGGATGATGCAGCAGCACGAGACACAGAACCATCGCTTCCACCTGGACAGTCCTGGTGAGAGAATAAACTAGACAGAATTCGGCTCCCGATTAATTTCAGATACAGATTTCACATCCCCTCTGATTTTACTTGACCGTAATGACGGTGTGTGAAAATGAACAAAGCAATTGCACTAACTATTAACTCTTGAATGTCCTCAAACGCTGTCTTAACAATGTTTACAAATGGCCCATCACTGAACATCATTATCTGTCTGCTGCTCAAGGCAGTGTCTTGTCTCTGTCGGCCATCCGTATTGATTTCAGACAGATCCTCTCAGCTAATGAAACTGAGTAATGGTCCTTGGTTAGACCACACTGAAGCACAAATTCCTGCTTAGTGCTGTCAAACCCACCAGGTACCAGTCTAATGAATGGGGTAGGATGAGAAAATGGACACCTCACCAAGGCCATTGGATTTGTTTAATGGAATGCCCTTTAGCTAGTAATTTGGTGTTCTTTCAAACTACAGTTGGTTTAATCTAGGCAGTTAAAGTGTCTTTATGAAACAAAATGTTTATTGTTATAAAGTAACCCTATTTATTCATCTTTACTCCTTTGCAAGTATTCCATATCCCTCCCTCTGGGATTCATGTGTTTTTAGAATAAGGGCTAACTTGAATGTGGGATACAATTCCGTATTCTACTTATGAATCAAGCCTATATATAATATAGTCCCATACTGTATGTGACCAAGGACTGTACTATATCTATATCTATAGATTTACCCCATGCTGGGCTTACTGCTGTCATGCACTATCTGTTGTATTTATATGGTGTCAATATTTACTGTGGTGCTTTCAGGCTCAGCTGGAGCCAGAGGTCCTGATCACAAGATCCCCGGCAGCCCCGGATCCAAGCCTCAGTGGTGCTGTCACTGCAAGGTGGTGGTTCTGGGAAACGGAGTGCAGAAATCCATCCAGAACCTCCCTGCCCACAAAAAGGTATGGATTTCCAGTCTTTAGGAAGCAATCACATTTTTAAATATGATGATTGTTTATCTATTAACCTATATATAGGGCTGTAACTATTATTGCCATCATTGATTCATCTGTAGATTCTGAATTTCAATTATTCAACTTACCTATGAAATTAATCAATAAAACGGCAGTAAAGTAACACGTTACAAAATTATAAGAAATGCTCATTGCAACTTTTAATTTCTGTTGATTGATTGTACTTCCTGGGTAACAATTAATCTATAACATGTCGCTAAATGTCTGCTCTAATAGAGATAAAATCACACTTATTTTATTAAAATACTTTTTGTCAGTTAACAATGGATAATCCTAGTGTTGATATTCCCAACAGCATTTTATAGATAGGTCATGAGTTGAGGGCTTGTTTAATTCACATTCAGCCTGAAGGCCCCCCCCCCACACACACACACACACACACACACACCATGGTCATAATACACATATCTTCTGATTATGTAAATCCTTCATGTTGCAGTGAAATCCACCCTTAGGCCAATTAGTCGGCTAAACTGTGTGCCCTCTGACTACAGCCTTCAGGGATGCCATGGTTATTTTAACACTATACATTTTTTTTATGTTTATTTAATAACTCCTTTTAATATCGATTAAGTTTGAGTAATCCATGTCAAACAGTCTTTGATTTACCGCTTGATTCTTTATTCTGTCTGGTAATGCGTTGCTGGGATTTCTCTTCTTAGGGATCTGAAGGTCAGCTCAAGTCTGAGGGGCACTTGGTCTTTTGCAGTCACAGCTGCTTCCTCCTCTATTCTTCTTCCACTGCAGCCTCCCAACCCAGGTCAACCACAGAAACAAAGGTTTGTCACTGGAACCCATTCATAAAAGCCTGCCCCCCACATTCTGAATGAACAAAGTTAAAGTGGTCTAAACAATTTTCAACGTTGATTCAATTTTATAATTGATTTACCTTTAGATCATTACTGACGGGCCTGGCTATAATCTGTAGCAAACTATTTATGACCAGAAGTATTTCTATTATGTTCCTTCCTATTCTAATCTTTTCTCCCCCTTCAGGAATCAGTGGCCCTCCTCCCAGACTCTGAGCAGAAAGAGGGTCTTTCCAAAGCCCAGCACCAGTACAGTAACAACATGTCCTCGCTGGATGTTCACTGTCTGGCCCAGCTTCAGCCCAAGCATTCCCCCCCCTCCACCCCTCCCATCCCGTTCCCCACAGCCAGCGAGATGCCCAAGATCGAGGCCAAGTCCGACGCCTTTAAAATGACAGTGAAGCTGAAGGCTCGGCCCAGGGCCCACAATCACGACGGCTGGCTCCAGGGGAAGAGGCAGAAGGGCCTTCGCTGGCGCAAGTGGAGCATCCAGGTGGTGGTGCCCAGGGGGAACTCCCAGCTCCCGGACGAGGATAAAATTGACGAGCTCCTGAAAAAGCTGGGGGCCTCCCTCGCTCCCCCCCCCTCGCTGCGCGACCAGAGGCGCTGCTGTTTCTGCCACCAGCTGGGAGACGGCATCACCGACGGGCCCGCCAGGCTGCTCAATCTGGACCTGGACGCGTGGGTCCACCTCAACTGCGCCCTGTGGTCCACCGAGGTGTACGAGACCCAGGCAGGTGCGCTCATCAACGTGGAGCTGGCACTGCGCCGCGGCCAGACGGTGCGCTGCGCCTACTGTCAGCAGACCGGCGCCACCAGCGGCTGCCACCGCCTGCGCTGCACCAACGTCTACCACTTCACGTGCGCCCTGCAAGCCCACTGCACCTTCTTCAAAGACAAGACCATGCTGTGTCACGCCCACAGGCCCCGGGGCGCCGGCGGGCAGACGGTGGAGCACGAGCTGCGCTGCTTTGCCGTCTTCCGCCGCGTTTACGTTCAGAGGGACGAGGTGCGTCAGATCGCCACCGCCGTGCAGCAGCCGGAGCTGGGCTACACTTTCCGCGTAGGCAGCCTGGTGCTCCATGCCATGGGTCAACTGACCCCTCAGCAGATGGCAGCTTTCCACTCGTCCACCACCATCTTTCCGGTCGGCTACGAGGCCTGCCGCATCTACTGGAGCATGCGCCACGGCAACCGGCGATGCCGCTACATTTGCTCTGTGGAGGAGAAGGAGGAGAGGCCAGAGTTCTCAATCCGTGTTGTGGAACAGGGCTACCAGGACCTGCTTCTGACTGATGCCACCATCAAAGGTACTTTTTGGGATTCTGAGCCCCTTTTTTTTTTTTAATGATTTCCCCTGTATTGATCTAGAACATGTTTTCAATAAGAATTGAACGTAAATATATATTTTAATTATGTACAGAGAAGGCTATTACTTTTTCAATGTTGCTGCAGAATTACAGAACAATACTTAAGAATAAATTGATAATATTTGATGACTTCTGGAACACACAGATGGACCTTTCACTGATATAGTTATAGGTCTATATATATATATATATATATATATATATATAAAATTTAGTTTTAAAAAGTACCATTTTCATAATTGTTATCAAATATGATGATTTCCATGCTTCCTGCTCCTTAATACTGTACTTATTGTGAGTGGCTTTTGATAAAAGTGTCTGCTAAACGTACCTGATTCTAATAAGGTTTGTAATTATCTTGGTCTCACAGGAGTGTGGAACAAGGTTCTGGGCCCAGTCACTGAAAGAAGAACTGAGTCGGGCACTCTGAAGCTGTTCCCCATCTACCTGAAAGGAGAGGACCTGTTTGGACTCACTGTCCCTGCAGTCACCAAGATCTCTGAATCGGTTTGTAGCTACTTTTAGTGTTTCGTACAAGCCACAGACCTGAGTAATGACATGCATTCATACTATGGCTGCACGATTTATCGTTTCATGCGATGTTGGGCGTAGATAATATACTACTAAATGCGAGCGGGTTCTTTGAAGTATATTACATTTCTCCTCTTGTGGACGCGTCGCAGCACCTTGTGGGCGTGTCGGCTATTTCTGTATGCAGAAACAAGTGGAGAGTGCTTTTTAATTCTCTCTTATAACTTGGCTACTGCACCAACTACACCATGATAAATTCCTTGTATGTGCAAACTTACTTGCCAATAAATGTGGTTCTGATTTGTCGCTAATTAGCGGCCTTTATAACTGTGCACAATTGTTTCACAAGCACAATGTTAGTGTAATTAACCGATTCAGTGGAGAAAAAAAATGTTTTTATGTCTTGGAACATTATTGTTCCCATAGAAAAAATACAATTGGCGATCATCTTTCTTTAATACTTTTTCTATCGGCAGAAACTGTTTCCCATGCACAATACTGGTGTAATTAAGAGATTTGCTGGAAATAAATTTTTCATGATTCATCTAAAAGAGCAGTCTGTTAGATACAACAAACGGAGTTTGTTGCTAGTGAGTGACATGCAGACTCTACATGCACAATTATTCATGATCAGTTTATCAAACAACCAAAGCAGCTAGTCGTCGACCACAACACGAAAATGAGCGAGGAACAGGAGAAAAACACAGAAAAACTAAAAGAAACCTCAGTTATACCAATAATACCAATGCCGGTAATACCAATACCGGTGTTTATTAAATTAAACACAAAGGTGTTTGTGTTATTTAGCCTAGCCTCACTGATTGAAATGAGGTGACCAAAATTATAGAAACACGTGTCAGCACCACAAATTACATCCTCCAAAATGATCATACAGTTGAATCGCCACCTCTCTTAAAGCCGGTGAGTGTATGAATATAATGGTGTCATGGTGAGTCAACCAGTCTATTAAACTACCTAATTTCCCCCTCCAAAATCACTTCAGAAGAGTAGTCACAGTGCTCACCTGCTTTTGCGTTTGGTGCGTTGAAACCAATGTATATCATTAAAGTTCAAGAAAGGAACATTCGCACTCTTAAGAGTAAAGAGTCATTTTTCCTCATTTTTTTTCCTTTATTTTTATTTTCTAAGCAGATGCACTCCCATACAAAATCACCCCATTCATTCAAGAATGATTAATTCTTTCCAAATATAGCTATTCAAGTCTGGGGAAAATTCCTGTATTGTTTAATATCGCTATATAAAAAATAATATTGAAATGTTTTTTCCAATATTTTGCAGCCCTAATTCATACATGTTTTGATCCTGTTGCAGCTCCCAGGAGTGGAGGTGTGTGAACAATACTCCTTCCGCTACGGGCGAAACCCACTAATGGAGTTGCCGCTCATCTTCAACCCCGCTGGTAGTGCCCGAGCCCAACCAAGAACCTTCACTCCCTCCACTGCGCTGGTGATAAGGTAGTCGAGTTGAAACTAATTCATGTATTTTAAACTCTCAAGTTATTCTATGTTGAATAAAACATTTATTGTATTTTTTTTTTCACTTATTACATAGACCACAGCCACAGGCTGTATCCAGCAGCAGCGCCCGGTCCAACCAGAATGTGGCCCAGGGAGAAGGTGGAGCCCCCCTCAGCAAGCCTCCAGTAGTGCACCCCAGGTCTTCCCAATATCGTTGGATGAAGAGCGAGTGGAGGGCCAATGTTTATCTGGCCCGCTCCCGTATCCAGGTGAGTTTCGAGTGAGATGCAGGTGACACGCTTCTGTTTCCTGTGGACAAAATGGAAGAGAAACATGAAACGTGATGTATTCACAGGGCCTGGGGCTGTTTGCTGCCAGGGACATTGAAAAACAAACCATGGTGATTGAGTACACCGGAACCATCCTCCGCAATGAGGTCGCCATCATGAAAGAGAAGATCTATAGATCTCAGGTATACATTAGATGTACCTAATTACAAATGCAAAAATAGGTGCATCTAAAAAAAATGGAATATCGTCTAAATGTTTTTTTTCTTCTGTGATATAATTCAAAAAGTGAAACTTTAATATATTCTAGATTCATTACACAAAGTGAAATGTTTCAAGCCTTTTTTTGTTTTAATCTTGATTACGGGTTACAGCTCATTTAAATCAAATATCCAGTATCTCAAAATATTAGAATAAATAATTTATAATACAAAAATGTTGACCTAAGAAGAGGTCTAATCAGCTAATTAAGTCATGGGGAGGACTGCTGACTTGACCGTTGTCCAGAAGACACTCATTGACACCCTCCACAAGGAGGGTAAACCACACAAGATCATTGCTGAAAGGGCTGACCGTTGCATATTTATGGAGAATTACTAAAAGGGTGGTAGGAAAAGGTGCACAAGCAACAGGGATGACCGCAGCCTTGAGAGGATTGTCAAGCAAAGCCGATTCAAGAACTTGGGGGAGCTTCACAAGAAGTGGACTGAGGCTGGAGTCAGTGCATCAAGAGCCACCACGCACAGACGTGTCCATGAAATGGGCTACAAGTGTCGCATTCCTAGTGCCAAGCCACTCCTGAACCAGAAACATCAGAAGTGTCTTATCTGGGCTAACAAGAAAAAGAACTGGACTGTTGCTCAGTGCTCTGAAGTCCTCTTTTCAGATGAAAGTAATTTTGCATTTCATTTGGAAATGAGTCTGGAGGAAGAGTGGAGAGGACCCAAGATTCCAAGTTGCTTGAAGTCCAGTGTGACGTTTCCACAGTCAGTGATGATTTGGGGTGCCATGTCGTCATGTTGGTCCACTATGTTTTATCAGAGTCAATGCAGCCGTCTACCAGGAGATTTTACAGCACTTCATGCTTCCATCTGCTGACAAGCTTTATGGAGATGCTGATTTCCTTTTCCAGCAGGACTTGACACCTGACCACAGTGCCAAAACTACTAGTAACTGGTTTGCTGACCAATTACTAGTAGTTTGCTTACTTGTAGTTTACTGTGCTTGATTGGCCAGCCAACTCGCCTGACCCCCATAGAGACCCCCATGAACCCCATAGAGAATCAATCATAAAAAGGCTTGAAATATTTAACTTTATGTGTAATGAATCTAATATATGAAAGTTTTAACTTTTTGAATTAAATTACAGGAAAACATTTTTTGAGATGCACCTGTATTGATCTATAGAACTGTGGATGTATTGAACTGTAATTGTTAACTCCCTCACAGAATCGAGGAGTGTTTATGTTCCGTGTTGACAGTGAGCATATTGTGGATGCCACCCTAACAGGAGGTCTGGCAAGGTAGGATAGGATTTTGTTACTTAATAGACGTTATTGTTGTTCTTATCAACTTTCCCATGTATTGCCTTTTATAAATGTATTCATGTAGACTGTTATTTCTAATACTGGGTATGTTTCTTATATTAAGGTATGTCAACCACTCTTGTGCCCCGAACTGTGTTGCTGAGGTGGTAACATTTGAGAGGGGTTACAAAATCATTATCAGCTGCAATCGTAGAATTGAGAAAGGAGAGGAGGTGGGTGATTTGATAAGTAATTTTGTCGGACATTCATACGTAGTTTATGACCTTCAGGCTCACTGGTGCGTCTTGTCCTGTTTTCCAGCTGTGTTTTGACTACCAGTTTGACTGTGTGAATGGCCAGCACAAGATCGCATGCCACTGTGGCACTCCTGAATGCAGGAAGTGGATCAACTGAGCAAAATGAGAATTAACACAAATGCATTCCTTACCGTAGTGTTGATGCCCCGACCTTTGCATAGAGGGGAAAAATTGCTTCACACTAAAGTCATTTTACGAATGAGCAGAAGGCCTGAACCCTTAGAATGAAGTCCTGTGTTGGTTAGTGAAGACCAAGGAAGGATGGCTGGAGAGGTGGAAACAAGGCGGTAGCAGGATGTGACTTGTGCCATATGTGAGAGGCTCTGTTTGCTGGATGTCCTCTGTCTGTCTATATGTATCTGTTTGTTTGTTAGTCATACAAAAGGCGCAAAATCCACCAGCGATAGAGAAAGCACTGTGCGGGGTGCAGCCTTATTGCTTACTAAGGGCAGGCCCTTTTGTTTCATACTATTAATGTATACCGTATGACTAAATGTAGACATCACTGAATGAGGAATGTACAGCAATGAATACCGCGAAGGGAATAATAACTTGCACTAAAAAAACATACACACAAAAAACTTTAAAGATACTTGATTCCATGAGTCAGTTTTATCATAGGTTTCTGTCGTGATTTGTGTGGAATTCGAGAGGACGTTTTGTATTTATTAGAATGAATGAATTTTATTCTCAAAATGATGAGATTGATGAGTTAAAGAAGGCTAGACTGCTATTGTTTTGAAGATTGAAGAAGACATGCTGTTACTTTTGTAAAAATGTACATAAAGAAAACTATAGGAATAACCGACCAAATACTACCTTAACCTTCTTGATGTTCGGGTGTTTTTAAATTGTTTTGTTTGTTGTTGAAATTTATTTAAGATGGACGTTAAGATTTCAGTTTGAGAGTATATATTATGATTATTCTGTACAGAATTTGTAAAATAACCACAATTCACAAAGTATTTTTGTTGTATTAAAAGTAAGGTATTGTAGCGTAGTGTTTTGTGACTTAAACGTACTTTGACCACTCAAAAATAAATATTTTTGTTGAATAACGTGGTGACAAGTTATCGGTTACAGAATCAAAAGAACTCTTCAACTAGTAAGAGATTGTTTTGATCTGTTTGCTGTTAATCAGGTTTGATTTTAAAGAACTGTGAATTAGGTTTTAAACTATCCCAAAACAGCTTTTAACTTTTTAACACAAATACAGTAGGCATAGCTACACCACCATATTTTCACCTGTTTTTTTGTTTGTTTTTATGTTGATGAAATTAGGTGCAAATGTCTAATGATATTGCAAGTTAGACAAAACTAATAGTGTAACCGTGAATGAATCATGTTGGACTCGTGGATCAGTGAGGGTGGTGCTACCTTATTAGCAGAGATGGCATTCTCCTTAATCGGAAATGTTTCTTATATTGACACTTCACAAGTCACATACTTAGAAATGGAAGTTTTGTGTGCACAATTTCAAGTCGACTGTAAAATTTTGGAGACAGTCTTAGAACTTGTAATGTATATGGCATGTATTTTTTTAACTTTCCGAAGACTCAATTGTATATATTTTCTCAATGAATGGTTGTAACAAAATTGTTTCCTGGATATTTTTCTTCTCTTGTATGATATTACATCATCCTGCCAGTGTGTTTGTGCTACATTTTCTTGGTCCTGTAAAGTAGTCTGAAATGTTTTTTGAAAAATGCCTTTTGAAGTGTACAGAGTAATATGAGGTTTGGAGTTAGTGGAATTGAATTTAGAAACATTTACAAAAATAAAACTATTTTACATCTTAATTTCGTTTTTTGTATTGCTTTATTTATTTCTAAATGTAAACAATATGTGTTGAAACTATCCTTTAATACCCTGGCTCTATACAGTCTAGGGAGAGGGTATATTGCAAGTGTAATCAATCAATGAAATTGAAGAGTCTGATCTAATATGTATCTGACTCAATCACCTTACTGGAGTAAGGTCAGTTATCAAAAATAAACATCACATTAAACATTACAATGTTGAATTCAGGTTATTTGAACAGATGACAACAGGGTCATAAAGTAGTATGAAATTCTTCCAAATATATGTGAAAGGGCGCTGGCATTTCATTCAGTAAAATTTTGGAAAAGCAAATTTAATATTGAGGAATTACTTTCCATATATATATATATACACACACACACACATATTTAATTTATACTGAAAGCCTTATGTTGCCATATCACCGTGAATCAGATAAGTAATTCTGCTATATATGTATGTATATGTATATATATATATATATATATGTGTGTGTGTGTGTGTGTGTGT
>JAOEHI010000009.1:3180358-3211474 GCA_025447815.1 Percopsis transmontana
CTAGTGAGCCACTGTCTAGAGACTAGTGAGCTCACTGTCTAGAGACTAGTGAGCTCACTGTCTAGAGACTAGTGAGCCACTGTCTAGAGACTAGTGAGCCACTGTCTAGAGACTAGTGAGCTCACTGTCTAGAGACTAGTGAGCTCACTGTCTAGAGACTAGTGAGCTCACTGTCATACAGGGGTGTCAACCTTGTGTCAACTCAGTAAAGCGTTTAGAAAATAACAAGTTCTAGCTTTTAATCGCCTATACTAAGGCTTACTACTTTCCATGGCAAATATTATATAAAAAAATAACTTAGTAATGCATGATATTATTACTCACTCATTCATTCGTCGTGCCATTCTTACATCACCATTCAAATTTTGCAGCGCAATAGCAAACTGTCCATAACAGGAATTTCCATTCTCGGCCTAACTTGTAGGCAAATTCTGAGTTAGCTTAGTCATGATGTTAAAAAGAAACAAGCGTATTCAATTTACAATTTTGAATTTGCAAAAATAATGTAAGATAAAAGACGAGAATTTCAGCCCAAGCTTTACCGCGACAGACACATTACAGGCCTATTTTTCCCACATAACTGTATTCACTTTGAACTGGATAAGAGTTGATGAGGACTGGACCTTTTATAGACAGCCTGGCCTTTTTTGACCATTTATCATGATCATGCTATCATATGGTATTTGTATTTGATGCGTTTCTTATTTGTGCTTTATTCTATTGTTGTATCACAGGTAATGTTTGGATATTTGCCAACAAATCATTCCTCTCTGAGCCACCCACCAAGGCCGCTCTTTAGTTAGCACCCTGCACAAGGGGAATATCAGAAAATAAAATAAGAAAATAAAATAACTGATTTAGTTTAGCTTATACTTTTATATTATTATTTGAAATCTTACAGTTGTCTGAGTGATTATAAATAACAGCTGTATTGTGTTAAACTGCAGTGATCCTATGTAATGGTGGCCATTGGTACAGTGCGTAGGCTACAGAGCTGTGCAGAGTAAACATTACTCCCCAACACCTTAAGAGACGTGCTAGCGACAGACGCTAGTAACTGTTGGTACTAGCGTCCCTTGCTAGCTCGTCTGCCTCCCACGCTAGTGATCCGGGTTCGAGTCCAGTGTGGGATTTGACCGGTTACACTTACATTACTATTGCTCTAAACAAGAATGCCTTTTAAAAACTGATTTGTAGAGTGGTCTTTCAAAAATAATAGTGTGCATTATATGGCCACTGTGAGCATTGCAAAGGAGGGTCACTGAACCACGCGCACAGACGTTGGGACTAGTGCATGTGCATTTTGGCCAAAGGTGTTTCTTAATGAAAATCCAAGCAATGCTGTGCCACTCCACTTTATTTTAGTTATTTATTTGTTTGTTTGTTTTTAATTTTAAGTTTTTATGGCCATTGAATGCAAAATACAATTTTGCAAATTATGCGTGTATGGACTATATATTGAAGTGTGCTGCAAATGGGAGCCTTGCTGTCATAAACCATATCCATCTAACCAGGGATGAGCTTCTAGACTCATTCAAACACCATGTTTTCCTGTTGTTTTTGGCAGTAGGTTGGCTCATGTAGAAAAGGGATTTATGTAAGTGAGTAAATAGTTTGGCCTGTTATGGTGCGAGATTTTTACAGGCCAGAACCTCTGTCTGGAGTGGGAGTATGTGTAGTCTCTTGCCAGTACCCAATAAGCGGTTCAGAGGCTCTCAGATATCTCAAAACCATTACATACAACAAACACACACACACACACACACACACACACACACACACACACACACACACACACACACATACTCTTGAAAGGTTAATGGCTGAACAGAACCAGAGATAGTGAGATGCGGTGTCAGACACAGGCTTCTAACAGCATGACAAATTGTGCATTAACTGTTTTCTTGGACTTACTTCTTGGTATGGTTGGACCAGAGGCAGCACACTAAGATATCAACATGCATGCTTCGTCTGGCATAATCATATTTGTAACCATAACAAAAGATAAAAAGAAGTAGATCACTTTTTAGAGCACTTTTGCTCAATTAAAAGCAAATTTGTTTCCTTTTATCACACAAGCGCTTTTTGGTGTTAAAAAACAAGGAGTCGTTCTCCCATGGAATCAGCCTGACCCATTTCAAAACTGAATAACCTCTCAGAGTTGCTCTTTTCTCACAAAACAAAAGGGCCACTCTATATTAGGAGTGTTGAACACACAAACAGTGCATGTGTGTATATCTCAATTTATATTACTACAGCATATATAGGTCAGACCATTGGTCTGAGGGTGAAGAGATGACAGCAGATTTGTACAAGATAGTGTACAGCAACCTGTGCAATACCTGTTAAATATTGTTCCTTGTAGTTAGTTGCTCACAGACCACAAAGCTTATTTAACAAATACCTCTGGTTCATATAGTTCATATGCTGGAACACAATAACGATGTTGAACAGAAACATTGTGGCTCAATAATTATGCTTTCATAGCCTTCCAAAACGTTTCTAGTAGTGTATATTCCCCCTCCCAACAATTCTGATTGAAAAGGTGGCAGGTTTCTTTTCACTTTGAAAAAGCCCGTAAAATAATAGTAGGGGGAAGTTACAGCGTAGTCTCATTCACTGTCCACAATGAATTACGATACAACCTGTAGCCAAAGGTTCATTGCCCAAACATGCACAGTCACATTTAAATAGAAAGCGTCAGGCTACATGAAACAGACTTCCGATGCATTCGCGAGAGCCTGTCAAAAAGAAGTTAAACCCAAACGTCATCACGTTCAGATCAAGGATATCGGCATAATCGCAACGCATAACAGCTGGCGTTTACATATTCGTTGTTTATGAGACTTACCTCGACGCATGTATTGGAGAATCTTCAGGTGAATTGTCAGGGTGCCGCGTCATAGAAGTTTTTTGTAGAAGCTTTGACCAGGAAACATTTTTTTTTGCATGTTCACTGGATGAATGTATCCCTCCTCTATTTTCTCTGCACGATCCCACTAACGCAGGGAGTAGGCTACCCTCACATAATTTATTGTCGAATGAAGCCAAATTTGCCACACTGGGTGGAATTTAATAGTTTAAAAGCCATTTTAAAAAAGTTACATATCTTGACGGACGCTCACATGTATCGGCTAGTAGGCTACCCATCAATTATATTCCCATGTGAAAGTGCTCATTAATAATTAGTTAATTGGATTGCACCAGTAGGGTATTTCCGTTATGAAATTCAAAGCCCACATGGAGTTACTACTACAAGAAATGTGTCACATTTTATCAGACGCCTGAAATTATATTTTTTCCCTATGTGTTCACAAGAAATTAATTTGATATTTCATATAATGTTCAAAATGTTAAAACATAATAAAATATAGCAGACATTATAAGGTACTAAATGTTTATTACAATGTATAAAGGCTTGCTATGCACTGAGGTACAGGTGTGCTTGAATTTTGTTATCATAACTGGACACATTTTTATCACACATCAAATGACGACTTGTTTCCCCTTTGGTCACCATTTCCCACTATTATATTGATATGGCAAATTCTTTATAACCATATGTGATTCATGGGAAACTGACAACATAAAATCCCACTTGTTAAGATTTGTAACCATTTAATCATTAAAAAGTCATTAAATCATTATAAAATAATATTCATCTTTGTAAAGGTATGGTGAAAGTAACAATAATAATCATTACACTTATTTAGCGCTTTTTATTCCTAGATACTCAAAGCGCTTTACATATTATAGGCGACCCACCTCCACCACCACCAACGTGTAGCATCCACCTGGATGATGCGACGGCAGCCAGAGCATGCCAGCATGCTCACCACACATTAGCTATTCAGTGGGGAGGTGAGCCGAGGGAGACTTAGCCAATTTGTCATTTTTAGGGACAATGTTGTTAGGTCATTTTGGGTCAGGGCACCAGGGCACTCTTTTCAAAAAGTGTCCTGGGATTTTTAATGACCACAAAGAGCCAGGACCTTGGTTTTACATCTCATCTGAAAGTAGTTCAGCTATTAGCTACCAGAAGCGCCTTGGATGATGCGCTCACCAAACACTACCTTATGCCAGCATTATGGTCCTAACTGGGAGGAAGTAATCATCACTGTAAAACTAAACCAGAAATTCAGAATAGTGGTGAATCATTAGTGGTGATTATATTTAAATGTGTTCAGCAGTAATAGGTAATGTCCTTAAAACAATTCATATTTAGCCTAACCGTAACCTGCTTCCACAATCTTATTGAACCACCACTGGCTCTAACAAAAGTAAACATGAAATTACATGAAATAATGTACCTGTTATTTTCTGCCACTCTTGTGTAGTCTCTGCTACTTCAGTACTGCAGTATTTCCTTTAATATTTAAGGTATTTTTTTATTCCTCATATTCCTCAACAGGAAGCTGCTGCACAGCAGTAGGAAAACTTTCACCATAGTCACACAATCTTAAATATTCTGCCCTCGCACAAGATTCCCCTTCCTATGTTTAGCAGATAGATCAACTCTTTCCAAACAATGATTGCATTTGAATGATGATTTATTTCCACCGCTTCATGTGCACATCATAAGGAACTGAGTTTATTTGAAGGGATGTGCATAAGACTGACATGACACTGTCATAATCATGACATGACACCTGTCATGAACATGAAGGAGACTGTTAAGTGTCATTAAGTGTCATTCAGTAAATGATGTCATGTTTAATGTCAAGTTGACATTGTTTGGGATGTCTTTGTTATGACAACTTGACATGAACCAAGATGACATAACCTGTCAGTGTCTTTGTCATGACAACTTGACATTTAACCTAGACAACACAATCTGTCATGAACATGCCATGAAAGGCCTAATTATCAGACTTAAACAAACTATTTAGCTTTAGGTGTTAACTTTACATTAAACTGTCATATGTGGTTGGTTTTGACATTGGCTGTCATAAGTAGTGTTGTCACGATACCAAAAAAAATGTTCGATACCGATACCAGTTTCGATTTCGATACTAACTTTTCCTAAAAAATAGTAAACTCTCAAATGTATAATGTATAAATGATTGTGCTTTATTTCAAACCTGGACAACATTTTCAGTCAAAACACAATCTTTTACATTTTATAGCATTAATAATTGGATTATTGTAGTCATAACTTAGTATTATTCAAGCTTTTACATTAACTCTAGATTTGCAACCATATATTACTTATTAAACAGTGTATAATAAACCTCCTTGGCGCAAGTATGCGCTCTACTGAGCGCATTTTCTAGTAGTAGAAATATTTATTGAAAAAAATGTAGGCAACATGCCATGATTACAATTACCAGTACTGATTGAGTATAAATTAATAATTTATAACTGGTGTTGTTGATCTACATAAGTTAATGCCTGATTTTGAGCAGCTTGCAAGTTATGATAAAGTTAGTGTTGCCAGTGTGAATGTTGTGTTTGCATAGAGATGTTACATTGGTAAGATATAAGCCAAATTAGACCGTTATCATTGCCCTTAATTGTCATGTAAAAAAATGTAGCTTTTCACAAAATAAATCACACTCGTTTGACTTATATTTGAGGGCATGGACTTGGGCATAGTGTAATTATGTTATCTATTACGTTCGCAGACCTGTCAGTCTTTGAATTTTGTATACAGCTCGTACTTTCAGCCATGCCTCTCGTTTTGTCACATATGAAAGCTGCAAGAAATGGTGCGCCCACAGGGATTTGATGCAGAGTGATGCACATACACACACAGGAAATACGGCTCTTATTAAAACACTGTAATTCTTAAAAGTACCGATACTGATAAAGTATCGCATTGTTTTTAATGGCGGGGCATCGCCTGCAGTTTTATTACATTTTCTAATGCATTTCTAACAGTGTCATGAATACTTTCCTTGACCTCAACTACAGTGGTACAATTTGGACGTGGTCATAAAGTCTTGTCATTGTCACTGTTACATTTATTACATAAAGCTCAAATAATAAATAACATTTTTAGAACAATGTAGAACATTAGGCGATCTGTGTTAACAAAAATATGCCCAAGTAATGCAAATGTAACACCTTGAAACTCTTTTTTGGGAATTAACAATAAATATGTAGTGGACCAGTTACCAGAATGTTCTAGGACACGCAGCAACAGACACTGAAGAATAACAAATACAAGTCTGGATGTTAGCCATAAGTACTTTTTATAGAAACAATAATAGAAACATTATATACAAATACAAAATTCAAACATTTTAATTAGGCCTATATACTCTTATACTATCTAAGGAAATATTTAAATCACTGTCATGTGTGTATGTAATAATGAAATTTGACCAATCTCATTACAGTGACAAGTTAGTATATCAAAATCACTATAGGAATATTCAGTGTCTTTATACAGGTATAGATCTCATTCTCAGTATATAATCACTGTAGGCATGTGGGTGTGGTTGTCTGTGTGTGTGAGGGAATGTTTGGAAGTGTGGTTCACGGGACTTGGGAAATGGGGACTGGTGTGGGCAATTTATTAATCAACTGTCTCCCCTAGAAAAGGAGCGCGGGGCAAACCCGCGGGGAGAGACGTCAGCAGACATGGAAGCTGGCAGGACTATAGCAGGCAGCATCAAGGCATCAGTGATTCCTGTATACCGGACAGTGTGTATGACCTGAGTGATTACTAAACTGTGGAAATAAACCGTGCGGAGCAAGCATAAACCTGGACAGTACTATGTGGGTGGTTAATTCTGTCACAATCACAATTTTCCATATAGAACCTTAGTTCTCAATGTGTCAGTCTCTCTTTTTCACAGGAGCTGAAAAGAAATAACTGATTTATGACAGTTAGTGCTTGATTAAAAGTTTTACTCCAAAAACAATATGTTCACTTATATTTATACATCCGGAGATAACCCTTCCAGTCGTATATTACATTTGAGACAAGGAAAACCTACCACAAACAATACATACAATATGTGCAAATGGGAAAGAACAATGCACCCTCCCTACACATGCGTTTTCCTTCCAAGCAATCTCATCTCTCCATCTATCATTCAGTTTTGTTTTCAGAAGGTTATCTCGAAGGCAGCTTGAGAGAGGGCCCGTCACTATGGTAACCACTCCCAAACAATTGTTGGACTTCATCCATGGTTGTAAAAGTGAAGAGCCCAGGTCTTTGCAACTACCAGTTAACTACAGTTAACAGATGATGTCCAGGTCATTGGAAGAGATAGAACAGTCGTCTCAGCTACAAAATGTAAGTAAAGGATGTTTATTATTTATCCACTATCCAAGTGCTAGTCATGTTCAAACCAAGATACTGTGGAGTGGAGGAGTATCCCTACACTCAAAAATGTGTTTTCCTTGAACTTTGTAACTCCTATTGGAGGCTTAGCTATATAAACAAATTTGTCTAGTACACGTCTAGTCAAAATTTTCCACTAAAAAGGGTTATTTTTTTCCTTACTTTCCGTTAAAATCTGATTTAGAGGCATATACCAGTTGGGATGTCACAGCTAACTATAACCTATTGTGATCCAACATGCAAACCACAGTGAATTATCTAGCTACCTAGTGTAGCAATAGCTGGTTACAAAAAACAATGTAGGCTATGTTGTGCTATAAGAGCATGCACGTTCAAATAGGTGCCTTTTCCCCTTCCTCGGTGTAGCGGGTGTACCGACCATCTCCTGTTTAGTCACTTTCTCCTTGAAAGCAACGCCAACTAAAGATAAGTAGTAAATTGCAACAGTGTTGTAATTCATGTTCTCACAACAATAATAAAGGACAGAGCAGTTCGCCAATCCAGTCATGCTGTATTATGTTGCAGGCAGGTTGACGTTCACCATGGCGTCTCCAGACTTTCACGTCTGTCACACATGTGCTCAGTGTGAACCTGCTCTCATCTGTGAAGAGTTCGGGGCGCCAATGGAGACCTGCCAATTCTGATGTTCTCTGGAGAATGACAATCGAGCTGCATGGTGTTGGGCTGTGACCATAGGTTTGGTCAGAAACATTCACACCAGTGGCCTGCTGGAGGTAATTTTGTAGGGCTCCTCTGTCTTCCTTAATGACATTGTACAGTTTCTACAGATTGTTTTTGTATAGTCCCACCTTTTGTTTATGAGAATATCACTATGGCACCTAGTTCAGGTTGCATGAAGTACGTATTGCTCAATGGTGATGCAACACGTGTGGCACCTAATGTGGCGAGTACGTTTCAGGTTTTATGCCTAGCCCAAGACCCAGTGGCGTGCCGTAAGGCCCTTTGACCCCTTCAGAGAAGGGGCGACAAAACTATAAAAGTTATTCAATACAATAAAAGTTATTCATAAGTTGTGAAACGCTTTTTCCCTTTTATACAAAAACATATTTACTATAGTTCCACAAATAAACATGACACAATACATATGTACATTTGAAGTATACGTAAGCTTCGTATCTATGTCTTATCGCTGCTTCTCCCGGCAGAGGAAAGGTGCCGTCTTTGTTAGTCAATCAAAACATTTTTTTCTGCAACTCCTGTAAAAGCTCCTGCTAACACTTACGTGCATATCAATTAATTACACCAGACGCTGGTGGAAAAAGCCCTGTGCCATGCAGACCACTAGTAGGGCTTACGGAACAGCAGTTTTTGTGAATTTATTGCTCGCGTATCTTGGATTTCCACGTTTTATACAGTATATTTTTTAATCTTATCTCTAAGTTATAGTGTTACATAATTATTATTGCTTATTAAAGTTTCTTCGTTCGTTGTCAGTTTATAGTCTAGTTTTTGACCACTAGCAAGCAAGTGTGTACGCTTATTACAATGGTGTGTTGTTTCACTCCTGGATGCAGCCGTCACAGTAAATGCATATCGGAAAGCAAGTGTTATAGGTTCTAGGCCAACTAAGTAACTGAATACATAGGTCCTTATCTCTCTTCTTTTTCCAGGGCAAATTCCATGGAAATCTGTCCATAGGGAAGTTCATGATGAATCCCGATGAGCTTGTCCATTCCAGGCCGCAGTGAGCTAGGCCTTGGTCTGTGGTACACTGTCCATCAGCAGCACCAGGCGATTGGCCGGCCCAGTGTTCAAACCTCAGTGCCTACTTCTTCTCTGCAGCCTGTGTGCACGTTGGAGGAGGAGCAAACATACACACACACACACACAAGCAAGCAGTTTGCTTGAATTCTGAATGGAATGGAGAAGCATATAGTAACAAATGCAGAGACATCAATCTTCCGCAGGAGACTTAAAACCCACCTCTTCAGAATTCATCTCGGTACCTCAGCCACCAATTTTTCTACTTCATATCACTAATCCCACTAACAATCTGAAGGAATTCGAATTTAGATATTATTTAATTGTGTTCAAGTCAAGAGCAAGCCAAGGCAGGCGCCTACAGCTAGACAAAGCCAGAATGGATGTTTTTGCATGACAGAAGCGCATAGCCACTCCCGGCTCAGACCACAGATTTCAGTCTTGTATATATGTGAAATTGTCACTTGGTACCTTTGTGTCCCCAAATCTATTGTCTGCCTTTCCTGTAGCCATGCTGAGCTGTTCTAAAGAAGTTTTTTCCCATTCATGTTAAATTAACATTTGTTACCTGTGCTGAGAGCACAGCCAAACCCCACCCCCCTAGCCTGCTAAATTCATTGTCTTTAGCGTTTTCCTCCCACAAGCCCTAGCAGCCACACCTCCAGCCAATGAATGATCACCTTACCTGTGAGCGGCTATTTTGAATCTCAGAACTATATAAGCCAGAGCGTCCTATTGTTCATCAGGAATACGGTTTGGTGGAGCATTGCTAATGCGAAGCTAACGTATCTCTCCCTTGCGGCCGCATTGTAAATTAATGCATTGTTTGTTATTAAATATGTTTCTTGATTCAGCACTTCAAAGCACGGATTGGTCATCAGTTGTGTTTTATTATGTCTGTTTGATCACTTCCGACAACTAACAACTAATGTCTCGTGTGATGTGAGCTCCACCATACCAAAGTGAGAAAGAGAGAATTTTTTTCTTCATTTAGCAGCCGCTTTTATCGAAAGCAACTTACAATAATTATATTTGTCGATAACAGCTAAAAGGGCCATACGCCACTTATCAGTAGAAGCATTTAATTAGAAGAGTGACCTCGGCAGCCACTAGAGCTAGATATGTTGCAAGTTCCTCGAGTTGCATTCCAAGAACCCATACGGAACATGCATAAGTGCTTCAGAGACAGTAAATTGCCCATTGTCTCTGGCACACAATAGAAAATGCATGCCTGGGTCATACAGCCTTCTGTGATTGACAGTTGAAGTGCAGCAACGAACTAAACTGGGATCTTTAGATGCTCTGACACCATTACTGTATTAACTCCATCTGTGACAGACAGCAGTGACATTTTTAAAGAAAGTTAAAGACTCCAACACTGACTAGTTGGGACAGGGTGTATGCGTCTCCTTCTCTGGATGCTTCCAGAAGCCTCCCTTCCAGCCGCCTCTCTTCTCTTCTCTCTGCAGCTGCAAAAAACAGAGAAAGTTTTTAAAAATAGTTTTTTTTGGAAATAGCTCAGCCACAAAAACAAGAGGCCATCAGTCATTTATATTTCCCCTGCCCTGTCACTTCATACCATCCAGCATGGTAATGATTTCATCATCCTCTGTGACATCTTTTGGGATTTGGGCGGTACCATTGATTATGTTGGAGCAGGCATCATAGCGTAGCAGCAACAGCACAATTTCCTAAACGGCGGATTGGAAATAAGTCATCAATTCATTTCCTGTCCATCACTGTTCACTTCATTATCACAAGCACCAAAAAAAATATGGAGTTCATGTCCATCAGTTCCTAGCAGGCTAGATGATCAGATCTGTTTACAAATAGGCTTACCATAACAATTCAGAGGAACATGTCACTCATAACTACACAGGAAATGACAGAAGATTAGAATACATGAATATTCTCACTTTTCTACCAGTGTAGGCTGCTTTGTGCAGAGGAGTGTCACCCATGTTATTCTGCACATTCACATCAGCACCAGCCTAACAATACAAGACGACAATCAACTAGAAGAAACAAACGGGTTCAATAACAGTGCACGTCATAATAAAATATTTACAATTCGGAGGAAATTACTATTGCCTGGCAATCACACCAACAAAAGCAGATTTATTAGTAAAGATTTAATACATGATTTTGTTCTCTCACCTTGAGTAATTCCTCAACAACATCGTTGTTCCCAAAATAACAGGCCAGGTGGAGGGCAGTCCATCCTGGACTGGCTTTATTCCTAGCTGAGGGGAAATAAATAAAAAAATCACCAAACAATTTAGATCGGGTAACATGTATTTGGTTAAGAAACCCCACTTACATCTGCAGTTGACGTTAAGACCGTTACTGTGCTCAATCCTAAATTGAAGGAGTCTCCGAACATGGGAAAAGTCGCCCTCTTTTGCAAACTTGAGTAGCTGCTCTTCCAGGTTGACTGACTCCATCATTTGACTCGTTATTTAACTACTTTAAATGAGTTTACACACATCCAAATCAAACAACCAATCGGAAGAAAATGCGCATGTAAAATAGTCGAATTAAGGCTGAATCCATTTTAGGCTTAAGTTACTTGGAAACGTGCATGGTGGCGCGCTAGCCTACTTTACAATCATAACCCGAACAATTACTATCTTGATAAATGAAACCTGCTCGCAACGCGCCCTTAGTAAAATCATGTTTTAATAGTGAGACGTTGGGTAAAGTGTAAGCACTTAACTTTTAAACTCACACGTTTAGTAAACAGGCGACGAACATCAACAGCACCACACATGTAATCTGATCATTAAACAGGCTGAGTGACTGCAGCGTCTGGTGGCCGAGGAACTCCTCCCACTCGTAAAAAAAACATCCAGACCACTCAAATTAGGTTACAATTGTAGCCTAATTGTGATCCGCTACAGTAGATACCCTAAATCCCATTCTTCAATGGGATTACTGAAACAACAACAATGAGTTATCAATCACAGTGCTCCTCTGTTGGCTCTGGCTATGTAGGCCTAAACGTGGATAATCTGTGTATTTTTTATGTTGGTCTTGTTGTTTTCTATATTGTATATTAACAAACAGCATTTCAAATGTCTTATGATGAGATGAGGACCTACAGGCCTATAGTGGCTAGGGAGGTTGCATTGGATAAGATTGTCAACTGGTCCATCAATGCAACTTGGGCTTTAATCTGCAAATTTAATTCACATATGTAAATAATATACAGTGTTTCAAGGGCACTTTGTTACTTTTTCCATACTGTTTGCTTCTGCGACAGTAAACAGCAGTGCAGTTTTCAAAGGAGATCTGAGAGACTTATTTTAAGGTTTTGTCCCAAGTTCCCATTTTAAAGGTCAGTCATTTGAGGCTTTTTTGGCCTCCCATTATTATGTGTAGAATTCTATGGCTGCTGCCTTTTTATATGGGTGAAGGTCATCTCTCTGCCTGGAACAAGGCAGCATCCCATAGCTGGCTTTGAAGAGCTGGTGTGCTACAAGCAATTGGATCCCATGAGATATGTGCAATTGTCCAAAAGAGGGTGACAAGAGTTCATTCAGTAATAGAGGTACAGAGAAAGAGAGGGACGTATAGCGCATCCGAGATAATTGGAACTAAGTGTAGTCTCAAAGAGAGATATATGGCCTACAGTATACTGGTTTTAATGGAAAGCTTGTTGTGATGCTTTGAAGTATACGGTATCAATATGCATTTCATCTGTGTTTAAGAACAACGCTGTTAAAGTTACAGTAACACTGTGGCAAACATTAATCAAAGCATATTCATCAAATCAGGTCTGGTAAGAGGGGAAGTGAGCTGTCCTAGTTCTGGCTAATTAGCATGCCAATTATCGTAAGCTGTCACAGTTCTTAAATGACAGGGTGGACTGCGTGCACTTCAGAATGTAATCCCCCACAAATGACAAGATAGTGGAGCCATAGAGAGGCCACAGCTTCAAAAGGCACAGGAGATAGAATCCCCCACAGGGACATTTTAGGGTCAGGCAGTGGGAAAGCTGGAGAGAGGTAGGAGAGAGTAGAATGTGTTTCCTTGGTATGTAGCTCTTTGACTGTAATAGTTTCTTGGTTGGTTAGTTGTGTAACACACACACACAGTTTTTCTGGGCTTTTTTGGCCAACAACAAATCCCCCGCTGAACTATTTGTTTTGTTTCTGTCTTCTTTTGTTGACAATTTAGAATATACTGTACAACAGGTCCTTGTAAAAAGAATATGATAATTGCAAATAATGTATAGTGAACCAAAATTATTTTTGCAATTGTCCATTGATTGTTTATAACGTAAGTTTGTAATGTTCGTGCTACAATTTTGGAGGGCAGTACAATTCTTTAATATTTGCTTATAGAAATGGAGATAATAATTATTAATAAATGACACTTAATATATGAAGTATTATATTGATGTTAAGTAAATTTAAATACTGTGTAGAATAATGTTTAATGTCTTGTTTGAAATGTGGTACAAAACATTTAATATTAGGGTGGGGTTTGGCGTTTATGGATTAACCAGCGGGCCACAATTCTGTGAAGCATTTTCTAATGAAAAATTTAACAAGCCAAAATGTTGTCATGAGGCACACCCTTAACATTTAAATGAACCTTAGTATCTCTGGAACATGAACCCAACGCGTGTCATTCTAAATTAATTTAGAATAGAATAGGGTTTGGTTGCCATACTGTATCATATTGAGGTTAACCCTTTCTTTTTAGGAGTATATCGAGTAAAAAGAACATGCATAAAACCTCATTACAATTAGATCATTTATCAGACGCTTTTATCCAAAGCGACTTACAATTACATGGTGCAGATAGGGGTTTGGCATCTTGCTCAAGGATGCTTACAGGTAGGCCAACTCGGGGGCTCTAACCCACAACCTAGACCACCAGACTATCCTGCATACAACCTCATCCTCTCTTTAGTGTCACACGGCTATTGAGGACTGGACCCAAATGCACGACACATACGCAAATATGTAGTACTATGAGGAATCTATACTTGCAAGACAACAGGAGAAACACCATTGTAACAGTCACATACAGAGTGCCCAAACACAAACACCAAATCGTGACATTTAGAGTGGATTTTCAAAATTAGTTAAAATCTTGAAGGAAACTAACAAAAACAGGACAGGATTCATGCAGATTCAGCAATATTTCGATTCCGTTCCGTTTCTTGGAGATCTGACAACGCGTAGGTATCCTACATTAGATTGGATAGGCTACAAAAACAACTTAGTCTAATATACCCTAACCTATATAAAATGCTTGGTTTTAGGCCTATTTTACATTTTAAATTAAAACTTTCTATATTCTTCTTATGTGCTACGTATTTTACATGGTTGTTTTACCGTAGGCCTATTATGTTGCCTACAAGCCTACTGTATACAGCTCTGTCCTCAAAATGAATTAAACAGACAAATATGAAATAATCGAAAACTTTTATTTATCAGAGAAAATGTTGTCGGTTACACATTGCTGCATTGTAGGCTAAATGTTTTTTTCCCCAGAAAGTAGGCTACGTGAAGCAGACAGGGACGACATCGCGGGAAGACTGGATTACATTTTGAACTCTTCATTGCGTGCAGCCTACTGGTCTTTTCAGTGCCGATCGTTGCGCGCTCAGTTTTGGCTCCTGCACGTTATGATCAGTAGGACGGCTTGGACAAGATGGTCAATTCTCGTAACGCTTGATTAATTATTTACTGTGCTCTTGATATTAGCGGCGATTCGCTAATACATCAAAGGCGACGTCAGCCAAAATCCAGACCAAGGCATTGTCCGCAGACCAAATGGATTTTAACTCTAGCGGATTCTATTTTCAGAATGAATCAACCACAACACACAACATCTTCGTATTCAGCGGACCTTTATTTGTTATTGTAGTGGTGATGATGGTGGCACTGGTTGTTGTTATAGTTTTGGGTAACGCACTGGTCATCCTCGCTTTCAAAGTGGACAAAAGTTTGAGGAGAGATTGCAATTACTATTTTTTGAATTTAGCAATATCAGATTTTCTCGTGGGTAAGTAGTCATTATTATCTACGTGCTGAACTAATTGTCAAGATAGGTGTTTTGCATCTCTCACTCCCTCTCCCTCTCTTTCTTTCTTTCTCTCCCTCTTTATTTCTTTCTGTCTGTCTGTCCATTCGTCATGTGTCCTTCCTTCCTATACTTACTTTCCTTCCTTCCTTGCTTCCTTCCTTCCTTTTACTTGTATTCAGCGCAGCATGTCAGATACCACCATTCAGGCATATAGCCACTGCCTCAATGCTCTAAATGTCTTCATTTATCACTGGTTCACTAGGGGCGTTCTGCATTCCAGTCTACATCCCGTACATTCTGACAGGCAGGTGGACACTGGGCCGAGGGCTGTGTAAACTGTGGCTGGTCATGGACTACCTGCTCTGTTCGGCTTCAGTCTTCAATATTGTCCTCATCAGCTATGACCGCTTCCTCTCGGTCACCAGAGCGGTGAGTATATTCATCTCCTCTCTATCGTGTCACATCATCACCCCATCCAAGTCACACAAACACAGGATTTAGTCTCTCTGTAACTTGTTAATATAAAACCCTTAAAGGAATTTACTGTAGTTGGTACTCAAACAGGCAAGCCACCCTTTTCCATTTGTAGTTGTGTGTATGTAAGAACTTGACTTTCCAATGTACTGTATCATGGCGACACCTTCTATAAAGAAGTGGTGTGTGATCCCTTCAAAACCAAACAACAGATGGACAGCACATGGACCAGTGAATCTATAGACTCATACTGTACCTATCTTGTCACAATCCCATTTTAATGTGATTGAAAAAAGAACCAGGCCTGTTCTGTCCCAAAGTTGAGAGGTGACCTTTTTGTCTCGGTGATGTCAGAGGGCTTTAATTAGTGGTGGCACTGGGTCTGTCATGAATCATTATTATCATTATCATTATCATCATTATCATTAATGTCAGAATCACATTTTAATGTGATTGTCGTACTTAAACCCATAATGTATATATAATATAGCCGTCATCAATAGGGAGTGGCTAAATCGTTGTATTACCTCACTGTTAAAAGCTGTGACAAATACATTTATTTATAAAAAAAAAAGTTTGGGATTGTTGCTTTAATGCTGCAAGTTGTACTTCCATAGCAGACGGAGAACTACCTAGGTCATTGGTAACAGCGGTGCAGCCTCGCTGTCTCAAATCGGCCCATCTGCACAGGTTAATGATTCATGACACGGTCAGACCCAGTGCCACCACTAATTAAAGCCCTCTGACATCACCGAGACAAAAAGGTCACCTCTCAACTTTGGGACAGAACAGGCCTGGTTCTTTTTCCAGGCTTCTCTTTTGGACGTTCCCTATTATCCAAGACACATTGATGAATACATTTTTATTTTGATATTACCTATACCTTTTGATATACCTTTTGATATTACCTATTGACTTAACTCTATTTGAAAATTCCATTTAAAAAGCTATTTTGGTCAAATCAGGGAGGCCAACGGTTCATGAAAAAACTTTGTACAGTACAGTATTTGTACAGAATTTCATTCTGGTTTGATACATATGAAGTATGTGGACTTATGTACAGTATATGTTTTAAGCCTCAGCAGCCACTTTGAACACCTTTTGTGTGTGTATGTGTGTGTGCGTGTTCAAAAGGCAGAGGACTCTTGTGATGCAACTCAAAGGTGGGGTGAGGCCCAGCACAGTAGACAAAGAGAGCGTTCTGTTTTCTTTCAAAAGCAAACACTTTACATCAGAGCAATGAATACAAATAACACCAGAGAGAGAGAGAGAGAAAGAGAGAGAGGGAGCGATCGAGAGAGAGAGAGATCAAAATTACCAAGCTTTGATCAGAGCCACCCTCTGTCTGTTGTGCTCCCTGTAACCCTGAAAGATCAATCATTGTAAGAAGAAACAGGCCGTGGGCGGCCAAGTAGCCTACACTTTTTATTTTAAAGGCATTTTTTCTCCGAACACTGACACTGAAAGGGAAAGCGCGAGTGACGGTGAAAGGATGCAAATCGCCTTTAAGAAGAAAGGGTTGACGATTACATTATGCAAATACGTTTCACCGATTTTTGCAACAAAATAGTTTCTGACAACTCGAGGGAGTTCTTGGTGTCTGGAGGCAAAATGCTCCACTCAGGTATTATGCATGGTAGCCTACAGTACATATGGAAATACCTTCCCCAAAATAGGAGGTTTTAAAATGTATCACATAATGTAACCAGATCTTAAAACCTAGCCTACCTCATTCATAAAGAAATCCTTTCGGGCTAAACTCACGAGGTCAGCAGATCCCTCTAAAACACGCGGTGCAATAAACGTGGCTCTGATTAATAAGTAGACATTTACAGCTGTATATACGTGTTTTTTTTTTCTCTTTTACTCTCTGGTGTCACCTTTGGAACAGAGGGGGAGTTTTATAGTAATATACTAAAATGCTGGCCAGAGTTGTTTACTACAGGCAATATTGTTTACTACAGGTGAGCTACCGTGCCAGACAGGGCATGACCCATCATGCCATAATGAAGATGATGGCTGTCTGGGTCCTGGCCTTCATCCTCTATGGCCCAGCCATAATATTCTGGGAGCTGGCGGTGGGCAGGAGCCGTGTGCCCGATGACGAATGCTTCGCAGAGTTCTACTACACGTGGTATTTCCTTCTGAGCGCCTCCATGCTGGAGTTCTTCTCCCCGTTCATCTCCGTGGCTTTCTTTAACCTAAGCATCTACCTCAGCATCCGCAGGAGGAGGCTCCTGCACAGCAGGGAGGCCCACCCGCACCTACGGCCCAGCGAACCAGCCTCCGCCCAGGGGGAGGGCATCGCCCTGTCCCACAGCTGGACACTGGGGACCAAACTGGCCATGAGGGGCCCGTTCCATTCGCCGACCTCCTCTCCTTCAATGGGCAAGTTGGATCCCTCCGTCACCAGGACAGCCCAGTCCAGCCGCCTGTCCAGGGATAAAAAAATTGCCAAGTCCTTGGCTGTCATAGTGTGCGTGTTTGCCATCTGCTGGGCACCCTATACCCTGCTGATGATCATCCGTGCCGCCTGCAGGGGGCGATGCATCCAGCACCACTGGTACGAGGTCACCTTCTGGCTCCTGTGGCTCAATTCGGCCATTAACCCCTTCCTCTACCCGCTCTGCCACAGCAGCTTCCGCAGGGCCTTCAGCAGGATTCTGTGCCCCAGGCGGCGGACCTCTCAGCCCTCTGCTGTCCTTCACACGGGCCAATGACAAGCTGGTGAAACATATGCAGTATACTACGTAGGTGACAATGACAATGGATTGCACCTAACGTAAAATGCATAACAGAAGCTATATAAACGCAACAGATTGTCATGTCCATGGTACATAAAAACAAAGTTATACAATAAAACAGGGTTTAGAATAATGGATAAAAAGACATTCAAATTAAAGAATACAAGAGTAATAATAAAAGAATAAAAGAATAAAATCAAAATGTCAAAAATTGAAGTGCAAGGTTTGCAGAAAGCAATAGTGAAAATAAATGTTTTTAGTCTAGATGTCAGTGTTGGTGCAAGTCTCAAATCTTCTGGAAGTTTATTCCAGCTGTTTGTTGCATAGCTAGTAAATGCTGCTTCTTTATGTTTTGTTTTGATTCTGGGGACAGTTAACAGACCGGTCCCAGATGACCTCAGGGTTCTAGAGGGTTGATATTGTAAAAGCATTTCAGTGATGTATTTTGGCCCTAAACAATTTAGTGATTTATAGGTGAGAAGCAGAATTTTAAAAATCAATTCTCTGACACCATGAGAGCAAATGCAGTGATTTGAGAATTGGTGTAATGTGCTCAAATTATTTTGTCTTTGTTACGACTCTAGCAGGACTCTATTCTGAACAAGCTGTAGCTGCCTAAGATACAGTTAAGTGTAACCTACTGGTAATAAAGGCATGAACAAGTTTTTCTAAGTCTTATTTGGACATGAGTCCTCTAAGTCTTGCTATGTTTTTAAAGTGATCGTAGGTCGATTTGGTTACTGACTTGATGTGGCTGTTGAAATTTAGTTCTGAATCCATGATAGCACCAAGATTTCTGGCTTGGTTTTTGTTTTTCAAAGACGGAGTCAAGGTGTGAACTAACTTTTAGCCTTTCTTCCTTGGCACCAAATTCTGGCACATCCAGTCATTGACTAGCTCAATGCACTGGCACAGCAAACCTTTAGGACGATCATTTGTGTCATTTGGTGATAGAGCTATATAGATTTGAGTGTCGTCCGCATAACTATGGTTAGAGATATTGTTATTTTTCAGAATTTGGCCTAGCGGGAGCATGTCAAGGTTGAATAGAGATGGCCCCAGGATTGAACCTTGGGGGGCTCCACATGTAATGTTAGTTAGCTCAGATACATAGTTGTCAATGGAAACAAAGTAGTTCCTGTCTTGTAGATGTGCCAGAAGAACAACCCAATTTTCCAACCTGTCCAAAAGTATTGAGTGGTCAACAGTGTTAAATTCAGTACTAAGATCTAGTAACACCAGTATTGAAACTTTACTGGAATCAGTAAATATCATTTAGAACTTTAATAAGAGCAGTTTTGGTGTTATGGAGGGGTCGAAATCCTGATTTGAAGGTGTCATAGCAACCAGTTGAGACTAAGAAGTAATTAAGTTGCAGTAATACAACTTTCTCAATGATTTTACGTATGAACGGTCGATTTGATATCGGCCTGTAGTTGTTAATGATAGAGGCATCTAGGCTCCACTTTTTAAGAGGTTTATATTACTTTTATATAAACATGATACTGATCAAAAATGTTGTTTGTCATGGAAGTATTGATGGCTTGTCTAATATGTTCAATTTTATTAATGAAAAAGGACGCAAACTCATTGCATTTATGGGTGGATAAGAGTTCAGGGGGCTCTCAACGGCTGCAAATAGTGTTTGTGCATTATTAATGTTTTTGGTAATGATATTGGAGAAAAAGGATTCTCTACCACTTTTAAAGTAAGCACGTAAGCACTGTGGCTATGATGCAGATGGACAAATGTACAGTATGTCAGCCAAGATGATTTGAACTTGTATCTAGGTTACTACAGAAAAATGCTCAAAAACCTTTAAACAGGCTTTTCTGCAACTAAATTAGCGTGTAAGGGAGATATTTATGACAAATGTAAGTCCTATACTGACTATTATCGCCCTCTGCTGTCATAATTGAGTTCCTGTTTTAGAGTAATAAGATAATGTGACAATTAAGTGCTTCAACGATAATATATATTATTAAAAACCAACTGAATTTGGGGCACTACATTTACGCACATATAGATAGATAAAATATAACAAAAGCTTAAATTATGTGCCAACTCTCAAGTTGAGACCAAATAAAAGCATTAACATTATTGCACACATGCTACAACTAATGGTACATCTATAATCGTTTTTGTAATGTCACTGTTTTGTTTACGATGTTTTAATGTAGATTTTTAATATGTAGATTTTTGTTTTATTCAAGAAGCTAACCTATTTTGAAGTAATGCTCGTTCTTTTTCAATTTGAATTGAGATGCATATAATGTCCACTAGGTGACACCATCGACCTTTATTCTGTAATGCAGCTCAGGAAGAAGGCAATACTTGCGTTTAACAATTGTACTGCCTTGCTTGGGAGGAAGCTCATACTCTCTAGACTATATTTACCAATCCCTACACATAATTAACGCAGAATAAATAATGGATAATTATTGTGTATTATACTGTGTAGTTTCACAATTTGGGACAATAGGCATACATCAAAACATCAACGGTTAGATTATATTGTTGAAAATGTTATTCTCATCAGCTGTGAAAATTCTGTACAACCATCTGTGAAAAAAAAAAACAGTCTAGACTACAAATTGTTTTCTTGGCTTAATAATGACGATGAACGGCAAAGGTATGTGATTATGAATTATTGAAGTGAATGGAATTCAGTGTAATGCTGGTTTAGAGAAGTATCAGGTCTTTGAAACAAACATTAAAGTATCAAATAGTGCATTCATATTATACAATGTAATTTATATAGCAGGGCATTATATTTCTTATATTTGTTCTACAACCAGGCTGGTGTTTAGTATCGTTTTAATAGATTAGAAGTGTTCTTTGTGGATTTAGGGTTATTAGACCTGTAATTACACCATCATGCTAGATAGTGAGGGTACATTTGCAGGTGTCTGGGGTCCCACGGGGGACCTACATTGCTCAAATTGTTGCTGCTGCCCGTGTGCACATCTGGGCCCCTGGTCAGGTGCTGGGAATAAGGGCACAGCTGCACAGAGCAGGCCTTGGCTCCCTCCCTCCATCCCTCTCTCTCCCTGCGGGGACAAGAGCGCACTTGTGTGACCAGAGGGATGCAAGTGCATTTCCCCCGGGAGGAGAGAACTGCATCTATCAGCAGAATGGCAGGCCTGGGTTTACTCCCTGCGTGTCTAAACGCAACAGTGAGAGCTGTCTCACCGTAAGAAATGCCTGCACTCTGTGCAGTTATATTAGGGTGAGTACTGCCATTGATTTTCTTGATAGATTGAAGTGCCACGGTATGTGTGCCAGAGAATAGGCTTTATGAATATACACAGACTCGCACCAGCCGAACATTGGCCAAGGAGGGGCAGCATTATAGGCAAAAATACATGCAAAATACAGGTGAGACCTTGCCATTTGTATACAACACGTGAACATAAATGTTTGTGTGTATGCATCGATGTGTGTATGTGTGCGCGTGTGGGTGTGTGTTTATGTGGGACTTGGATGTCTGTGACCCCAAGCAATGTGTCTGAAAGCTGTGACCCCAAATGGAGTGCACCTGTGCCCCTTAAGTTTATAGACTCATATTATTACAGACACAACCAGTGATCAGAGAGGGGGGGGAAGCCTATATAAATTCCCCATGAAAGTCCAGCAATAGTTAAATTCTTAACGGTTTCCCTGAAGCACTTAGGGACGAGGACAATGACCCAAAAAACTAAAATACCAACTGATAACACCTCCGGTCTACACAATAAAAGGCTTGACAGCAGTGTAGTCATTGGCAGAGGGAAAAACAGACATCATGCTGCTATATACATGATGATGTGTATTGGACTGATATAAACGTGGTCGGGTGAGCTAGATCGAGCCAGTTTTAGTGATTGGATCCAGGTCAAAAGTGAGACCTGTTTTTAAGTTTTAGCTCTCCTTAATGTGCATTTTCCTCTGTCTTGGCTCTTTTCAGCCAACTAAATGTAAACCACAATTAATGTTTCATGAGGGACATATTCAAAAGTCTCCGTGTGAGTTTTGCGTTTTGCCTTTTTCCGTTTTCCCCAATGCTTTTTCCTGCAGTGAACTTCCTGACTGGAGATTAAATAATTCCATTGGAATCCTCTTAGGATGGGTTCCCAGCACTTGGCAATTAAACAATTACATTTAATCAGCATGGGGCGACGCTTCAAGTCACCCTCATTTCAGACGTTGATTAAAAGCAATTCTGCAGTGGTTATTGCCGTCGACTGCGGTTCGCGCAGGTTTGCCGCGTCTGTGGGGTCAGACAGGATGGCATTAAGGCAGGTTCACCGGTGGTCGAGAGGCTCCGTGAGCCTCTGGTGGGCACAGTGGTAATGACAGAACACATGATAGACCGTATATTGTCCCTGAAGTCAGAGCTAGTTAGATTACTCAGAGACTCTTTGACCCTACAGCAAAGAAGACTCAATGAACAAAGAAAAGCCGAGAGCTCACACCCTGTGTGCGCGTGTGCGTGTGTTCGCTTGTGTTGTGTATCGCGTTTGCCGCGTGTTTGTGAATGTGCGTGTGTGCAATAAACAGCATGTGTCTTTTTATATATGGTGTGGCGTATTTGGCTTGGGGGAAATGCACCTCGACATGTACAATTTCATCATGTCATGCAATAACATCTCTCTGCATAATGACACAAGCTTGGCGGGGGGGATTCTAGGGTGGAGGGGTAGCTTCTGTGTGAACTGCATTTGCTGTTATGTGAATGACAAGTGAATGAATGCTGCACTCCACTGTCAACGCAGCACAGTTGAGTTGTGATGAAGACCCTACCTCCCCTAGTGAAACCCAGGTGCCCCTGTTTCATTGGACACCCCACTGGCTCCCCAGCCCTCTTAATTAGCAGCTTCCGTCAGCTGGAGCCCAGCCGTCTTAAGCACCAGTCAGTGGCCTTTGTTGTTAAAGGAATCCAGCCCACTCTAGATTGTCAGCTTTTTCTTCGCGACGCCGTATGGGTGGGCTGATTGAGGGCCATCTAGCTTTCTGTTAAAGGCATACTCCCATAACCACAACATTTCTGCCCCAGTTGTGTTTATGTTCAAAACACAACTGTCCACAAAATTATGTCCGGCTGTGGGGTGGAGGGGAGTAGAGAATTGTGTGAGACTATGAAAGCTGTAGGGGGAGGAGTAGAGAGCAATGCAAGCCCCTCAGCACTCAGGTCAAGAAGGGGAGTTTCAAACCAAAACAACAATGTTTTTGTAACACCGGCTTCAACCACAGGGGTATTTTCAGACAAAAATCTAGGAGTGTCCCATTAGAACCACGAGTGGTGTGTGTACCGGTCTGAATTCCAGCTCTGAATCTGGTTCTGAATCAGACTGTGGGGGATGAGAGACTACAGTGCTCTTATCAGTGTACAGTACGTTCATTGGCTTTAATAAAGATGAGCAGCCAAGTGTTCTGAGCAGAGATGGCTGACACAGTTCCACTGTAACAAGACATTAATGGTTCAATATAGATAAAAGCTTTCACCAGGCCCGGAATACAGCCTTCGCTCGGTGCCGTATCATAGCAGAACCGCCCCAATAGTCATCTAATGACATTCCACTAGTAACGTCTTGCCTCTACGAGTCTCGGGGGAGGGGAAGCACTACAAAAAGTGATAATTACATGAAATATACATAGAGAATAAAGGGAGCATGTTTACATAACCAGGCCCATAAATATCTGACTGAGAAGACATTGTTCTCTGGCTCCTTTTGAGCTGGATCTCCCAGGGATGCCATTTTAATGACATGATGGTTTAAAGAGACGCTGCTCCGTCTCGTTCCATATTTAATTAACTTTTGCTTTTCTGATGCAGAGGGGAAAAAACGCGAGACAAATATGCGATAGCGAGGAGACAATAACAAATAGCTGGGAGAAGAGAGGGAGGCGGTGGGAACACGAGCAGAGGCCTTGTCATGCTTTTGTGAGCTGTTTACAATACAAGAGATATGGGGGGGAGGAGGGCGGCAGACCCAGACATGGGTAAGAGAGATAGAAAAAGAGTGGGGAAAGGGAAACCCTCATAGGGAAAGGAAATGAAGAGAAGAGAGGAAAGCAAGGGGACTAGGGAGACGGTGAAGGGGGATAGAGTGAGGGAATGAGGCCCCCATTTTCCCCTGGGACTCCATTATGGAGCATTTCCCAGTTTATCACCAATAAGCGTAAGAGGAAAGCAAATGACAAACTGATATTATGAGGCAAAGTGTATAACTTGGATCCAAGACCCAGAAAAAAAAAACAGACATCAAAACAAAAACAAACAGTACTTTTCCTCCTTACACAGTTCGCCTGCTCTCTTTCACTTTTTTTTGGCATGTCAAGCAAAAATATTAATGCTTTTGGTATTAAAACTAAAAACATTGGTATATTTTACAGCACAATTATTTTACAATATTGTCTGAATACATTTGATAATGGATAAAGAAATGCTAAGCACGCACATTTTGTGTATGTATTGTGCATTGTCATTTTATAATAGAACTGGTAGGTTTGATGAAGTTTTGCCATGGACGTAGCATGATGTGGAAAAATAATAATAATGAAAGATGCATAAAACTTTTGTCAAAAACAACAAGCTGGCTAGGCATTTCTGCATGGGTGTATACCCAAAATTGAACATCCGATCACAACTCTTTAGCAATGATTAGATGTAACTGTAAGTCTAGACCCCCCTTACCCTTGGTTAGTTTACAATCTGCTTCTTATGGATAGCTGTACATACTGTGAGATGCATTATTGATACTCTTTCTCTCCAATGTGTCTGCCTCTGTCAGAGTCCTACCACGTACTCATCAAACTGGGGAGAGCCTGTCCAGAGAGATGGGTTGCGCATGGTCTATATTTTATCGCTTGGTGTTTCATTCGTTTTCAGAAACAAATAATAAATAAATAAATAAATGAATAAATAAATTGCTTCTCGGAGTCTGTCAGAGCTTTCCAGTCATTCCAGGCAACTAGGTGTCGGGCGGGGGGTCAGGGGGGATCATTAACCTTCAGGGCCACAGGAGGAGCCACAGAAAAAAGCCCTCTTGTGGGCTACAAATGGGACTCCTAGATCAGTGAACTTGAACCCCGGAGCATTTACAGAGGGGCTAAGGAACAGGATAGCAGTCTGGGATGTCATCTCCTATCTTAAAGGTAAAACAATGGAATTTAGGATAGATAACTGTTGCCACGCAGTCAACAATGTTCAATGCCAATTACTACTACAACAATGGGATGAAAAGTTTAAAATTGGTTGTGAGAAGCATTGTATGCATCGCTAATATGTAACTTACTGTACATCAAACAGCAATAACAAAAATGCCAAATAATTATTTAGATTGTGATTGGGGCCTATTCATGATACTGTGACTAAATTGACCCTATCTTACACCCGGCACAAAGCGTCGCAAAGCGACACAAAGCGACACAAAGTGGCGACAAGCGCGACGCAAGTGTCTTTGCTAGTCCCGTCCACCGCCCACGTTGTTTAAATAGCAAATGCACTTGTGCCTATCTGAGCACCCGTGGGGCGTGTTGGTCTATAAATGAGGTGTGGTCAGACGCATTGTTGGAGCATTGCTATCTTGAGGCAGGTGCAAGCACACCTGGCTTTGAAAGGGAATGGGAGATGACACACTGATTGGTTTATTGCATGTTAAGCCCAAAACACACCCATGATTAAGTAAGAGACTAAGTACAACCCTTTTGAACCATGCACCTGCAAATATTTTTTTCGCCGTTAAACTAGCAAAAGTGGTTTTGCCCTAAATACACTTGCCCATGCGCTTTAGACATTGTGCTTAGATCAATGACTCCTGCAGTAAAGTGCTGCATGCTGACTTCTACAGTTCTCCACTAATTAACATTTGTTTGTGTCTGTCATGAGAAATGTTTCTCCATCAGAGATGAATGAATATACAGTATATATTCTGAGATGTCATTAGATTGTGATGTTCTGCCATGAGCGTCACCATCTAAAACACCACCAGAACCTGATAAATCAAATAAGTAAGCATCAAAGAATCAAATAAGTAAGCCTGAACAATTTAACTTGATCTCAAAATCTGAAATTTGTTAAATGTATGCTTTCTGTTAAAAGTGCCCACAATCATATATAGAGATAATAATTACAATTACATTTGAATAAATGAGTGCAATGAACCCAAAAAATAACCTTGGTTACCTATTCATTTAAAGTAAATCTAGAAGCTCATTACTAATGCCCCAAATCATTTCCCCTTAATTGCTCCTGAAATATATCTAGTAATTTCTATGTGCATTAAAGTTATTTAATTCTTTTTTGGCCTAAACCAGTGGTTCACAGCTTGTTCATATCTTAACATAAAGCATGCACGTTTATAAACATGTAATATAAAAAAACATAAATACCATCAAAAATACATTAAAATGTTAATAAAGATAAAACACTTGTAGAATTGTGCAAAATGGTCTCAAATGGTCCCCCCACCCCCCCAATTTTTAGATTTTTATTTTTATTTTTTATTCCTTTGTCTTTACATGTAGAGCTTCAGTTTTAGATTAGATGGTTTAGAATAAAATATTATAACTATTTGGATTATATTGTAATGATACATACAGTACACAAAACATAAGCATGGACTGGATCTCAAACACGGATGCAGGTGCCTTTGCCAAGTTTGTGAAAAAACCTGAAGGTGTTATTCACACCTCTAGAATCAGAGCCTCTAATTATCACCTGAAAGTGTTCTCTGTCATCCATAGAGTTGTGGCCTACAAGAAACTCTCTGAAAAATTACATATAACAGGACAGCTTTCAGTCTCATGCTAGAACAGACTTTACTGGAAACAATACTATAAATAAAATGTAACAAAACGAAACAAAAAAAGAACAAAATCAACAGTAAACTGCAAAGGCGCCTCTGTTTACATTCACAAGTACTTTGTCAGCGCTACGCAGGCGAAGTTGAGGCGTCCATTTTGCTTACACAGTTCCGGAGTGAAAAGGATGGCTCTCTGGTTATAGAACGCTGGTGTGAGAGATTGGGTTACCCCAGACAGTCCCAATGGATCTCCCAGCCAAATGGATCTGGATCTCACGCTTGGGTGCACATAGTGAATGCCATAAGAGGTCTCTGAGGTCTCTTTCAGTGGGAGGAATGCTCCGCCTAACAATGTTGTGTTTTTCACCAAACCAAATTTTACACAGGAGAAGAACGACAACACAAAAGGACAACTCAAAATGTATAGTTATACATGGGCCTGTGTTGACACTAGGTGAAACTGAACCTATTTTATCACACAGGGTTTGCCACATTCAGGTAGGTTCTCATAATTATTTCATAAAGGCTTTGCCTTAACTACGGTTGCCACTTTCCCCCCTAGAGTAATATATTATGCTTTCCAACGAAGAATCGGAATGCCTTTTTTCTCTCCATGCATCCAATAAGCTGTACGAGAACAATGGCATTTTAGCACCTCTATAGAACATCTGGCCTGCCTGCTCAGGTTCGGGAAGGCCCAGCCAGGCTTTTACTAGCACTGAGTTTCACTTGTACTGAGGTAATGCTGAGGCGACGACACCGCGGAGGATCGGCCCGGGCTACGTTATCTCTCAACAAACCATCCATTCTGCTGCTTTCTGATGGAGAATTCTTGGGGGCTGTGTAATTATATTGCTTTAAATGAACCCTGGAGACCGCCGCTGCCAAAGCGCCCAACACAATCTCACACTTGGGCGCGTCACTTCTGTATGTGTATCTGTGTGTATTTCTTCTTCTGTGTGTATGCGTGTGAGTCCATTACTGCGTATATATGTGTGTGTGTGTTTTTTTTTTGCTGCTTAGGCTGGCAGCAAAAGGGAGGCCGCAGTGGTTCTGATACGCCTCACAAGTGAATTTAATTAAATCATAAATATGAGCTGGAGGCCGCCACCCAATTTAATGTAATGGATGATGTGGGCCAGTCCATCTCTGGCAAAGCAAAGTTCTGGACTCATTCAAATGCCCTTGAAGCTTATTAAAAGTGCCTGGCACATGGAGATGCTAGCAAAGTTGTTTAATGGATGCCCAGCTTGCATTAAGTGTGACAGTTAATATTGGACTATACCATCTCTGGTTTTGGACGAGGGCTTGCGTCTCCATTGTGGAAGACCACCTCGCACCACCTTCACATTGTCAAATCTGACAGGCAGAGGTGGTAGAAATACACACATTCCTAATCAAGTGAAAGTTCAAATACTGTACTTATATAATATATCATATTATATAAAAAATAAATATATATATATACTGTACATATATATATACAGTATATAAAAACATTTTCAATGTTTTACTCAAGTGGAAGCATGAAAGCACATGCTTTTCAATTTACTTGAAAAGTAAGTAACTATAACTTTAGCATGAAAGTTATAGTTATATATATAGTTATAGCCCTCTAAAATGGCCTTTTTTTTGAGTCCATCACTACCACACAGCGGGATTCACTAATCACTTAACAAGTTCAATATTTCTTTGCCCCTATTCTTCTTTTTGATGTAAAGCAATGTGCGTGTGTGTAGGTGTACACGCAGCCTATCGCGGGTGACGTGTAGACGTGCAAATAAATATATCAAGGGAAAATACACTCCCCTGTTCTGCTGCCTCATCCACTAGGCTTTAGATTTGTTAAATGCTTGATAAGGAGTCTTAACAGAAGCTGTCTCATAAGAAAAAAAGAAACTGATGATTTCCCAAGTAAATGCAGATCAATTCAACTGTTTTGAGAAATGTAGTGAGTAGAAAGTTTAGGTGTTTCTTTTGAAATGTAGTGAGTAAATATCAAAAGTGAAATAATAACTCAAGTCAAGTATATACTTGACAATCATACTTCAATGCATGCACTTTATTTTTATTTTGTTACATCACATCTCTGCTGAGGTAATAAACAACATACTGTACACATTTGATGTTACATTTAATTTGTTTGATCTTACACTCAAATTATTTAAGTGTAACACTTATGCTACACTTAAATAACAAAGCCCAATCAAACACACTCATTATACTAAATATAGTTCTAATGAGCCTTTGTACCGTCATGCTACTAGACCATGTGGACGACTGCATACATTAGTTTGTATGTCTATTTCTTTACTGAATAAATGGTTCATTAATGAGGAATATGACCTTCATATTAAAATTGTATCACCATTTCTGGTCATTTCCATCCTTAATTTCCCAGACAAAGTATTGCACTATGTAGGCATCAGCCGTGTTCCTGTGATGAATCATTTGCTAAGACGGACAGATGTTGTTGCAGGGGTTTTCGTCCCCACTCGGCAAAGGCAGAAGAACTCTCTCCTCGGTCCCCTGGAGTGCTGGAGGCTCCCTAAATAGACCTAGCACGCGGGTGTGTAGAATGGGACCGCACAGGGTGATGGGTAATGGAGTCATTAATAACAGAGACCTCCCTTAAGATGCTCAGATGTTCGTTAGTGAGAGCCACCAGGGAGCGAGGAAAAATAGGATGCAATTTGATGCGATGGAAAAGAAAAAAGAAAAAACCCAAACAAAGAACGTGTTCAATGATAACTATACATACCTGTACAGTTTCTACAGACCTGTCTAGCTAATGTTATTAAAGTATTAGCTCACAAGATATCGTATCATTATTTAATATCTCGTTTTGGTATTTTGATATGTATTATAAATCTGCACAATACCAGAGCAGAATTAACATTGACCCTCTTGTCACTAAGTGAAGTCTCTCTTTTGAGAGGAACTACTTTTAGCAAAAGTCACATTGCCATTTTGGTTACTTATAAACCCCAGGCATAATATTTGACAAATCATGCATGTACACGCTTGCAGTGTGTATGTGTTATGAGGAGCGGTATTTTCTTCACTCTAACCTATAAATACATGCTACCCCTTCAACGTTATGTCATTAGGTGACATACACATGTATACTACACATCACTAGGTGGCTATTGAACATACATTTATTGACCCCACACATGTGAGTAATCGCATTTATGATGTTTGTAAAATTACAATTTAAAATCTGTACAAAACTAGTGATATTGTAAATAATATTAATTGTTTCGACAAAAAAGAACATAAGTGAAATAAATCAAATAAAGAGACAGTAAGGGTTTCTTCATACAGTTTTTAATATTTCCATCACATGTGCAACACAAAAAAATGAGGTCTGCCAAATACAGAACTCCATGTTTTACATTTTAACAACATCAGAGATAACTGTCCTTTTGCTGCAGGAGATGGTGGGTTCCTGTAAACGGAGTACGAACAAATCTCAATCAAAAGGTCAAAACATTAAAGTTTCATACAAAAGTGCATCTCGGGTTCAATGAATGCAAAACATTTACATAACATAGAATGGTTTTAAAGTTGTGTATGATGCCACAATGGCTTCCAGCTTGAGCAGAGTAATGGTTCACTGCGGGAAAACAAGAGAAAATACTTGGGCACTCTTCAGAAGAGTTGAATAACTACATCCAGAGAGAGCAAATTTTCATATTCACTCGTCATGACCCCAAAATATAATGAATTTACTCCCAATTGCAAACAGAAATATATATAAAGAGTAAAAAAAGAAGAAAAAAAAACTTCCAGTAATCTCCAGGCTTGAACGAGCAGTAAACATTAACAACAGAAATATACAGGTTGAGTCAGTGGGCCGGAGATTCCCCCATGCTCTGAGAGCCACATGGGAGCTTCACGCCTCTGTTCATGAGCCAACCAAAGAAGCTAGCCTTTTTTTCCACCAAATCTGTGTCACTGCGTTTGCATATATCAGAAAGCTGTCCTGGGGGGGGGGGGGCCGGCGCCCCCCCCCCCGCGGGGCGGGCGTGGTGGGGGGGGGGGGGGTGGG
>JAOEHI010000009.1:3214057-3237401 GCA_025447815.1 Percopsis transmontana
GGGACACTCCCCCCCACCCCCCGAACCCCCCGCCAGCTCACACCCCCCCCCCCCCCCCAACCCCCCGGTGAAGACATCCATGGCGTTGCTGTTGCCGAGGAGGGACGGCAGCACAGCAACCTTATTAATGAATGCGGCCCATTACCCGTCAGCTTGGCTCCTCGGCGGCTCCCAGAAGCCCCTGCAGTACGTGACTTCAAATGGCAGGATATTGACACGGAGAGAGCAAAGCGGTGGGGACTGGGAGAGTGTCTGTGTGTGTGTGCACGCGCACGTGCGTGTGTGTGTGTGTGTGTGTGTGTGTATGTGTGTGTGTGTGAAGGAGAGAGAAATAGAGAGAGAAAGCACGCGTTCAAGTGCGTGCGCATGCCTTTGTGCGAGTGTGCCTGCGTGTCTAGGTGTGTAAGGTGTGTGTGTGCGTGCGTGTGTGTGGACCCCAAAGGAACGTAGCTCCTTGGATATAATGTAGGGCTCGTAACAGCTATTAGAGGGGAAAATAACCCCTCTGGGGAACGCCCCCCTCCCCCCATCTGCACGTCCCAGGCCTGTCTAACACACACTGCATTCTACCTTTTCCTTAAACATGCCAGGAGTTTTCTCACCGAGGGCTTTCTCAAGGACGGTGTTAAACGACTTCAGCAGCACTGGCAGCCATGCAGACTAAAGGGAAATGGAGGGAAAAGGAAAGGGGGGGGGAGCAGAAAAGAAAATGATACCTTTATCTCTAGCGGATATTGAACTCTGCAGAGTCGTTATAAACTGTTCTGTATATCGCTGTAGAGGGAGAACGGCGAAGGAGAGGGATTCTCTTTCCAATCTTTACCCTTATCAAGTTCTCCAACCACTGTCTGCTCCCGCTGATGCAGTGAATGCCCAGCATGCAACGCCTCACCTCAAACACACCCATCCACTCTTACGAGCCGGTGTCGAACGAGGACACACAAATTATTTCCAAGGGGGGGAAAAAATGGAAAAAACACAAAACAAATATAACCTAGATCCTTCACATATATAATTCAACGGCTGTTGAATGAAACAAATCGCTGACATTTTTCGTCCCTGTCAGACCACCCATGAAGGACGGCCCTGAATCTGAACCCTTTCCCCCTTCGCCTCCTACTCCCCTTGTTCCTCCCATTTCTCCACCTGAAGCCATTCCTTATCCTCCATCTCCCTCCCTTCAAACCAACCCTTAATCTCTCTCTCTCCCTCTCTGATTCCTAACCTCCTGCTGGCCACACAGGCCTGCTGGTAGGCCCAGTTACCAGCAGTGTTCAGGTAAACCACAGCAGTCAATTCCCCACTAAATTACATTTTGCTCTGATCAATAATGCGCACCAAGCCTCTCCCCTGGTGAAGCCCATGGCTGTCTCAGCTCCTCCTTCTATAGTCTTTGGCTGGCTCTATGCCACCGTTAACCCCCCCGACTTTCATCTGATTACATCACCCCTCTGCAACGCCCTCAAGGGGGAATGAGAGGGGGGGGGGGGGGGCTTCCAGTAGGGGTCTCGTGTACCCATGCAAACAGGTGCAACACGTCTTAGGAATTAAGGAGGGAAAGGTGGTAGGGTGTGTGTGTTTGGGGGGGGGTGGGGGGGGGGTGGTCAGGTGGAGAGAGTCGGGGGTCCAGGGGAGTTGATTTATGAACTAATCATTCTTTATGTCGTTTCCCATTGCTCCGGTCTGCTGTCGATAGGAGCCGGTCGGCCTCCTCTGATGTAATGGAGGAGCGCCTTTTGCGTCAGCCCCGCAGAGGAAGGCCAGCGGACAGGCAGCAACACACTCTGTCTTTCATCTGATGTTGCCGTATCAAGGGCGAGGTTCAAACAGCGTCCAACATTGCAGGGAACACATGTACGCTTTAATCACAACAATGACGAGGCTGGATGCGTGCAAGGCTGATACATGCCGATCGAGGCACATGCTAAATCCAATCCAGTACATACATACAGAGGAAACAACCACTGTGTAAGCTTTGCCCCTTTAAATGCCGCTCAAGCAAAGAATGCCCTTGACATAATACAAGTTTAGAGTTGATAAGTGAAAAGCAATTGGCCAGCTGATCTTTAACATGGCCTTTAATGTTACAGTAGGCATTATTTGACAAAAGCCGGTGCTGTGTTGTGTGAACATAAACCAGAGCTATAACTTTTCAGAATTACAGCTACATAGGTACTGTAGCACCTCTGCAGTAATTTGTTGTTAAGTAAAATAGTGTGGCTTGGGCATTTGACTAGTCTGCTGAAGGATTTATCATTCACCTGAAACGTTTGCGTCCTCAGATTCACGTGTTAAAAGATTTCATCTCAATCCCGTGTAACCTCTGTGGCCAGAACTCTGTTTATTTATTTCATCTATAATGGAAAAATCCAGGGGAACAGTCAAAAATTCAGGACATTTGATCAAAGCTAGCTCTGATAAATGTCTTATCAGTTGGTGCCGGGGTTCTATGACTACTGTACTGTATATGTCTGATATAGGTCTCCATAGCTGGAGTTAGGCCACAGGGACCACCACAGTGTGCTCAACACCACAGAGACCTGTGAGTATTCCCTGTCATCACTCAGGAGTTTAATTAAAGTGTAAAGGCACATCACGTGCTCAAACAGACTAGGTTAGACTAGGTGAACTAAACACTCACCTAATCCTCGGTGTGAACACTGAATAGACAAAAAATAAATAAATACATACATTTCCTGAGCTAATCAAAAAGGCAAAGAAAGGGATGATAGCAAAAGGCAATACCACATATAACTGATACTTATACTCACACTCAGCAAATTTACACTAGTTGATCCTGATACTTAAATTTATTGTGTTTTGGTTTTGGGCCATTTCTGCTAGGATTCATCAGTGTTGCTAACCCTAGGCCAGCATTGACTTGGTTAACCCTTTGTGTATTCCCTGCTGTTGACCAGTCCACTAGGGGAGTAATCTTTCTCTGCTTTGGCCTCAGGCCAGGCTTACTGCTGGCCAGTTTAGCCAATGAAGAATACCATCAAATAAATAAATAATATGGCAGCTGGCATTCTCCGCTGTTCATACTTAGGGAGGGTTGACCCCAAACACTGTTTTGCCACAACTGGCCTGGTCTCCTTGGTAACAGACTGTCAAGTCTGAAGTGAGGCGCCCTGGGAGATGTGGATATACATGAGCAACACCGCACCAGTGTGGGGTTGGCAATAACAATGGCTGTTGATATCCCAGATACACATGTGTCTCTTTTTGTACGGCGTGTACCGCATGATTGTAAGAAAAAGACATGAGTGTGAATAAATGTGAATCAATGACGTTCAAAAGTCCTTTGATTAGATGGTTAACAGATCCAACCTGATATGTCTAGTGTGTAACTAGATATAACGGACAGCCCTTTCTGTGTGCCGGTGCTTTGTAGCACCAAATGATAGTCATTACCCTGTCTAAGTAGACAAGTGAACGGTACTAGAAACACACTATGCAGTGGTCCCGCTGTTTGACTGAGGTAGCAAAACAACTGCACAACTGCTGTGTTATTATGGGGCCTCATTAAGTGGAGGAGAGAGAGTGGGAGACAGCGAGAGGGTGCAAACAAGAGAGAGAGAGAGAGGGAGGTGGGGGGGGGGCAAGAGGGGAAAGAAGAAGAGCAATACAAACTGTATTGTGAGGTGATAGCAACACACAGATGCCTTTGCAGCTAAAATGAAGACTATGACTAAAGAACCCAATTAAGGGCTTTCTTAGGGGAGCCATCTTGGGAGGGGGAGGGGTCTTGGTGGGATGCGAGCCCTGGGCTACATCCTCTAATTAGACGGAGCGAGGATGGGAGGGTCTCTGCCTGTCACTGGGAGGGAGATGGGGTCCACAGGGCTCCACATGTCAGTCCCAGAAACAAAACACAATTACTCTCACATTTAACCACTTCAGTCGGGGACAGAGTTTAACTAGGGATGCAACAGAGCACTAGTTCTACCCCAGCGCCCCCCTCTCTACCAGACATCCCACTTCACAAACACACGAGGTTTGAAGGACAGGAGTTTTCGCCTGCTCTTTTCCACACCTATTCGAATAAAGCAAAAGGTTGTGGCGCTGAGTGGAGGACTGGAACGAACGCTAAATGGAAGAATGAGTCACAATATTAGTTTCTAATGGAGCGACAATCTGCGTCATTTCATATTTTTCCCTAAATTGAAGAGCTTAATTACTCCAGTTAAACATGTTGGAATATGGTATTCAGGGGGGAATAATTGCTACAGTGCTGTTCCTTTTAGCCTCTGCACTATTCTGCCGACATCATCTGTTCAATCAGAGACAAACAATGGAATCACTATAGACAGTAAATTAAGACTTGTAGTGAATTTCCAGAGAAACGCTCATGACGGCTTTTGCAGTACAAGTCAACTTAGAAAGTAAAAGGAAACATGTTTGAGGGAGAGATCCGGTGATGGATTCGAGCACAGCGCACCAAGCGCTCCCCTCTTTGTTTGGATTTAACTTTCCCCAGTGGTGCAACAGAGGAAGAAGAAAAAATAAATAAAAAAGGAACAGCTCAAAGGCTTCTGGGAGTTTTTGTCATGTCTCCCTCCAGACGATGTGTGTTTGCATGTGCACATCAGACCCTGGGAGAGACAGACAAAGACAAATACATACAGTATGCACATAGATGCATGCATACACACACACACACATGCACGCATTGAGAATCTGTCAGGTTGTCTTATACTGATCCACCTGCAAAACTAGAATGCGGCAATTGCGATACATCAGCGATCATCTAAGGATGTTTATGTCCCCATTTTACAGTGCTGAGCAGTGCTTGTACAGTGTTTGTACATCATTATAAATAAGTTTAAATATTAAAGGTGGCGCCTCACAAACAGTTGTTTTATTTTAATTCGTTGTTCTTTTTTTTTTTGCACAACTTTTTGAAATGGTGACAGAATTCTGAGCACCTGGGGTGATGAAGCGCGAAAAAGCTTGTCATATAAAAGGAACAAAAACCCAAAAGGAAACAACTTTCAAAAGCGTAAGAAGCTGTCATGCTTGGCAGATCAACATATTCAGAGAAAATGGGGTGTTTGAGTGTCACTTAGGGGTAAACAAATATAGATTTGCCTTGATGTGACACATTTGGGACATTGGGCATTGAGGGCATCTTCGAGGGCATATTTGAAAATGAAATAAAATACAAAAACAAATACAAAAAAAACAAAGCACATGGGAACTGGGTCCCTGTGCTTAATAAACATGTCCTGCAGGTATTGCCATTCTTAATATTCTATAGTATTACTAAGACAAGGAAGGCCTAAAACCTTGGATTGCTTCAAATTATGCTGGCACCTGAGTGCGTAGCGAGGCACACATCACCAGATAGATAAACACTCTTGACTGACTTGACTGAAGTAGTACTAGGTAGCTTTAATGACGAAGGAGCATAAAGTAAGTTATCAATGTGCACTTGTACATCTGTTTAATGAAGTTACAGCACTTCATGTGGTCAAGTTGTCGTTGTGTGAAACTGTAAATAATACAAAAGTGACTATGAAATAATGCAAATAAATAATATGAAGCTTGAAAATTATAATAGGAGAGTAGCTCATGTCATTTGATACATATATTTAACCCTGCACATATCCACTTATAATCTCTTCTGGTCGCACTTGTGCCCTATGTTATTTACTGCTTGTTTCTGCCTTGGATGGACGCTATGACATGAATAGCTGTTTACACTGACCTGGCGACTACGCAGCCTATAAATATGCTTAATTAAAACGCTGAAATTGGTCACAGCTTGGCAATAATGGCTATCACACAGGGAGAGGAGAACCTCATTTGTGTGGGGAGGAAGAACCATGAGGCAGGCGTGCTCCTGTCACTTCCAGCTCTCATTAAGGCCAGGGAGCTTTGAATTTGGTCTTTGAAGGAATACTTTTAAAAGACACTCCAATTAAGGTACGTGTCCTGAGGGCGGCCGAAGTGAGGGCGAAGTCACACTGTAGGCTACTGAGGCCCTTCAAGTCCTGTGGCAATTGACTCAACACATGCCTTAAAAATCTCACGTCTCTTCTGCGAAATGATAACGGAAGCTGAGGACAGAGAAACAGAGACACCCAGCTTAAAAGGAACGAGGGACTCTCACTCTGAGAATGTCAGCTTCACTGTTGTGTAACTTCTGTCTTATTGTCTTGGAATTGGGTTCATCGCGAGATGAGTCCCCCAACTACACACTGTATCACTAGTATAGCAATGATGAGCCGGACTTACGTGTTTCGTCTTCAAATTAATTGCACTCCGAGAAATGTCAGATTAAAGCTGCGGCTTAATACCGTGCATTCATCAGTTAATGAATCGGGCTAATTAATCCAGCATTGCTAGTTTAGCTTGATGAGGCTACTGTCTCTGAAGCCAATGCAGAGGGGTGAAAAATAGAGGGAAAAGTAGCTTGCGAGGAAACCCATCGAGTATTATTTTCTTTCCACCAGGGGACGGAAGGGAAGCAGGTTGATTTTTAAACGAGAGGATGGCTCATACTATTTGCAGCTCTACCTTTTTTACAGTGGCTCGGGTGGGGGGGGCACACATCTAGCTAGCCCTGATGCTAGTAATACAGAACTGCTCCTCATCAGCACCTTGTGAAATATCTAGACTGTTCCATCTTTTAATGGGTGAGGGAGGGGCACCCACAGGATGAGTGTACAGTGTGTGTGTGTGTGTGTGTGTATCTCTTAAGAGTTAAAAGAGAATGGTGGTCATAGTGTATAGTGCTTAGTTTGTAAAGGAAAGAGAATAGAGTGAGTGAAATAGAGAAAGATAGCGAGAGCAAGGAGAGAGAGAGAGAGAGAGAGAGAGAGGCAGAGAGAGACATTATTCTCCTTTGGACTCTGGATTCTGGGGCACATGGGCCCAGGAGTCAGTCAATCTGCCTGGTCCGAGGGGGGCAGCTGGGCGGGGGGTCCTAGGAGGGCTGATTAGACGGATGCGCTCCCATCATCCATCTCGACAGGCTGGCGAAAATTGGCTAGCCCTCTCGCAGGGTAGAGTTCACGGGGGGAGGTGGGTTTGGGGGGTGGTAGTGTGTGTGTGTGTGTGAGTGAGGGGGGGTAGTGTGGAGCGCAGCGCTGCATAGCTGTCACAGCCTTTGGTCTGTTTCAGGAGCTCAGCAGCAAATTAATAAAATATCGTTCCTGCTTCCCTTTACCTGCCGCGGCATTTCCCCGCTCACGCCACTCCTTCTCCCAGCGTGCACCGGGCCCTTTGACCCCTCCGACTACTGTGAGAGATGAGGAGCACCGGGCAGCCTGCGAGCGGGCCAGAGTGTCAGGGAGAGACTGGGGGAGAAACTCTAAAACTTAAGACCTGGCAGGGAGAAAGAGAGTGCCTCCTCTCTCCTCGCTGCTGGAAGACAGCTCCACTTCAGAGAGACTGACAAATGACCACCCTGTGTCAGCGAGACATTTTGAAGTGTGATACGCTGGAGAGAGAGAAAAAGAAAAGCTACCGCAAACAAACAACAACTAAAATCAGGACTCCCCACCTGTACGGTAGGCCTAATACTTTAACTACACGTACTGTAGGCTTCCAGAAACAAGTGGAAGTTATCCAACTCTGTCATCTGTCATCTGGTAGTGTGTAAGATTACACAGGGTATCATTACACAGTATTTGCCATGTCCCATATTGTGCAGGGTGCTTCTATGTGTGGTGTAAACTTGCATAAAGAATTCGAATTTTAACTCCAATATAAATTTAAGTTAAACACAGTGGTTCTCAAACTATGGGTCGAGATCCCCGAGGGGTGCCAAGATCTTTTTTTATTTCTAATTTTGTTTGATTATCTTTAATACAATTCAAAATTTTCAATGTATGGTTGTTTATACTGCATAGTCCTGCGCTGTTTTAAAGATGTAATAGCATAATAAAAGGTTTAATTTTGAGGGTCACAGGTCAAAACGTTTGGGAACCACTGGTTAAAGAGGGACTACTTTTAGTAAAAGTAGTTCTTCATAAAGCAAAAGGGTCATTGTGTTTGATAATGTCAATTTATGTACATTTGAAGGTGTGCGCCTGTGAGCATGTGTGTTTGAGCACGCACTCACCGGGGAGTGCCTTAAGAGCATGGCACAGGTTGAGCATAACGATGCCTTATCCCCCAAACTCAAGCCTGCTCTCCTTTTATGCCCCCACCCCCACAACAGAGTACCACAGGTCTTTCATGTTCTGCTCTTGTCTTTTCACAGACAGTGTAAAACAATATAATCATGCATGAAACAACACCTCGGGGAGGCAGAGATCACTTCATTCTGAAAAATGTCAGACAAAAAAGTAAAGAAAACATCCCCAGGTTATTTCAGATTGTTTACAGGTACCAGTAAAAGCCCAGCTTATATAGAAAACATTCATACCAATGAGAGACGGAAATTGTGACAAAGCGGAGGTGGTGCACGCGTGAAGACTGCTGGCAGTTTGGAAAAAGGCACGTCGCTTGCGAGCAGCTCTCTCCGTGGCAAGAGCTGTACATTACAGGTTCAAGGCTTTTTTTGTTCATGGCCGTGGTGCTCCAATGAGTGGTAGATAATGATCACACTCACCTTCCTCCTGGCAGGCACGCACCTTTGTGTTTACACGCTGCATCTCAATATGAAAATCTCTGCCAATCAATAGAGAGCCCAAGTCATGAATACTTCCTCTGGATAGAAGCTAATAGTCAAGAGTTTCAGATAGATGAACGCTGATGGGGGTTTAGCGTGTATTAGCATGTAAGAATTGATTGATTGAGTAAGAGAACTCACTGAATGTTTCAGTTACTCAAAGTAATAGGGAAAGTGTTGTTTGTAAGGTATAGAGAATCCCCCAAACACAGCAGCGCTTCTTCAACACACCACCACACTGATATAATATAATAAGGTCTGTTTCATTTTTTCAGGTTCTCCAAGGACTGGAGGAAGAGATTGCTAGAAAATGGATTATCTCTGTAACATTGCAAGTTCATAAGTCCAACTACTAACTTTGTTGAAGGGCAGATATGGTTTCCCGGGGGACAAAGCTCACATTTAGCCATGAGGCCTCCTGTGTGATTAGGAGGGGAGATGCAGACATATTGACTCGAGTGTTTTTGCCTGCGCAACGTATGTAATTACCCCTTCAAAAACCAGCATTGTGCTAATCCTCTAATTCCAGATATTTTAGTGCTCTGCTGGTCTAATAAGCAAATCAAATCATATCTGCACATCACAAATGAGTTTTATAAATGGACTGAAATAATTCCTTCTGAGTGTCCCATCCCGACCCAAGATGAAGGGCAGGCCTATATCGCCGGGGCGCGGTCGCCGGTTATTTGTAATTAGCGACTCACAGTGACTACCTACTGGAGGCTCGAGGCTCACCTGTAGTTCTGTCTGGAAGAAAAACTTCTGGGGGCACTGGGAGCAGTCGTAGATCTTATCTTCCTGGCCGTGGGCGGAGAAGATGTGCTGCTGCAGTTTACTGGCCTGGACGAACACTGCTCATGCGCCAGGACACATTCACATAGACACACGAAGAAAGGTAGAAAAAAGGCATTTAGTTTAGTTCTATATCTGCAATTTTTGATTTATCTATATTTGCAATTTTCTGCAACTTTTTTCCGGCAGAATAGGTCCGAGGTGATAAGGTACAATCTAGAAATTATGTCACACGTGGGGCCAAATCTGACTTGCGTATTTTACACCATGATCTTTTCGGTAAGTTTGGCTAAATTACATGTTATAAATTTTAAAATGAGTCCTGCCCTTTCAGGTCTCTTCAGACAACACGTCTGACCACACAACTGGAAGCACTTGAAATTTACGATAATGTACAATAACAAAACCATGGCAATGCTCGATGTTAAAACTGGTAAATTAGTCCCTGCTGCCTGTATCAAAGGAATAAAGACAAGATCATAATTGCATCTGCCTGAATAACCGTTGGAGACAGCCTACTGTATGTCAAATTGCAAGGAAAATGACTAAATTACAAATGACTGAATTTTGTATCAACAATAAAATCATCATTATGAGATATATATTTCGAAAAAAAAAACAATTTAGAATCGACAGTGGCACTAGAGTGGTCCTATCGTTGACACTGCAGCTAGAGAATGCATAATGTTTTGGGAATAATGATTCTCTTTATTTAGCACTACTGTGGGGACAACACGCTGGAAAATAAACAAGCACAAAAAACTGGCATGGCTTCAAGTGCAAAACATGGCCTCCATTAGACTACATCGCTAATTATATTGACAATATAAATATTCATGTTGTTGCACTATTTATTTATGCAGACTGCATTCACTATCACATAAATACGCAACTTGCCTGCACCTAAAAACATATACCAAAAACATTAATGCTTTAATTAAAGCCATAGTCCATCCGGAAAGCGAAGGCGGATATACTATAAGTGGGTGTGTGTACGAGCATGTGTGTTAAGTGCGCGCGTGCGAGTGTGTCTATGCGCGTCTCTGAGGAGCACTTCAAACACGCCGTTTGTTATCCCAGGCCCAAGTGCTTTAAGGATGGCTGTCTTAATCTCAAAGGTCTGAATGCTCTGGAAAAGTTAGCATGTAGGGGCTTCATTTGAATTTCTTACAGCTCAAAATAACTTTTCTTCTAATGCGTGCACCCAGGGCCCACCGGGAGAGGGAGGGAAAAGTACAGCCACAAAAGGTGAGCCGTCTATTGGCGAGATCACTTTGGGGTCGCCGCAGTCCTGTGCACCCCAAGGGGGCTCACCAACATTAATGTGTCCCAAATTAAGCACACCTGGGAGAGGTGATATGAATTATTGAACTGTGTGCGCTTGAGACTCTGCTTTGCTTCAGTGAAGGCATGCCTGCCTTATTCTTGAATGGAGAAATACAATTTCTGATCTATGGCAGTCGGAGATGATTATGCCTCCAGACTGCTAATGTCATCCTAACAGCTGTCGCTGGAACATGGGCGCATGTTAACCAGAAATGAACAAACCTCTTCTAATGAATGGAGGAAAATACTATGGCGTGTTGCTGAAATTATGGGCCACATCAATATGGAGATAAAGGTAATGGTGAGCAAACGATTATGCTGTATTGTACTTTCACAAAACATTTTTATCTCAAGGTTACAGCCTGAGCCCGAACATTCCAACCGTGTTCGCTCAAAAAATAGATTCCCTTTAAAGAAATGGGCTAGAAGACATGATAACATTTTCCCTTAGCTTTGTTTTGTTTGCATATAGTGCACAGAAGCAGGTCACGCCAGCTGCAGGTAGCCTTCATTATGTCTTTGGGTAGAGAGGGAAAAAGTCAATACAGCAGAAATAAAAATGGATTTGAGACTTGGGGGGCCTTCAAATTCTCTACAATTGGCCTACACACCACGGCGGTGTCAGTTCAGCTGATTCTTACATGTATATCTCATACAGACCTAATAAGAGAGGTGTTGCATCTGGTAGGCATTTAATGGCATCACTTTATACCTCCACATTACTTCATCTATGTGCATATTAAGTGGACAAAGACAGCTGAAAGCCTAGTTGGCCGAACGGCAGGCATAAAACATACATATCCTCCAATTGTTCAAGCCTCTGTACTGTGATGTAATGCATTCAGGGGCATTAATACTGGTTGGGACGATGTCGTCGGAGGCAGAAGAATGATAATTGCACCCCATTTAATCTTTATATCAAACAGAGGATGTAGAAGGTTTTAGGCTAGAAGAACAAACAACCCTTCTACATTTCTATGAAATGCATTCTGTTTTTTTCTGAATATTAGAGAAGTCTAACACCATTCTTTATCCCAATCAACATTCTCTAAATCAGCATGCAGGCTAACAGGGACATTGTCAGCATGAGGTAAATAAGAGATATGCCTTTGCGATGCTCATTTAGGGGAGTTAAAGAACCACTGGTCTTCGGAGAGGGTTAAAATGAGGACACAGAGGGAACAGGGAAGAAACAATTCACATCCAAAATTCACATCCAAACAGGATCAGTGGCTAGTCAGAGCGAGAGAGCGAGAGAGAGAGAGAGAGAGGGAGAGAGAGAGAGAGAGATAGAGAGAGAGAGAAAGAGAAAGAGAACTTTATGGAGTTTGTTGGCTGTGGAGCCGATCAGAGCTTTGAGCCGGGGTGGGCGTCAGGGCTGTTGGGGCTAAGGGGGCTAAGGGGCCAAGGTCTCCTCGCTGTGGGGGATATTAAGCCCTCTGATTAGATCTCAGGGGCCGCCCATGGCAGACGTCTCCTTTACTACAGGCCCCAGCTCATCTTTATTTTGGCAGGGTGGTGCTCTCTGCAGGCTGCACTGCACCAATACTAAGCTGTTTGTGCAGGGAGGGGGGGGGGGGGGGGAAACGTTATCTTTTTCCCCCCCTTACGCCTTTTGATTTATTTATTTGTCTAGCCAACATGTGCTTTGTTTTCCGCTTAATCCAAAAGTTCACAAGGCACAGGTTGATCCAAGTGCTCTGAGGCCACAGACATGTTTTTTATTTACCCAAGCTACTACTACTACTAATTAGTATATAATTGGGTTTAAAAGAAAAAAGGTAACATCGCAAAACAATATATTACAATATAGAGAGTAGTCCTTATGCAGTCAGTGATTCTGACAAAAATACCACAATGACTTTTTAGCTTTTTTTCTAAAGATATTATTGCCTTTGCTACATTAAACACTAAAGTCAAACTACAGCATCAGTCCCCTCTACAGGTTGAACACAGGCTATTGCATATGAATGGCTGAAATTGGTACAAGGTAGTGTCATTTGCTAGCTTCTGTAAGGGAAGAGAGACGTGTTCTAAGCACTGTGTTCAACCAGTAGATGATGCTGTTTCTGCAGTTGATGTAAGTGTTTGGTTACTCTTTAAATTTATAACTGTGGGGATAAACATAAAGCCAAATGATCCATAAAAGCCTTAATTTTCTTCTTGGGAAAATGGCATCTTGGCAAAACTGAATCCATGTTCATTCCAAGCAGTTATAGAATATAATAATGTACTGTTAACTAGTTTACAGAATGTTACCTTTTCCTTTGTATATGTTGTATTTTTGGATGCTACATTCTAATTGTCTAACAGAACACGCAGGTGAGAACGACACAGACAACTAATTAATCGTCTGTGTTCTGAAAGCAGAGCATCCTGGTTTGTGAGTTTGCACTCCATGCTGTGACGTAAGCAGGAGAAACACATGCGCAGGCTTTCATCAGGCACACTTTCTTCTGTTTTGTTTGTCTTAAGCACTTATATATTCCCAATCTCAATTTCCACACCAGCCCTGGCTGCGGCTCCTAAGGGTGCAGGCAGAGACTTCTAGCTGCAGGCTCCCCCACTTCTGAAACCTGTCAAATCTGTCCTGGGAGAGCCAGGCGCTCTCTCATCATCCAGGGGCTTATGGACCTCTCTCCTCAACTCCCATTTACCCTCCCCTACACCCTCTCTTCGCCTCCCCCAACCGCCCTCCTTTTATCTCCTATCCAAACTTGCCAGTTGCAGCCCTTCGTAGCTTCCTCCAAGTTTTGTTTCCTTTTTCTCCTCTATTTTCGTCGCTCTTCTTTCCCTCGTCTGACATGACTTTTTTTCTCCCCCATACGTCCCCTATATCTATTTTGTGTTATGATTTGTCCTTTCTCCTCCCCCGCCCCTGGGATTCAGGATAATCAGGTGAGTCAAAGAATGACAATCGCTACCCGCCTCCACAGTGGGGCTTACAGAACAGAGCTGGCTAAAACACAGACATCAGCCGGGGATGAGCTTTAAAATAACGCCGTTAATAAGATCAACTGAAATATATGTGTGAAACGAATACCCCCCTTTTATTTAGTTATTCAAGTGACAAAATAAGACACGCAATGAATACTCAACTGCGTCTCATCCACAGCTGTTAGATGAAATACTCATGATATAATTAGCAATTCAATTATACATATTTAGTGTCAGCCGCTGACTCATAAAGTGACATATTTGCTGCATCTGGCATTACAACAGAATGTGTCACATAAACCACTAAACTACAAATCTACTTTAATAATACAATTTCAGCTGACAACATATGCATATGTTGCATCTCTAAATTATTACCTGCATGTCCTATATTGTTGCAGTTAAAACTGCGGTTGCGCCACAGCGAATGAACGTATTTAACGGCAGCTGTCAGCCAGTCTCCAAGTTGCTGCGTTTACTCAGTGCTCAGATTCAGTCAGTGTGCCTGTCCTTCCCCTCCCCGAACACAAGGAGGCGTTGCTAGTTTAATCCCGCCTCGCCGCACGGCCCTGCCTTTTCCCCCCCAATAACCGCCGTCCCGCGCACATCTGTCTGTCTGCACTGCGACCACTGTCCTGAGGGTGTACTCTCTCTCTCTCTCTCTCTCTCTCTCTCTCTCTCTCTCTCTCTCCCTGCATCCCTCTCTCTCGTGCGCCGTGATCGATATGGATGCGGAGAGAGAGAGGGGACCTGTCCGTCAAAGCCGGCGGTGGAAAATGAAGGCTGAGATGAAGGCGGCATGCTCTGTATATTAAAATGCCCAGACCCCTTGGAGTGGTGGTGGTGGGGGGGATATCAATAAGTCTCTGCTAAAAGACGGATAAGGCCAAACGTGCAATGAGAGATGAGAGAAGTGGGGAGAGTAGGTGTAGAGTCACTAGGAATAAAACAACAAGCAAAAAAATGATGTAAATGAAATAACCACAGCACAACGGCAATAGAGGGCTAGTATGCGTGTAGAGCTAATGATGTTAAGTGATGTAACATAGGGGGGGGGGGCACCGGGACCGCACCGATTTTCCAGAGGAAGATGAGAGAAAAGTGGCAAAAACTCCGGGGGAAGAGAGGAAGAGAAGAAGAGCAAAGAGCCGAGGAGGGAGGAAGAGCGAGGAGCCGAAGTTAACGACTTTGCAGATTTCATTATAGAGATAGTTAACCCTGTTGACACTGAAGGAGGGCGCTCTCCTCTCAGGAGGCGTCCGGTCCTCCCACCTCCACGCACAGAGACAGATGAGATCATTACGGCTATCAGCGCCGCCGACATCCACAATTAGCACATCTTCTCTTCTATCCCCCCCGAACCCTGTTTTTCGCCTGGTTTCCTCCTTTTCTCTCTCTCTCTCTCTCTCTCTCTCTCTCTCTCTCTCTCTCTCTCTCGCTCTCTCTCTGTCTGTCTGTCTTCTCATGGCACCTCTCTGGCCTTGATTTGGAGGCAATTTGACTAAATAAAAAGCCACACGCAGCAAACCGCTCTCCGCTTTGGCCGACCCCGCTTCCCTGACCTTTCCCAACTCATTTAGAAGCCATTTGCCTTTCCAGACACGCAACGGCTTTGGAGTGGAAAAAGGTCTGTATTGGGATATGCAAAATGCTGAGTGAGAATGGACTCAGATACATACACACAAGATACACACAAGAAAGATACATACACACACACACAAAACAACTACACACCTGTGAAGCAAACCGGACACTTAAAGGTGCCGCCCATGCCCTCGAAGCTGTGCTCGATCAGGTGGCACTGGAGCTTTGCCGGCGAGTCGAATGACTGACTGCAGAGCTTGCATTCATGGTTCAATCCTTCTTCTGTTGAGAGAATAGAAAGAAAAAAAAACAGAAACAAAAACATAAAAAATCTATAAGAGAACGAACGTCAAAGGTACCCCAAGGTCTCAAGCCATATTCCTTATTCCCCACCCTACCTCAGTTGGATTTGAAATGATTTTCAAGGCATAGAAGGAAAAATTCCCATAAGGCGTAAATTGGATGACTAGTGGGTGTCCTAATTGCACAGACGATGTCTTGCACTTTGAATGTTGGAGAGCGATGCCTTTTTAAATAACATGCAAAAATAATTTCTCTGCCGTAGGCAAATTAATAGGCTGTAGACTTGAACAGGGAAAAAGAAATAATATACCATAAAGCATATGTGTCCTGCAGAATATAAATTGAAAAAAAAAAAAAAATTAGGATAATTTTGAAAATTTCAGAGGGTCATTTTATTTAACAATAGGACCTAATAATTAAGTTAATGCAGTTTCTGCTGAGTCTCCACTGCCTATCACCGTGGAAACTTCTCCAATCTTTAAACACAGCCATGTTAACACTGAGTGTGTCCTAAAAGAAAACAAACACCAATCCACATGCTAAGATAATTAATAAAGTGAGAGACAAGTTTTTCAGCAATCCGTGTCTATCAACTGGGTATTAGAATTCCGAACGCGCCCTCCCCCAACGTCAGACAACCTCTGCCGAGGCTATTGATGGCTCAAATAAATGGTGTGCGAACCCGCTCGCTCATTTGCTGCACAACGATCCGCTGACTCAGACATCCCATATCCGAGCGCGTCAATAAAAGGCCTTTGCACTCTTTCATAGGGCTGGGCCAGTGCTCTGTCAAACGTCCTGCCAAACCATATGGGGCAGGGGGGGGATATGCATTTGCGTCTACAGACACCAGACGCACCAACACCCAATTCACCTGACCAGCTGTGGCCATCTCTAGCCCTAAAGGATCCAAGCAGAGCGTCAAACAGGCCACGGGCAAATCTGGCTACCCATCACTAGTAAGCAACAATACTTAGCGATGGAGCGGAATGGACATGGCATGCTTCTGTACGTGGCTCCGATTCCCCACTTTATTCCCAGTTCACTCGCTCACTAGCGGCCGTTTTCCCTGTTTCCACATCAGCTGTTATTTGTTTATCCACATCTCAAAGCTGCACATTAAATAAAGAGAGAGGCTGGCTCACTCAACTAAATACGTTCAGTGCCACGACAACTGGCAAGCTTCTCCAAATGGAATATGTAAACAAAATGTGAAACACGGGAGCACATGATGCTTTAAAGTATGGTATTAAACCAATATATATTCTTTCAGTCGCTGCATCTACACACACTGACTATGAGTGAGAATGACAGTGGCAACTCAATGACCCCTGATATTGCAGAGAGAAGGGAACATCTCCCACGGTGCCAAGAGAAACAGAATAGCAGTATATCTGAACATGTTGGTCTAATATATTTCCACGTTCCTTTAGTAAATGGTCCTTATAGCATAAACAGATGGAGTTGTAGTTTACCCCTGGTTAAGGCATAAAAAAAAACAGATTGTGTGTCTGTACACGGCTATAACCTTGCATACTTGAAAAAAACCAAGACACACCCCTTTGTCTTTAAAACCAGCCGAAAGTCGATTATTTGCTAATCCTTCACTCTCCTCTGAAAACCAATGCTGTAACCCTGTGTGCATGTATTTAGGAGGAGGGGTAGGGGCAGGTGTAGCATGGGAGGTGGTAGTGGTTTGCCTATTTGGTTGTGGGTGTATACAAAGGTCAGGCGTGCTGCAGAGTTCACAGATCGGTTCCGTGCCATATGGGCAGGCCTCGTTTGACCCTGGAGCACAAACTGGTCCCTTCAGAGATCTGGCCTGCTTCATTATGCAGATAATACTGTGCACCTGCCTGTCTGACCTTGTGTATGTATGTGTGCGAGTGTGTGCGCGCGTGTGTGTGTGTGTGCTCACGTGCACAAGTACAACAGGCATGGTGCACTTTTCCACTGCAGGAACTCGCGGGCCGTTTTATTGTGGCCTTCACAAAAAGGCGCTTTTCCACTGCAGGAACTACTCCTGTAGGACCTCTTTCAGGGCTGTTTTTGGGGGCGAAAGAAGTACCTACAGTACTCCAGGGTGCGTGTATTTCAGAGTCATAACCCCAGCCCTCATCTTAACCCTTACATTAACCCTATCAGGATAGAGAAAACGCCTTCGTCGGAAATTGATCTGAAGTTGGTTGGAAAAAGAATAGACTCAGGGGTAGGTATTTCTGAGAAAAACTGCTGGGCGGGGTTCTAAGCATTTAAAAATATTTCTTTCCAGCGTATCTCTAATTACACAAATATTGTGCATGCTTATAATGTACTTATATGAAAGTATTTATATGAAAGATTGTTGCTATTTGTATCTGAACAACCAGAAAATGTCCTAGACTAGTGAAACTCATGAGAGAGAAGTGTGAAGTTTTAGTCTGTTCAAGCCAAGACATATCAAAACATTTATATTCAGCGAATCTGTTAATTACACCAACATTGTGCATGTGAAACACTTTCTGCATGTAGAGGACGTGGTTATAAAGATCGCAAATTCCACACACAATAGTTGATGCGCGCTGAGACGCGTCTGCAAGAGGAGAAAAGTATACTTTGTTATAATTTGGCATTAATTCACCATATAGGCTAATACAACAAAGAGCAACTTAGCAACCATCTTGGTTCCCTCCATGTTGATGTCTGTTCTCATTGTTTTGATGCGCTCTGAGTTTAGATCGCGGTCGAGGCTGTCGCCAAATTATAAGGCTACATCAACTCGTAAGATCCGAGGTTCCTACACTGCAATGGAAACAGAAAGGCTGAAAGGGCCGATTAGGGGGCCGTTCCTGTAAACGTTCACGCCACCTGGGAAGTGCCCCGAGTTCCTGCAGTGGAAAAGTGCCTATAGATGCCAGATTTAAGCTGCATCGTTGTTGCTTTGCTGTAGATGTATATATGTTTAGGAGAGCAGTGCTGTTTGTGTTTGTGTCTGTATATATGAAAGAGGGAGAATCATGTAGAACAAGAAGAGAGAGAGAGAGAGATACACATTGAATGCAGCTCTCCCCGGAGCCTCTTGTGTGCCCATGGCCCCGTCACTGTGGCCGGATAGGGCCTGGGTTTATAAGGCAGGGTAACATGGGGGCTCATGCTGGCAGTCTGTTTATTAGTAAGAGCCAAGGGAGGAAGTCAGCATGCTCACCCCCACAGCGCTCTCATTGGGCTGAGGTCACTTCCTCCCCCCCCCCCCTGGACCTTTCTCCTGGGCTGCCCAATCAGCTTGTTGGTGCACATGCCCCCACCCCTCTGTGCACAGAGCAGACTCTGGATATAGTTACAGGGCCACAAGGGACTGTCAGTTCTCTCTCTCTCTCTCTACCCCCCTCTACCCTCATTGCTCTCTCACTCTCTCTCTTGTCCTCCTCCCACTCCTATTCCCAGTCCCCTGAGTGTTTCTCTGCCGTCACCAGCCCGTCCGCCTGTACTCCTAAGAAAGGAATCCTTCAGAGGAGAAGTGCTCCTGTGCCTGCTCCCTATAAGCATCCCTGACACCATCTGCATATCCACAGGGCCTAGCCTTCCTCATGGTTTATGTATTCCACAGCTCCTTAAAACACAAACGCCTAATATCTCTCCCGTGTGGAGGGGAGGAGAGGAGAGAGAGAGAGAGTGAGAGAGAGGTAAAACCTACTCAAAAAGAAAAAAAAGAAAGAGAAGGCTCTTTATTTCTCCTCTCTGTTTACTTATATATTTCCTTCTCCAGACTGAAGTTGGTGTGCTGTTAAAGGTTGTTTAGAACACTGTGTGCGGGGGGGGCTGGCAGTTCGTCCGTGAGCTATGTTAAGGGCCTGTGTCCACCAAATGTGTTTTTGGCACTGGCAGCGCCCACAACCTCAGAGCGCTTCCAGAGCGCTTCTCTTTAAGCGCTTTTTGTTGCTAGGTTACAAACACCGCCTTCTAGCACTTTAAGCATTACTTCGTTGTTAACATCAATAGTGTAGTCTTTATAACGAGTTAACTTTAGAAAGGTTAACTAAAACAAAGGAAAGAAATCGCCTGAACTTCAACGACTGGGTTGTCAGTGACAGCCAGGATCAGTTTCTCCTCCACCATTGTTGACAGTGTTGATATCGTATGTCCCGCCCCTCCTCAATTTTAATTGGCTGGAAAGACAGAAGTGACATTGACGAGCCCAACGCTGTTGGAATGTTTTCAACTGAAAGTGATGGAAGTGGAGCGAATAAAAAGCTGTACGCTGAGGGCGTTTTTGCGCCGAGGACGGTGAGCGCTGTCAACGCCGAACTTCATAGGATTTGTATAGAAAATAGACACTGCCAGCGCAAAAGACACATTTGGTGGATACGGGCCCTAATGCAACAGTGATTTGCGTGCGGCATACAGAGAACTTCAGTGCTCGGGTGAGTGGTGGGTTTGTAAAGGACAGAGGACAGCCAGTTTGTTTAAGGGCCATGTGTACATAGCACTTCAGCTGTACAGTAAATTAAGGAGTGAAACTTGTTACATTCTGCTGATAGTGTGTACTTAAGTATGGCACAGGGCATTGCTTAATTAAACCCCCCCCCCCACCACCACCACCACCACACACACACCCACCCACCTTACCCTATTTAAACAATTCTGCAGAGGAGCAACTTGAAAATAGAAGGGAATTCAGGATCACTTTTAGCATTTGGCTTTGGAACAGAAAAACCTCATAGTTAGATTTATTCTCCTCTCTGGGGCATAGTGAATGATTCTCTAAAGCTCACTCTTAAAGGGACCCAAGCTGCCTGCGTCGCCAAAGCACACTCTCACAAATGATATTAAGGACATCAATCAACCAAGTTCTACGCCGAGAGTAATGAGTAAACACGCAGGAGCAGCAATTGCAAATATTTCGCGGCAGAGAAAAGGCTTGTTTTGGACAAGGCACACAGAAAACAAGCACCAACACAGTCAACAAAACACGTCAACTATATCTGAAAGGACAATGCGATGCATTTTTCACAGTTTTATGAAATACCTGTTCACCGTGATCCTGTGTGTTTGAGGAAAGTTGCCCTTTAGGCACAAGCTAGCTTCCAATTCCACCACCTGTCTAATAACATGCATCCTGTTGTTGCCAATGTATGTCAATAAGCCAAAAAAGAAGATTTGGTTTTCTGTGGGCCCACTGTGGTACACACACAGCACACTGGGATTGTGGATGGTAGAAGAGCAGACAGCTTCAGGCCTGTAAACAGTAGGTGGGTTTACTTCTCTCTCCTCTCCACGGGAACTATCCATTAACAGATAATGGGGGGAAAATCAGAGTGATTAAGGCCCAGGGAATTATGGGTGAATACAAATTGACTCCACCTCCATGTGTGTGTGTGTGCTCGCGCGCTCTCCTGAGATAGAAGCACTGCTCATAAGGAACCACCTCATTTCTAAAGTACTATAAGGCCCATTAATGCCTGGAGAATGAGAAATATGGGGGTTGGTTTGTTGAGGTGCACAGGGATGGACTCCCTCCGGACCGAGACTGATTGGAGAACGGGCGCCTGGGGGGGAACATTACTAATATCTATTTCCTATCTTCTCTGTTTGAGACGGACAGAGTGAATGAGGTGCAAAATGCAGAAATTAAAGTACAAGATTTAATCATCGCACCTTGGAAACTCACCCTCATTCTATCAAAGATTTAATGTGTTACATGGACAGTGATGAAAATTAGTTTAAAGACACCTACTATAAAGGCCAGAATATCTGCCGTAAAAATATGATGGCCGTGAGATGCATGTTCTCTGGAAGACCCCGTGTCAGGGTCCCGTGTTCGTGTCAGGGCCAATGTTCATACAAACCTCCAGAGAGGAGAGGGGAGGGGTGAGGTAAGCTTGTTGGCTGTGACATGTCGGTGGTGGCGACGCCCTCATACAGCGAGAGCAAGGGATTCTGGGGGAACATATCTCCCGGAGAATGTCAGCTCTGATGCACGGCAGCCCGTTGGAGGTGCTAATCAGAGCAGGGCTAGGCCCCTGCTAGGATCAGCCACTCTGCGCCTACATTAACCGCCTCACAGCTCCCTTGGCCACTGGGCCAGAGGTGGAAAACACAGAACTGACAGGTTTTGTGTCGAGATAAACATGCGTAATGCTTGAATGGACACTACAAAAGGTGTAGCCAGCTAGAACACCTTTTGGAGTTCACAAACACAATGGGGACAAAAACATAAGGACATCTTTCCCCATCGCTTACAAAACCCCACTGAATAAATATTCTAACTGGAGATATTTTGTGTGCATTTTTTTCTTCTTCTTAGGAGTATTATAGAAAATGTTAAAAACAGGTTTTCACATAATAGGCTTATCACTTACACAATGTAACAGAAATATTATGCTAGTGTATGCTTTAAAAGCTGCCTCTCAGCTTCATATCTAGACCATTTTCTCTGTAATTTTTCACATCTGAAACACATAATGGCTAAAACTCGGCCAAGTGAACAGTGTGTAGGTCACAGAGGCTGAGGAAAAGAAAAAAAATATGAGCGAAAAATCCTCAACAACAAAGGAGTGAGCTGAATACTTGTTAACGAATGATGTGTAGGCGCTGCAGCTGGAGGCAGGTATGGAGGTCCATTGGGGACAAACAGTGCAGGCTGCTGAGATGGATTACATGGAAGCAGAAGACCCCCTGCAGCCACACAAACACCATTCTGCAGTGAACTGCTCTAATTTACTCCAACCATGCCTATTCTAAACTGCTGGGCTTTTTCCTGTTAGAAGGAACTAAAGGTCAAGTGACTACAACCCTACTTTTCACAGTGCAACAAAATATGGCGCTCTGTAATAGCTGCTAAGGAAACTTCCAGAGAGGAACACAAGAACAGCCAAATGGACATACAACTAGCTGACAAGAAGGAGGAGACTCTACGCAGGATCTCTCTTTCAGGGGTCTCAAAGAGAGCGAGCGGCCCGGACATAAAAAGGTAATTACGGGCACAAGCCCGACTTTCCCTGACCGGCCTCATTGCTCAGGCAGGCATTGTCAGGCCGAGGTATGTGGCTCTATGGGGTCTGCGGTCCACACAAAGGAACGGGGAAGGAGCGGGCTGTGGAGAGGCCCCTTGGCTGGGCTCGCGGCGTGGAACACTGTACAATTAGCCAGCCCCTGCGTTCTGCCGGCTTATAATTATCAGTGCTTGCCTTAATTGACTCCCTTAGCCTGGTGCAGAGGGACCCCCCTGAACCCCCCCCCCTGCCTTTCCTTTCCGCTCGACGCAGGCCGCCTAGCGCCACGCCGGGCTCTCCAAAGTCATTTAGAAAAGCGCTCATATTTTCGACACAAAAAAAGGGGGAACATTTGGTGAGAGAGAATTCATCATCAGGTGTCTAGAGGTTTTCCTTAATAGAAAAGGCGAGTCCCACTGAGCGCGCTCCGTGTAGCGGCCAGCCACGCATGCTCGGGACCAGCAAGCAGCCATTCGCAGCGGGCCGCGAGACATTAGCATAATTTTATATAACACAGGCGCCCGCACTGGAAATTTAATACATCTCAGCAAATACGAGACAGGCGTTTTGCATAATTCTTATTTTTTTTCTCCCCGTGTTCCTCCACCTTGCTTGCGCTCTTCCTTTCCATCTCTTTTTCCACCCGGCAAGTCTCTCTCCTGTCTTGTCTTTGTCCTGCCTGCCTTCCTTTCTGTCTTGCTGCCACTATTCTTTGCCTTTGTGGGGGGGGGGCGGGCCGCCCCCCCCCGCCGCCCCCCCCCCCCCCCCCCCCCCCCCCCCCCCCCCCCCCCGCAGGCGCCCACCGCCG
>JAOEHI010000009.1:3246486-3276120 GCA_025447815.1 Percopsis transmontana
GCAAATGACCAGCAATTTTTTTTTTCTCTCTCCACCCCCCCCGCCCAAACCCTAAATCTTGCCCCCCCCCCCCCCCCACACACACACACACACACACAGAGCCCTCCCTCCCTCCTTCCAACCGGTTCTGTATCCAATTGAACATTTGGTCCTCCACTGCTGGTTAATCAAATTCCTCCATCTGGCCCCCCTATCCCCGCGGAACACAAAAGGTGCAGCCTGAGCGCCGGTCCAAGTGCATATTGGGAGGGAGGGAGGGAGGGAGCAGGGGGGGGGGGGGCACAAAGACAGGGACTGCCTGCCTAACTTACACAGCCCAGTCAACTAGATCAGGTATGAGAGCACGAGGCCAGGCCTGATCGTTTTGGGCAAACAGGAACAGCTTGGGACTAAGTACCAGAGCCCTGCTGTTCAGATGGAGCTCGGGGACACCAGTGGGTTCTTATGACAGTAGGAGGATTTTATGAGCTAATACCTCCACATGCATGGTAGAATACAAAACAGGCTTCGGGTTGGTGATGTCGTTAAGTCTCCGTGGCACTAGGGGGCACTGCGCTTGCAAAACGTTGCCTTGGAAAATAGAACACAAAGGAAATATTTGGTGAAAATGGCAATTATTTTGTTGCTGCTCACTGCAATCTCTGTCTCTGACTAACGCTACCTCAGAAAAGAGTTAACTTATGATAGCACATCACATGCAAAGCCTTCTTTCAAACACCTAAAGGAGGAGGATAAATAGGCCTACATTTGTCAGGCTACATCTGTCGAAATGAAAAACTGATGTACAGCATCGAGTGGGGATCTTCCAAAGGCCTCAGTAGTAGTGGCAGGACCCATTCAGCTGTTCACTTCTGCTACCGTGTGATTCAGCACGGAGAGCAGAGGTGGGGTGAAGATGGGGGCATAAACTGTGACACAGACACATAAACACATGGCGCCTCAAGTACCAACTCTACTCGTCCATAACATCTATTGTATGATTCCTATTCATGTCCAACCATCCCTTCCCCAGCCAGGTGGCAAAACATGTGTCAATAATTAAACTGCTTTTACATAACAGGATACAAGAACACAATGCAATTTGCTCCCCATATTTCATTGGGCCTTTATGAAAGCACATGAGAGAGTGTAATTAATCAAACCACTGGAATATGTGAACGGCAATTTCTACTTAATGGCACTTACAGGGATTGGGTCCCTTAAGCACCCCGTCCTGTCTACCAAACGAGCGGGATTCATTCTCATCTCCGTAGTTCAGACAATAAAGCCCGGCGTGGATGTTAACACCCGTTCGACATTAGGAAGTCTGACAATGTGATCCCGTGGCCCGGTTTCGTGACACATCAGCCCAACCATTGGTGTAGCGTGTTTACAGACGCCGCCGACTGCAAAGCAATGTTAAAAAAATAATAATAATCAATACAGTTGGTCAGGCTGAGGACAATAGGTAAATTAGCATATGTCTAAATAAATGGGTATGTCACTACAATCTGCTTGAAAACCTAAATGTGCGAGGACATACCTGACACACATGCTATGTACAAACCTTTGACTATGAATTGGTGCACTTCCTAATAATATTGATATGACCTCAAACCTGAGTATTAGTTCTGTATTCATTTAACCACATGAGGCTAACCAGCCTCCCACTGAGGGACAGGAAGAGGATCATTGGCTGCTTTTAGTGGCTTTTCGTGAGGAGATGGTCCTAGTCTAAATGGCACCCATGTCCCTAAAAGTGTTTCTCTCTCTCCTCTCTCTCTCTTTCTCAGCCTCTCCAAAGACTCCTCTAAGTGCAGCATCTTGTTTCAGTAATTCAGCCAGGGCCGAGACAGTGGAGGGAGGGAAGTAATCGATTTCTCTCTCATTCGGTTCCTCCTAGACTTGCTATAAGGCCTCTTAGGGGAGTTCTGGACTATTGGACGGGACAATGTTATGGGAAAGAGTGTCATTGCGTTTAAGGTCATCGTCACACCAAGGTTTCATTTTAAGTGTATTTTTATTGGCCTGTGAAACAAAGTAGTCCAATAAACAATGCCGTTTGTGTCTCTATGTTTGCAGACATCTAAATTTGGTCCTTCATTTGATGAAGATATCATTCTGAAAAATAGAAACAAATATTCCGGAGCCAAGAAATCAGGCTTTTAAAAGGTAGGTAAACCTAATTTCTATAAAAAGACAGCACCGCTAAATAATTCAGAGGAAATGCGTCATCAACCGAAAGGAAGAGCAGAAGAAGAAACTGGGAAGGAACTCTAAACTCTAATAGAAGAATAACAGAACATTAAAAAAGGAAAGTGAATGACACACACTAGAGTGATATGAACATCCCCCCTCTGTCTCAACCAGACATTGTGGTGTTAAGCTTAAAAACGTTGCATGTATACAACGAAAATATCTATTGCCTGATGTATGTCTACGGGTTTTTCCCTTGTCTCCGAGGGCCCCTACATATCGTTTCAAATCTTTGACTGGCATTTCACTGTAGTAATACCCATCCCTTTAAATCCCTAATGGCAGTCGGTGTCCCAAAAGTTGAGCTTCCTCTCATTTATATGTAAAAAACAGCAACACAACTACCTGCAGGGCCTACGAAAAACGTTCAAAATACAGACCAGTCTCGGGTGTCATTAAGACAGCAGTAGTCAAAACAAGACAAATCTATCTATTGTTTATTACCTCCTCAGGCTCTCTACCCAGAGGGCAGAATAAGACAGGGAACTGGCTGGCAGAGGTCAACATCATCACCATTTACTGCTCCCTTGGAGTTAGACAGTACTAAGACATGCATTTGGCAAATTCCATTGCGGGATCGTATATCAAATTATCATACAGCCCCGAAGAGCTAACCTTTGTTCAATTCCAATTGGTTCTAAAAAGAGAACAACTGTCTCACTGACAGGCCCAGCCAGTCACGAGTTCACTTGTTTGTCTTTCAGTCTTGTGACTGCTCTTGCTAAAGATGTGCTAGTCCAAAAATAAATCGTTGAGGGACACGTGGGATCATTGAATTATACTGGATAGAATATCGCATCATCTGGAGAGATTCAAGGTTCAATATCAAGCTGTGACTGTGAAATAATAGTGTGTCTTGAAAGTAATAAACTATATCTAATGTGAGACACGTTATGGTTAGCCAAATGCCGTCATTTTATAATACTGTAGATGCTTACATTACACTTGCACTACAGTCGACACTAAAAAATACTGTCAAATATCAATACACCCTTCATGGCTTCTGGAAACATGTACTAGACTGTACATATTTTGTTTTCGCCTGTATTCCAAGACGCCTGGTGATAGCTAATGAGAAGAACGATATGGGAAATACAGTTACCGAGCAGAAATAATCAGTTGAAGACCATTCTGGTTGTTGTCAAACCTGGTGCAGGGCAATCTTTACCATAGTTTGTGAGGAAAAAAGGCTGCTACAACGAGCGGAAAATTAACGAATTAATAAGGGTTGTGAGGAGAAAATGGAAGAGACAAAAAGCATAACTAAACACACAAAAAAACAGTAGTGGGAAAAAGAGGGTAAGAAAAGAATGAAATAAAGAAAGAAAGAAAGAAAGAATGAAATAAAGAAAGAAAAATAGATAGAAAGAAAGAAAGATAGAAAGAAAGAAAGAAAGAAGGAAAGAAAGGAAAAAAGAGATCTGCAAATTTTCCCCCTCGTTCCCCTGAGACCTCCCTTGATGCCAAGCATTCATCATCCAGCCTCTAATATCAGTTATTCTGTGGCTCCTCTGCTTACAGCAGAATTAATTTTTGCTTTAATTACTCTCATCGGCGGAATGCTGATGAAGGAGAGGGACGCGGCATTCTGGGACTCAGGCCTCATTCCGCCGCTTTAATTTGAATGAATTCCACCAGGAGACGCTGGCAAACAACTGGCAGCCGAGCCCGGGGAGCCACCGTGGGACCGCGCAGAAGAGCTGCAGCCATGGCCCCCACCAACCTAGCTACCTTGTGTGTGTGTGTGTGTGTGTGTGTGTGTGTGTGTGTGTGTGTGTGTGTGTATGTGTGTGTGTGTGTGTGTGTGTGTGTGCGCACAGAATCCGTATTGTGTGCGAGTAGACCAGCGCACCGCTGTTGTGCATATGGTACACATATAAGTGAATGGAAGCATGCGGGGGGGGAATAACACAGAAGAAGAGATACCGCGACTGCTGAAGTGAGTGTATAATATAGCTACATAGCACATGAGCTTGGGCCTGCATAAATACCCTACGCAGGCATTAGCATGTTAGCATGCACGTTAGCATGTTTATGAACGCGAGCGCGCGCGGGGGGAGGGGGGCATACAAAGATAACAGGCTCGTACACAGAGACAAGTCTCAAATGATTTCATACAGAGAGACAGTGGGCACGGATCCACGAGGACACGAGACGTATGAAATATGAACATCATCATCGACTGCAGCCCACTGAGTAGTGCAACTGTGGGTTTGAGAGCAAAAATCATTAATAGTTAATTTGATTATCGCAGATACGTCACGTCAAGCTGCTCGACAAACCCCAGCGCATGTATCATACAAGACTAGTAAATAAATAGGGAAAAAGATTCGCTAGGTCTGTATAGCCACGCTACGAATGAAAACAACTACAAAAAACAGCAACCGGCAGAGGAGTGGAGAAGGGAGCCATAATTGACTTTTCTCCGAGCCAGCGCGGTAGTTACAGAATGTAGCATATTGGATGACGATTGTGATTGATCGTGTGGGTCTGCCATACCGATCCGTTTGATTAAATGTAACCATGGCTCTCTCTTCCAAGTCCTAATGAAGGAGCAATTTGAAGAAGAGGCCCAAGCCAGACTGCTGCCTGCAGACCCAAAAGGTCTGTGGCATGTATGTGGAGTTATACGGTAATACTGTAGAGCAGCTCTCCACCTGATATACACTGACCTCACTATAGTGACCACTATCAATCGCAGCCTCCCATTATAATACATGCAGTGCTGCTCCAATATAAAATAAATAGAGTATTTAAATTAGGACTGTGCTATATGGTAATTTCCCATTGTTGGATTTCCACTGATTTAATCTATTTAAACTAATAAACACATTATTTGCTCAATTCCGGTTGAATCTCGCCTTTTCCAAAACTCTCGTATTAGCAATGTAATGCCGGGGATAACGGAGACATGGAAATTCAGCGAATAATCATGTGGAATGACTCTCAGCAGGGAAAACATACATTTCCTCCAGCACCAGAGTAGCATGAATGTAATTAATATATACGCCAGTACTAAAAAGGACTTTATGCCATACACATAAAGTCCTCATGTTAATTATTGAGCAGTGTCCCTTTTATAAAAAGTGTTAAACATCAGCGTTTCGTTTTGAAATGTATAAGTTCCTTTTACTTTGACGCGATTTGAGTAGTCCTTTTTTGGCATGTGGGCTTAATGGTCCGAGCCTTGTCTGCTCCAGCTCATCAGAGGGCATAGATGGTAGGCGTGACCTCTGTGACCCTGAAACCTCTGGACAGGTGGGGCGGTGGCGGCGGCTTGCGCACCCCCGTCCGACTTTTTGGCAGCAGCTCCGGCCTCTCCTCGACAGGGCGCTCAGGCCGTGATGAGCAGCTGGGTCGCAAACACTAAGCACATTAATATCGCCTTAATGATAATAATCATTATGGCATAAGCACCTTCCCCCAACGTGGGAAGGCTCAGAGAATGTGCCGGCGTAGCACCGTCGTTAAGGTAAAAAACAGAGATGAAATGACTCTTTTAATGGGTAGCAACTTACAGCCGCCGCGACCGTGCAGACACTAATGCCGCACCGCCATAATGATATGCACTGCAAACATTAGGGAGCCCTACGATTCACCGGCACCAGCGTGAATGAATAAATATAGCCTATTCGTACCGGAAGCCATAGGCAACATAGTCGATCACAGATGTAAGTCAGTTAGGCCAAAATACAAGTCCAAGTTTCTTTTAACAATAGACAATGTTATTAGTATAGTGTAATGATTACCACTGACAGTGTGAATGTTATAAAAAATGTTATAACAATAAATAAATATAAAATACCACCTCTGTATTTAATTTTTTAGACTGTGAAACAGCTCACCATTCTCTGCCGGTCTCTATATGCTGCTACAGCTACAGTACATGCATGCAGTTCATCCGCCTCATTTAGAATAACTGTCAGTGTTCACCTATCAAAGGCCATTATCTGTCTCATCCACGTTCATTATTGAAGCTAATGATCTGTTGTCCTCTCTGTTCCCCATTGAAGGCGGACTACATTAAAAGTCTCTTAGTAACTTAATTAGTAATTATAAATGTTAAAGATTAATCAGAGAGTGACTGGCTTAAGGTTTACATCTCTAGGCAGCAGGGGGACCAATGGAGAGACAAAGAGGCCACGTCACTACGATGGTCACACTGAACTGTGAGAGATTCAATGGAACCCATTCGTACGCAAAAAATAGAAGCGTTTGTCACTACGCCACAAATTCCACCTCTTCATGTTTTATTCACGAAGATACATTGAGAAATCCCTGAAATCGGCAAAAAGTTACCCAGCATTTCGGCAAAGAATCTATGTGAACCTGCTGCAGTGGTATAATGCTGTTACAGAATGCAGGGTGTAATATGCTAACCTATGATGCATGCAGCAGTCACAATATCTAACTCTAACAAGCTGGAAATAGATCCCCTCAATTAAGTCCTGGGTGTACACTAATTCCTTACTAAATCTGAGCCACCAGCAACACTGCACACTCCGCTAAAAGTACAAGCAACATTAATGCTTTATAACTAATAAAGCTTTCATCCAGGGAGTTCCTGTGTGATTTCCATTAATGATGGGGAGGGGGAATCGCCCAGGACCACCTCCCAGTTTTCCGGAGCGCACTGACGCTAGAGCCGGGGGGAGTCGGTGCTCTCAACAAAGGAGAAACTTTGAAGGAGCTGTGCCGAGTTGTGCAATGGCACAGATATGAGCTGCGGCTCTGACATAGTTTGTTGTGGGAGCGATCATGATACTTTGATCTGGAAAATTATCAAAATGTTCATATTTGTCGAGCTAGCAGGTTGCTCTGGTGTAATCTATCCCATAATATTCACCCACAGCCATGCAACCAAGGAGAACAGAATGTTTCACTAATTTTGCAAACAAAATTTGTTTGCTTATCTCCCCCCCAGATTTCTACTGCACTGCAAATGGTGATGGGTGTCCATTTCATGGCCGCGCCTTCTCTGTGTTAGAGGAGAAATGGCGGTGCTTTGACTGGGAGCAGGGAGTGCTATCACACAAGACACGCAGGGTGGGGTGATGGTAGGGGGCTGGCCGGTGGCCCACAGCACCTGAAACCTATTAGAGAGCTTTGGAACATTCCACAGGGTTCCTCCGCTGTGGCCAGAGGGCATCGTAAAGGTCTCCACAGAGTGGCTCGGTGCTCCTTGTACCCCTCCACCACATGCAAGGTGAAATCGTTAAGGCTACAGACTTAAGAAATCCGAAGATGTACCACAGCTGTGGTGTTAGCTATTTGTTGCAACACTGAAAAAAAATGTCAACACACACAAAAAAACATTTGATCAAAACATTTACTGTTGGCAACCAAACCAAGACTTTTATCAACTTTTTATCAAATGGCGTGCCATCTGGATTTATAACAGTGGGGGCCCAATAGTGCTGTGACACTAAAAAGCGCAAACGTACAAAAAAAAAACTTGCTGAAGCCTCTGCCAGATTTCCTAGCGCTTGCCTTGTCTTCGCCGCCACCGTCTGTGTGTGTCCGTGTGTCTATGTGTGTGCGCGCGGGTATTTTAGTGGTACCAAGGTCCGTCTCTTTGGCCGGGTCTGTGTCCGTGCCTCAGCGTTATGCTCGGCGGGTTTAGCTCTATGGGTGTCTGTGGCCTCTCCTCTGGCCGCCCGTGTCCATTTGCTCTGCGGGTATGGCAGGCCTGAGCTGACAGATGGCCGCCTCTCTCCACTCCGCTCCAGAGTAACACAGTAACTGGTTTTTCCTCAGTCGTTGACCTTGCCACAGCCAGCCAGCAATCCAGGCTGGCACTCCGCCTGTCGAACAGGAGGGTAATGAAGTCCAGCGCTGCTCACATGATTATTAAGGCTTTGACGCTGGGGGGCCTTTCTGCACTACACCCCCCTCCCCACCACCACCACCCTCAACCCCCCAACCCCCCGCCCCTCTCTTGCGCTGGCCGCCACTCACACGGTCAAAGTTAGGTGCGAATAGTCGTTGGTTATATTGCACTTTTCGCCTTATAACGGGAGGGTAGGACTTCTCGTAGTGATCACTTGGTTCTTTGTCCCAGCAAACGTATCACCCTCTCGGCCTGTGAAGTCTATGTTCAGCAGCACATGACCGACTACTGCAGAGGTTTACAAAGTCTGGGTCGAAACCGCCGTGATTTTGGGGCAGTCACGAGTTGATATCAACATTTTGAGAACTTTTTTATTTGTAATTATTTGTAATCTTTTCAGTGGTATTCATGGTTCATGGTATAATTTTATGCACCACTGAAAAACCACTGAACTTCTGCTGATCGTGCCGAGGCAGCCACCAAGTTACACAGAGTAAGATCTGTTGAAGGCACTGTCACATTTCGATTAGCGATGACAGCCCCTAAAAACCACCCAGCCCTTTGCAGCTGTGCTCCACTTCCCTCTCCCCCGGCCAACCCGTCCCTCCCTGGCCACAGGCATCTCCAAGCACGCTTGGAACCTGGGTCCCACCGGGGGCCAGGCTGGGATTTCAGAGGTGTGAGTTGCAGCTCTGACCTTTACTAAGGGCTGGACTGGTCTGTTTGCACTTCTCCCCTAAGCCCCCTTCCAGTCAGACTGCTAAGCAACCCCATCAGGCCGACCAGGTGCGGGCAGTGCGCATGCTCCTGTGGCCCCTGTGACATCTCAAAGCCCCCGGGGAGGCGGCGTAATGCTGAGGTTAATTCTGATCATCTAGTATTTATGGGGCACTTCAGAACAAGGGTTGGCATTAACACTCTAAAGGAGACATCCCTCCTGTATATCAATAAAACATAGTCCGGAGCACAGTGAGAGCCTGCTTCTGTTCAGGTTGCTCGACTTTCCAACTAGTCATAGAAGATAGCTGAAATTAAACACTAAATCATGTTTTTAATACCTAGATTGGGTTACAGATTTATTCATTATAATTATTATTATATTAGTTATTATAATTATATAATCACGTTGTGTTACATGATTGAAGATGTACAGCTGATGTACAATTAAAGCTGCATAGGACAAATCTTTTAAGGTAAATTATTAATGTTTAATTGTTATTGGAACTGATCTTCTAGCACCAGTAAACAACAGTATAACATGGAGCCCTTTGGATTTGCTGATACAGTGTTCCTGCCAGTGTATCTGTAGTTGCGGGAATTAAGGAAGTCCTGCTTGCTGCCTTACTCCATTGACATAACTAAGCCTCAAATGATTTCTGCAACCAGAGTTGAAAAAAAAATAATTCTGCTGAAAGTCAATAGAATTTCACAGCTCTAAAAACAAACCGTTGCCAATATTTCAAGTTATCTTATATGCAGGTTAACATCAAGATGGATAATGGAATTTAATCGACCAATGAAATCATTTTAGTGCAAATCACCATGGTGACACCAGCCTACCAATTGCAATGCAGTAAGGGTCACCAAGTGTTCGCTCAGCGCTTGTACAAACAGGCCGTATGAACTGAGCACATCAGATATTTTCTCACATGTTGGCCTAGTCTGTGAGGTGTGGGGAAATGTCAAGAAAATCAATAGATAAGGACCACATCAGACTGAGCTTGTCTGGCCTAGCAACAGCGCATCCCCATGGTGATGTCAATTACATCTGCTTTACAACAACGAAGAAGAAGAAGAAAAAACATGAGACACTGCAACCGTAAAACTTAACATACTCCCCGAGTTACACAAAGGAATTCATAAGGAACCATTTTCATACTCAGTCTCGCAGGCAAAAGATCTGTGAAGCGAATGTGACAAACCTACAGATATCGATGTCGGATCAGCTCGCGCCGCTTTCCATTCTCCTCATGGACGTCACATTAGTCAGGCAGAGGGATAATGTAACGAGCAGGAAGGTGCACATAATTGCATATTAGCGGCAACACACTCGGATGCACACGAGGTGACTGCACTAACGAACGGGAGAGGTGTTATTAATCACCAATTAATAAAAGCCGAGAGAAATCGCGCTCGGTGTACGCCACGCATGGCTTGCTTTGTTTCCACCGACTGGTCCGCGCCTGTTCCCTTATTTATTTCAGAAGATCGATCCTGCTCCTGTGCCGTGTCGAGTATTCGGGGGTTCTGACTCTGATCCAGCCCCCGTAGGAGTCAAACAGGAAGCGTTGTTTGTTAACAGATTACATGTGTACATGCCCTATAAATGAATCTCAGAAACTGTGAGGGTGTGGGGGCACCATCAAATAACCAATCAAAGGAGGATTACAAGGGGGGGGGGGGGGGATAATAAAAATATGATTTTCTAATGTTCTGTTTATGCACCATGAAAAAAGAGGCACTTAATGGAGTAGTAAATGTACTGCCACCAGGGTAGAGGAAGTGACAGAGACCATGTAATCCGCATACACTGGCCAAGCTGCTCCACGGGCCCTAAACAAGAGGATATGTGTCAAGGATAATTTGCAGCCCTTTAGAAAACAACAAAGCAAGGCGTTTAGCTCCCAAAAACTGTTACCGCATGCCTCCTGGTCTGTTGTACCGCTAACAGCAAAGTGTCTGTTGCCTGGTTGGGGCGAGGTTATTATGAAAATGTGGGAAGCTTGATATTGTAGAGGACAGCGAGGGAGAGAAACAGAGAGAAAGGCAGGGCAAGATACGTGGGAGTGGGAGGGAGTGGGCACGGAGAACGAGGGAGCAGGGAGGAGGAGAAACTGGAGGAGGGCTAGAGGCCTCTCGCTCGCTCGCCCTCCTCTCCAGCTCGGTAACGGCCCACAGTGCCTGCTTCACACAGAGCGGCCAGCTGTACAGCAAATGTGCCTTTCCTTCTCCGCCCCCGAACCCTTTTCCACCCCTCCAGTGCTCCCCCCCCGCCCTCCCTCTGCCTGGGCCGACCAGGCCACCGGCTCCTCTCTGCGAGAGGAAGGCTCCTCCCTGACTTGGCTGCGGGCTCGGTGCTGTCACCAGCCCAAAAAAAATGTGTAGAGGTGACCCTACAAAAAAAATACACTTTCTGGAATGTGTTGGGTTTGTTTGTTGATGATTGTCCTTCTGAAGCCTGCCACCTTGGCTGTAGCCGCTTGGACTGGACCGGCAGGAGACCAGAATCAAATGAATATGGAGACAGAGAAAAATGAAAACCATTTTCACCTTTAAAACCCTCTAAGACAGAGGCGGCGCTTTAAAACATGTCAAGGCTCAAAAGAATCCTCCCAGGGACATTTGAAACGATAAATGGGCCAAACGTGCCCCCCCATGTGGCTCTAAATGTCATAGTTCAGAGCGGGGTCAAAGTGTGGCACTGGGATGGCATCACACCCTGCTGGTAAAACCAAACGCGCTTTTGGGACAATAAAAGACCTTCAAAGTTACAGTTTCAAATAAAAGAAAAAAATATAACTTTGTCATTTGTTACTTGAACATTTTGGACGACTGAAAAGAGATTGGCAAAATTGTCAGCCTTGAACGCAGGTTTCTAATTTGAAACAAAGAACGATAGCAATAAAACAATCTGATAGTGACTACAGCAGCTGAAAGCTGTATAAATCTGTGTGTCTCTGGAGAAAAATCGGACACCCTCAATTCTGTAAGTGTGCCATGCCAAAAAAACTCTAAACTAAAGAGTGGCCAGCTGTCTTCTGGCCTGCTATTAAATTGCTCCTTGGATGGTGGCGATATCATTTTTTTCTCCATAGGAGTATCACACCAGGTCCCCAAACAGAGCGACCAGCTGTACAGCAAATGTGTACTGATCCATCTGGGCCCTAGCAGGCTGCGGCCTCCATCTTAAGACACGTGGGGCCATTCACAGGCTTGGCTGGGGCTGGTGGGCAGCACACCCTTCTGCACCCTCGGCCACCTCCCTCCCTTTCATTTACCTCCATTACCATACTAAATGTGGAGTAGCGAGGCGCCGGAGCCGCGCTTTCTGCGTGAACCAGCACCGTCCGCACCGAAGCATAATGTCCATGCATCAAAATGTGCTGGCAGTCGGACAGAAGAGGCAGCAATGCGTTTTCCGTCCAATGGGGAGGTTTAGGGGAGGAAAGGGGGGCTGCATGGCTTAGAGAGACTATTGTATTACAAAAGCAGCAAAGATGGACTTGTCTGGGTGAGACAGGCTCAGGTTCTGTTGTTCCATACGCTTAGCACTACGGTTATGTCACGCCACTTCACTATATATAGAGTTATCAGTGTGAACTGACACCACGGAGCGGGGCATGGATGAAAACAACACCCCTATGAATCCAGCGTCTGCTCCATTACCTACGCTAATAACGCTGACAGCTGAGCCGAGATGACCCCAGCCCCCTGTCTCCCCTCTCCTGTGCAGATGGCCATTAAAAGGAGAAAGTGTCCCCTTTTTTCGAGAGAGAAGGTATTTAGAGCTTTTCCAAATTAGTACTTTTTTTTCTGTGTTTTTGGCCCGAATTGGTGTTGCGGTAATTACATGCGGGTCCACATTTAACCGCATTCGCAATGACGGGCGCAAAGCCACTGCAAATACAACCATTCAAAGGCGTTGGATAACACACATGTACATAACACAACATGACAAACGTGACATTGTACTTTGTGACATTGACACTGCACTTCCCAGTCTTAGATATATATATTTGATTTTTTTTTTTTTTTTTTTTTTTCGGAACATGATCACTAGGTAATTCCTTGAATCTTATGTTCTGTTATTATTATTGCAAATGTATTTCTTATTTTCGGAGTGTATGACAGAAATTCTGTCAAATGCATTTGACAGAAACTAATGAAGCCATGATAACGTTGAATATACACTGATGGAATATCAGGAAAGTAAGACATCAGACGCTAACCAAATCATTTATCCTGTTATCTTAAGCTGTCTTCATTCCACTATTATGGGGGGAGCTGTGTGTTTGTGTGGCTGAAAGACATAAAATAAGCAGTGGGGGGGTTTGTTTTCTACCCTCCCAGTGTGCTCCGTGCCTGCCTTTGCGAGCAAAAGGACTTATGCTGGCATGGTACTGTATTAGGCACCCCCAGTAGAATAGTGGGAGAGCAGATCACAAAGATGAATACAAAACACACACCTACACAAACCCTGTCTCTCTCCCTTGCACATACACCACTGCATCAAAATCACAAATCACATGCCTCTGATTGTTTATGCACAAACAGTGTGTCCCTGATAGAATTGCCTACCGGTCCTGATAGAATTGCCCACCGTGTTTAAATTCACCTGCGCCTAGAAGCGTGTCCCAAACAGAGAGGCGGTTTGGTTCCAGATCAATGAGTCTCTCCCCCACTGAAGACAACAGATAATGCAGTGTAATGAAAGAGCTGCCAAACGAGCTGAATAAATGAATGAATAAAAGAAGGTGAGACCAGAATTCAGACGCCTACTTACTGCAGGCAAGAAAACCTGTTTTCCAATTGTCTACTCTCTAAAAATTATTCTTACTGCATACAAATGACTATGAAAAGTGAAGATATTAGAAATGCGGAGGTTAGTGTTTGGCTAACACTTTTTGTTCATGAATATCTCATTCATTGAGTTTGACTATTTTTTTTTTACAATCAATGTAAGAATTCCAAAATACTTACATTTATAGTATACACTATCTGTAGTCAGATAAGGTGTGCAAGATATTATAGTATATAGTTTTGTCGTTTGTAGGTAGTAATTTGTTTCAAACTAATCTGTTTAATATGAAATGCCCAGTAAACTAAACAGGTATAATATATATTTTATAAGCATTTAGATACCAAATAAGTTTTTCAATAAATGCATATACATGTTCACCATTTTTAATCTCATGACTGATATTTGAACCTATTTCAATGATCTGAATGTTTCCACTAGATTAAACCTCCTCCATTGTTGGGTGGGGACAATAATCTGTTCCAAAAGCATGCACACAGACATGCACACATAGTGATGCGATCAATATATATCGTTGTCTGAATAAATGGCCCATCCATAGTATGAGGAATGGGAATTCTAAAATACCAAAATTGTTAGGATTTTTTTTTGGACATTAGACCACCCCGACACCACCCCGCAGGCAGGAAAAAACAGCGGAGTGCCCACCTGGTCGCCTTGGTGTATATTGCGGGGTTGTGCGTGGCTGAACGGGAGCGGTTGGCAGCAGTCTTTTGCCCGATTCAACATGTTGCTGCGGCGGGCAGTCTGGCCAGATGAGCAATGCACAGCAGCGTTTGTTTTTAAACATGGAGGAGAAGGAGAGGACGGTTTTCCCAGCGAAACACACAATGACAGATATTCCCTGTTAACACACCATGGAATGTTTGCACCATACACGTGACCAGGCAGGCGGCTGGGCTCAGTCGGGTCATTGTGATGCTGGTTGGGGCAACACAAAAATATCCCCCTTTACCGCCCTGACCTGCTGCAACGTCGCCAGCTGACCAAACTGCCTGCCAGCAAGTTGGGCGATTTTGGCCTTTACAAATATGTACTTAAACATCGTATTTTATTAATTATGTTAACTTAAATACAACGTATGTGTTCACTACAATTATAAGCCCCACTTTTATATATAGCATGCATACGTTAAATGTAATATCAACCTCATCTAAATACTAGTTATTCAGAAAGTATGTATTTCATCTCCTATATGAGGAAATATTATGTAAGGCTGAGACCAATATGTTAGGAAAAAGAGTCTTACCCAGCATGTGGTTGGCCACATGGACCTGGATGTCCCATTCATTATAGAAGACCATCTGACATTTGATGCACTGGTACGTTTTCTTCTGTACAAGAGGGTGAAATATGCAGCGTCAAATTATCATAGAAATTTAAAGTGTATCCTTACAGTTCTATCATAAACACGATGATATACTGTACTGTATGTCAAAGTAATTCATCCTAGATGAAAAATATGTCTTTGACATAATAATAGCAATAACAATTTACACAAATACCTCTTCAGTTTGTGAGGGGCTCGCTCTGGGCATGGGAGACACTTGAGGGGTCCTGAGCTGCCCGTTGTTGCTCTCGCCTGCCTGTTCCTGGTGCACTGTTTGGATGTGGTTTTGCAGCTCTGCTTCAGACTCAAACTTCACATTGCAGCTGGAGCATCGTGTCTTGACGGCAGATGATGAAGATGTCGAGGAGGATGACGAAGATGAAGAGGCAGGTTTGCCTTTCCCTTCTCCAGGGCTCAGACTACTGTCACCCTGGACCCATGTAGCTGTAGTCATTGCAGGAGTGGTGGCCCCACTTTGCTGCTGTTGCAGCTGTCTTCCTCCATTCACGGTGGGGCTAGAGCTCTTGGAGCCAGCTACTGTAACACAGGAAGCGCAGAGTCCGTACGGCAACCCGTTGATGTCAAGCTTCACTAGGTCTTGCTTGGAGCGGAAATCTTTTAGGCATGAAGCACACTTGAAGAGCTTTTGAACATGGGAGTGCTGATGCTGGTTATGGGAGATGGCAGTGTTACGGCCAATAGGGTGGTTTGTTGACATGGTGCCTGTCTTTTGCATGTGGAAGGTACCATGGATCTTGAGCTCCAGAGTGGAGGTGACAGTCTGCATGCAAACAACACAGCGGAAACCCGTCAGGGAGTTCCTCAGGTCAGGGTGCATCTGGCAATGCTCCAGAAAGTCCTCTTCGCTGTGTAGAGGCATCTTGCATATGCGGCAGCTGCCGGTATCCAGGCTCTTACTATGGGTTACTTTGTGTTCAGTCAGGGTGAGCAGTGAGGGGAAACGCTCGCCGCAGATTGGACACATGTAGTGTTTGACAGGCCCAAGGTGGGTCTGCATGTGTTCCCTCAGTCCGGGCTCAGAGAAGAAAGTGCGGGAGCAGACATTACACTTGTGGTTGCCCTTGATCATATCTGCCTTCCTTTTCATCATCGCACTCTCTCCGGGGCGAATATTATGGTCCCTCAGCTGATGGTTGGTAAGGAGGGACTCCATGGTGTAAGATGCCCCACAGATGTCACAACTATACATTGGTTCTGCGGCGTCCACCTCTTCCTCACTTCCATCGCGGCTGTTTTGGGACTCCACTACAGATCCCGCTGCTGCCCCTGACCCATGGCTGTTGGTCAGGAGGCCTTGTAACTCAGCATCTTCTTTAGGCTGGCCATCGCCACCTCCTGCTGTGGCGCCATTGGCACCACAGTTCTGGGCCTTGCCCTCAAATACGCAGTGTTTCTCCCTTAGGTGCTTCTCTAGCAGGACAATGGCATGGAAGGCCTTGCTGCAGAAACGGCAGTTGTACTTCTTGCTGTGGGTTGTAATGTGGCACTGCAGCTCCACTTCTGTCCCAAAGGACTCCCCACAAAAAATGCAGCGATGGGCGCGACCCTGGTTTTCCAGATGGCTGTGTTTGACGTGCAGCTGCAGGTCTGTCTCATGCCGGAAGTCCCAGTTGCAGGAAGTGCAGCGATACACCTTCTTCTCATTGCTGTGTTTCACAGCTAGGTGGAGCTGGGTAGAAACCTTGGAGTCAAACACTTCCTGGCACAGGGTGCAACGGAAAAACACGAAGGTGTGCATGTCAAGCAGGTGCTTCTGTAGGTCATCCACTGAGGTGAACTGCTTGTCACAGCTCTCGCAGATATAGTAAGTGGAGGTAATGGTGAAGTGGACTGTCACATGCTTTAGCAGGGACTCTTGGTTTGGGAACTCTTTGTTGCACTGTGGACAGGTAAGCTGAGGCTGCATGCCATCCAGATGAGTTTTCAGGTGAGTCTGGAAAAGATCCAGGCTGGTATACTTGGCCCCACACTGGTTACAAATAAACTCACTGGTATTTCGAGAGGTTGAGCTGCCTTGTTTCAGTAGGGCAGTTTGTTCAACAGATATTGGAGAAGAGGGACTGAGGGTGCGCATGGATTTCTTTCCATTGTTGATGTAGTTCAGTGCCAATGGAATGTTCTTGTGATTTTCCTTGATGTGTTTGTTGAGCTTCAGGACACTGTTGAAAATGGGGGAGTTGGTGCAGTAAGAACAGGAGTACACCTCCACAATAGGCTCCTTGGGGGTTACGGCCAGGGGTGAGTCAAAGCGCAGGCTTCCCCCATCACAGTGAGTCTGGCGGACATGTTCCTCCAAAGTGGCCTCTGTCAAGAACCCCATGAAGCACTGGGGGCAGAAGAAGGCATTGCTCTCCTTGGCCACTGGGCTGGGAAAACCATGAGAGCAGCGGATGTGCTCCTGGAGGGCATTTAGGTCCCCCAACACCTCAGGGCAGAAGTTACACTGAAGCAAAACATCAGGCAAGCTGGCTAGCAGGGCAGCATGGTCCTCAGCATTATGAACTTGCTTCAAGTGCTCATTCAGGTTGAATAAGGAAGGAAGCACCTCCAAGCAAAACTGGCAAGTATGAGCTTGCTCTGGTTTGTCCAGGTGCATGGTTCTCAGGTGAATCTGAAGCACAGCTAAGCTGGAAAACGCCTGCTTGTTGCAGTAGATGCAACTGTAGGAGATCTTAGGCTGCTTGGAGGAACGCCCTCCCATGTCAGACGTATGCTGGGCTGTCCTCTTCCTCCTCCCTCGTGTCTTGGGCACCGGTGGGGCTGTCTCCACCATGGTGGAGCTGTCAACTGAGAGGTTGGAGTCGGGAGTGGTGCTTGAGACAGAGGTGTAGCCCACTGTTAGCAAAGAGGGGCTGTTACTATGGTTACTAGATTCTGGCAGCTGGTGGACGTCCATGTGAGCGTAAAGGTCCTCGACGGACAGGAAGTGCTCAGAGCAGATAGCGCAGGTGTGGCCCTTCCTGTCACGGCTATGGGCCTGATCAATGTGTGTTAGCAGAGTGCCCTCGTCACTGAAAGGCTCGTGGCAGTAGATGCACTGCAGGGTAGCACCAAGCCCTCCGTCCTCCGACGGAGAGCACTCGGGGTGACACTCAGCGATGTGCCTCTGGAGCTCCTCTGGCACGTCAAAGCCCTCCTCACAACGGCTGCATTTTCGCGTCTCCTTCAATTTCCACTCGTCAGCCCTGGAGAGGCCTGCGCCGCTGCCGTCTTTGCCCCGTTCGTGCACCTGCATGTGGCCGTGGAGGGAGCTGGAGGACAGAAAGCCCCGGCGGCACACGGGGCACTTGTGGGGTTTGTTGGAGGCGTGGGTCTTCATGTGGATCTTCAGGTGGTCACTGCGGGAGAACGCGGAGTCACACTCTCCGCAGTGGTACTTCTTATCGCCCGTGTGCAGCTTTACGTGGCGGTCTCGGCTGCGCTTGTGCTTGAACAAGCGGCTGCAGAAGGTGCAGCTAAACGGGAGCTTATCGCCGTGGCTCTGCTCGTGGCGCTTGAGGAAGCTCAGGCGGCTGAAGGACTTGTCACAGAACTGGCATGGATACGGCAGACCAGGGCCCCCTTCCTCCTCGCCGAAGTCATAGTCCTCGCAGTGTCCCGGAGAGGCCTGGTCCTTACTGGAGGGAGACGATGCAGGCCAAGAGCACGAAGGGTCATCCTCGATATCCACGCCGTCTGCAGGGAAGGCAGAACAAGGCGGGAGTGAGAGAGAGAGGCGGAATGGGAAAGTGTGAAAGTGGAAAAGAAAGAGGTGAATGGGGGAAGGGGAGGGGGGGGAGAAAAAATGTAGGTGTTTTGTTAGATTATATTAGAAACTCATTTATCTTCACTCAGTTGAGTACTAAAGGTGAGCAATTACAGTGTTAATCACCATGGTTATTATAAGTTAGCTGTGCATTAATTTACATTTCCTTTTTGCAACTTAGACCATTCCCTTCCTCTCTTGAATACCTCTCCTTAGGTGTTATCTAAAAAGTTACATTTCAATATGCAATTTAAAGTATAATTAGAGAAAAGGAAAAGTGAAAATACTTTCACTACAATTAACCTTGTATGTGGCCATGTAATGGGTTAGCCCACTGTGACTCAAAATGCAATCTCTGACATTTAAAGCCAACACAAGGCAATGGGTGTGTTTAAAGATGTGAGCCCGGCATGAGGTAAATTAGAACATTTCTATTATAGTTGAAGAAATACAAGAATCGTGTATATTTTTGTGTGAAAAATAAGAGGCCTTGAAATGAACTTAAGATAAGGGAAAAATGGGTGAGGAAAACCAGTTCAAGGGGCTAAAGGAGAAGATTAAACATGCAATTTAAACCATAGCTATGCGTTGCCTCCAGGACTCACTTCAGTCCAAAGCGGATGATTTCTATGAAACCCAGAGTTCTCAGCACATCAGTCAATGCATATCACATTATAGACTACGCATTATTATCATATTTGTCAGCGTGGTCAGAGCTAAGCCGCGAGGCTGCCGATACAGGATGGATGAATGCAGGGGTTGGGGGTTGGTGTGTTGTGGGGTGGTGGGGGCAAGGAGGGGACAAGGAAACGGATAACTAAACAAACTCAAGGACAAGCAGGTGCAGGGACTAACCAGAGAACATCAGACATTCGAGAATACACCCCCATTCCTATTACAATTACTTTAATGTGTCCCCATTCAAATCACCCTCATTGCCGACATTCCATTCCACAGTACAGCGATATGAATGGGAAATCAGTTCAAAAGGTTAGACACCATGTCTTCCCGCTGCCGAATTCTAAGTGCTGTGAACTTCCTTACCTAAATAAAACAACGTAATCCCAGCCCTTACCGAGGAAAAAAAAAGCATGTCAAAAGGCCAGAACCTAGTGCGGGAAAAACAAGAGGAAACTGCAAAGATTTATAGGGGGGGAGGAGGGAGGTAAAGGAAAAGCGTTAAGCTCTTTCCAGGATCCAGCCTCTGTATACTCCTTCAGTTGACAAATCCAACTCTCTCCCTCTCTCTCTCTCTCTGTTGTTTTTGCTGGGAGATCTGCCCTTTGTCAGGATAACATGCCCTCTCTGAGCACTTACCCCCATCAGGGCCTATCTTCAGGAAACAGATGGGGTCGGAGGCCGTTCCCCTGCCCCTCCAAACTGCTGAAAGCGGCACTTTGAGAGCCCACCTCCACAACGTGGGCCCTCACGGAAATCTCCCACCCCTGGCACAGAGCCCACTCTACATACACATCTCACTCAAGGAGCGAACCTTGCCTGATTCCTGCTTTATCTTTGTTGATCCTCTCTCTCTCTCTCTCTCTCTCTCTCTCTCTCTCTCTCGCCTCTCTCTCTCTCTCTCTCTCTCTCTCTCTCTCTCTCTCTCTCTCTCTATGTGGTTGGAGGGAAGATGGGTGACTCAGTTGTATGCCCTCCTCCACAGAGGGGGTGGAACTGCCTTCTCTCACACAGCCTCTCAGGGTGTGCAAGAAGGATGACCCCGGCCAATGCCTTACAGTCAAACATTTTGGCGTGGAGACAGCGGTATAACAAACAATCAAACGGGGCCTGCATACACGGCTAAATTAAATTTGACACTCTGAAATGAGGATGCTGTTGCCTCGAGACATCGCTAAGCTGTCAAGAAACCTTCCCATTTCTGTGAATCTTTAGGACACGCATGGTCATGTATGAGCCATTGCTAGTGTTTGAGTGACAGATGCTTAAGTGTATGTAACATGGTGTCCAATCATTAAATAAAAAGTGTTATAATATATATATGCACTCTCCGCTTTTCTCAGAATCACACCAAATCTACTCATTTAATTAAGGCCTACGTGTTTAGCAATGTTGTCCACAGGAGATGATTCACTCAAAGGGCTGAAAGTGACTAAGTCTTACTGAGGAAGACTGACGTCAAGATTTGGATTTCCATTATTGAGCGCTACCGAGGAGGCCCTCCGACACACGGATGCTCATTTGCTCACACATATTCCACAGTCACACCAAAAGACAAACATAGAGAAAACAGATAGAGACACATGTCCAGGACGTGTGTGTGTGTGTGAACAACGACAGATGAAAGCGACGCCTTCCCTTGTGAGACGTTAAGAGGAAAAGAGAGACAGGCTTGTTTTGTTTTTTTCCCCTCCTTCACCCAGACAAGCAATGCCCAGGCCTCAGCGGCCTGAGTAAATAAAAGATCGGGCCCTACTTCCCCGTCTCTCGGGCCGGGGCCCTGTGCACGCCAGCACTCTCTGTGCCTCTGCCAAAGGGGATGCTGGGGCTTGAAAAACTACACCCTGCAGCTGAAGGGCTGTCTTTGTTGCTCTGCCAAGGCCTTCCTGAGCATCCTCCAGCCAACAGCCTGTCACGTCCTGGGAGGAAGACCTCCATCTTAGGGCATGTCCCTCTCTGGGAGTTTTCTCCCCCCCCTTAAAGGTCTTCTATATGGAACAAAACAATTCATTTGCAGCACCGTTCAAACAAGGTGCAGCTTGTAATCTGTTTGACATCTGGTAACATCTGGTTTATTTACTGGTGAGAGAGTGGTTTAGCACTTTTTTAATTTAAAAATATGTATGTATAAAAAATACGAAAAAAATAAAATAAACTGAAAATAACTGTAAGTTTCGGTGTGTCTCTAAGTATGTGATGTTAACAGTAGAAGTAGTAATAGTAGCTGAGTCTGATTTTGAAGTGTAATCTCAGAAATCCCTAAATGTTAAGTGCCAGTTTAGTCCACAGCAGTCTATACTGCTCCCTGTGTTCGCCCAGCCAGCCAGAAGAATCTCTAAAGGCTCCATGTGCCACTGCCTCTATGTTCACTTTTAGCACCTTCTCCTTGAGTAAATACTCCTGGATAAATAAGATCCTCAGTGTCAGACGGAACACCTCTACCCCTCAAAATAAATAAATAAAGAAAGAAATTACTAAAATAAATAACACAAATTGCTTTTTGCTGATTTTTAATCAGTTTAGAAAAGGGCTATAAAAAATAAATGTATTATTATTTTTATTTTATTTTATTTATCTAATGATAATAGTGTTACTCAAATGAAATTATTGGGGAAAAAACGCAAAACAAAACCAAAAACAAATATTAAGTAAATCACCTAAAATAGTCACCTGTTACAATGTGTCGCTCAAGTATCATGTGAAAATACATTTAATTCATGAATCTTATTCAATTTAGAGAGACTCCATGTGTACCAAATGTACAATTACAAAAAGCAATACAAAAAAATCACTCTAAATTACTTTTGCTGTTATATATATAGGACTCAAAAGGAGTTACACAATTGCATATATTGTTAGACCCCATTTAGGCGAACTGTTTTACTGAATTCAGTAAAAAAAACCTCACATGTAGGCTATAATGGGGATAATTCACTACTGGAGCCAATGCCTCCCTGTCTGAGGTCCATAGAGGAGTTAAGGATGGCTTATCACTGCCTGACAGCAACAAAAAAACATCTTTCCCATTTAGAAAAGCCAAACTGTTATGCCGCTCCAGGACCTTATCTTATCAGGAAAGTGTGTTTGCTAGCAACCACAACTACAGCTACAGCTAGCTAGACTTTGTTCACGATCCATTCTAGTGCGGCTGCCAAACCCTATCTTCCTGTGTGTTTTAGACCTGTACATGTTGGTTGTCATCAGAGATGTGTTTGTGTGTATTTGTGGCACATTGGGGATTGGGAATTCATTGAATAAACAAAAAGCTGACAACTTGTCTGATGTAACACCATGACCCCACTTCGTATTCAGAGAGGGGGATCTTTTTACAGTTACTGGGAAAAGTAGTGAGTCGTTCCCCTGAGACTATGCATGTGTCATCTTGAAGCATTTTTCTATTCTGATGTCCAAATAGTAATGTGTGTTTGAAAAACACAATATCATTTACGACACAGTGCATGACACAACCACTTAAGATCTAATAGAAGGTGGCTAGAGAGGTTTTAGATTAGCTAACACTCCAATCTATCACGCTGAGAAAGGGGGGGGGGCTTCAATTTTGTGAGGCTAATTCCAGTTCTTCTCAGATGACTGAATCATTCAGTTGACTCAGGGCCCCATACAGAGCTACTGGAGGAGGCCCAGGCCTCAGGCTTTACACACAGCGGTTCTGCTACATCCCAGTTTTAAAAACATCAAATGCAGTGCCAGGTGGCCAGGCTTGGCTGTTCGCTCCAGCCCCAGACCGTGCAACTGCAACTGGTTTGCATCACCACATAAACAAATTTTGCCAGAAGACAGATGAAACACAACGAGAGGAGGTGTTATTCTGTAAATATACTGTATATATTCCTCTCTCTCGCCTCTCTCTCTCTCTTTCTCTCTTTTCACTCCTCTCTCTCTCTCTCTCTCTCTCTCTCTCTCTCTCTCTCTTAGCAAACACAATATGTTTTTACACATCACTGAGAAATGTCAAGCCCCAATCGTCCCCTGCAATAGATCAATCAAATCTGTTACGCTACAGGAGACAAAAGGGGAGGGGCGGGGGTGTTAAGGGAGTGCGGTGTAGATATAAAAAAAGCACACACACACACACACACACACACACACACACACACACACACACACACACACACACACACACAGAGAGAGAGGATGCTACTGGACAAAGCAGAAATTTGAGGAAATAGAAATAAGGGCTTGCTGCCCGGGGTGTCGCGACTCACAGTGACGTGCCTTATCACCCCCGCCAGAGGTACACACAGAGGTACACACAGACGTACACACAGAGGTACACACAGAGGTACACACAGAGGTACACACAGACGTACACACAGAGGTACACACAGAGGTACACACAGAGGTACACACAGAGGTACACACAGACGTACACACAGAGGTACACACAGACGTACACACAGAGGTACACACAGAGGTACACACAGAGGTACACACAGACGTACACACAGAGGTACACACAGAGGTACACACAGAGGTACACACAGAGGTACACACAGACGTACACACAGAGGTACACACAGACGTACACACAGAGGTACACACAGACGTACACACGCGCCTACCAAAAAAATGCGATCAGCAGGGGGATCTTTTTTTTTTTTTTTTAGTCAGGGCCCGACATCAAGCGCTGTCCCGCCTCCGCGGCCTGGCTGTCTGTTATTCTGGCTCTCTCGGCCCCCTGTCTCTCAACCGCGATGGAAAGCGGTAGACTGTCAACTACTTTGTCCACATTACCCACGTCCCCCAGCTCAGACAGGACCACTTGGTCACTGTCCCAGAAATCACTGCGCCCCAGTGGCGTCCCAGGAAAGTTAGACAAATGGAGGGCCAGAGGAGGAAAAGTAGGGCAGCCAGTCATCCTTTACTAGGCCTTTTTTATGCCACGAGAGTGAGACAGAGCGAAAAAAAGGAATTCCATTAGTTATTAGAGGGCTCGGCCTCCCAACCCCCCCCAAATCACACACACTGACAAAACAAAAAAGATCAGTGGTTTACATTTCTTTTTATGTATAAAGCTAGCGTCTCTCAAACAAGGGGATGTTGACTGTGTTATGTTGCAGGATTTGCCTCATTGTGTTCCCTGCGGAAATTTAGTGCCGCATACCAGCCCATAATCACGACATTTAAACCCTCGCAGTGGGCTATGCCAGAGATGACATAGTGTCCAGCAATGTGTTGTTTCCCCCTCCGTCCGTGAGCTGCTCTTACAAGACGCTGAGGTCACCAAACACACGCCTGGACACGCACACACACACACACACACACACGCACACACACACACGCGCACACACGTCATGCTGTATCGCGTATCACGGGCGTGCAGCTGGGAGGAAGGACGGGTGACCGTGTCAGGTAGGCGAGGGCACAAACAGGAAGGAGCTCCTCCCCAGGCTTTGGCGCGCCTGACCACCACACTGGGCTTCCCGTGAGCTTGGAGGAGGACAGTCTGTCCCCCAGCAGGGCCCTTCAGCCGCCCGCCTCACTGCACCGACTCTTGAAGGGGGCTGGACCGGCCTGGGCTGGGCTTGGTCGCAATAGGCAGGGGAGACTGTATGTATATGTGTGTGTGTGTGTGTGTGTGTGTGTGCGTGTGTGTGTGTGCGTGTGCGTGCACTCCCTCTACACTGCAGCAGACCAGTCGCAGGACCCCGCGGACAGCGAGCCGCTCAGCCAATGTGAGAGATGCTGCAGTACCTATTGGTTTCTTCTACTGCCATGAGTGTTGTCTCATGTTTAGCTTATGCGAGTTTACTTTAGGAGGCTGTTTTCCTCTTCCCCCTGCTCTTAGTTACTTGTGGAAATTTGATTTATGTTATCAAGTTGGGGAAAAAAGTATGCCACTGCAGAAATATGCTGAGTTACAGTGTGGTTGCTTCATTAAAATAGGGTTTGCTCTGCAAGATTCAAGAAGGACTATCCATTACTTAAATCCAGGCACAGCACTCACCGAATACAGAAAAAGGCCTAATTTTTTTTAATCAAGCCACGTTGTAGTATAACCCATAAATTAAGAATTCACTTTTTATAGATTACTGAGACACTTTCATCAGCATTTATGCAAAACCAAATGGTTAGCAAAGCTGTAAAATCTCAAAAAACAATCAAACAGCCTCTTCTCTTTATTCTCTCGCAAGCTGTGAATTATGTGTGTGTAAACAAACCAGACCAGTAGACCAGTAGACTTGTGTGTTAGCTTTAGCTTTAGCATTCAGCCAATAGCCTGCCTCTTGACCCATGACCTAAGGCTCCCTAGATTAATGCACTTTGGCTTCATTTGATATCTCGTCAATGCCATCCCAGCTTGTCAGTGGTAAAACAACCCGAAGACAAGGCCGGTAGGGAGAGGAAAACATGCATCTCGCAGAGGAGGGGAGTGTAGGGGAGGGGAGGGGGAAGAAAAAACAAGCGTCAACCCAAGCAAAACGATGTATTTTCATGCATCCCTGTCTTAAATGTCAAGATTTCCTAACCCTCGGTGACTCTGGCGCTGACACCTCTCAAAGGTTCAACAGAAACCGCATTCATTAATAATTAGCTTAGCCATGAGACCAGAAAGAGTGTGAGAGAGAGAGAGAGAGAGAGAGAGAGAGAGAGAGAGGGAGAGAGAGAGAGAGAGAGAGAGAGAAAATACAATTTAAACTTCTGTCCTTTGCCAACAGATTCAAATTTCACTAAATTTTTTTGCTTTTTGTTTTCCTGGTGTGTTGGCCAGAATCCGCCGGGCGGCCTGTGAGAGTGCTACAGATATCGCATCAGCCGCTCTCGACTCCCTCCCTCTCCCTAATCATGGCTCTAATACCCTCCAGATGAATAAACATCTTCATCCCCACTCTGCTACAGCCAGAAGGCTCCTACACTCCCAAATCCAAGAAAGACGGAGCGAGAAAGAGAAAGAGAGAGAGAGAGAGAGGCAGAGAAGCAATGGCAAAAAAAAATAGAAAAAGCCGAGGACAGATGGAAGGGTGGATCAACGTCAAAATTAACCAACAGAAAAGTAACAAAGCAACGGCTAGATTTTCCAGTTCCCTCACAACATTCCTCTGATCTATTTCCCCCCTGACACAATTATCACAGTCCCTCTAATTATTTCTGCCTCTTAACGGATCACTAATGGCGGGCCGGGGTTTTTATGTTCGTCTTTGTGGAGCGAAGGCCCGGGCTGTTGTGCAACCTTGTCGCCCCAGACTGTGTCCACACAGTGCTCAGGAAGGGGGAGGAGGAGAAAAGGAGGAGGAGTGGGGTGGGGGGGTTGGCCCCTGGGGAATGGGCCAGGCCCCGACCAGCACTTCCCTGGTCCGGCAACTGTGCCAGTCCTCCTGACACGCGTGTGCAGAGCGTGCACGCGTACAAATGGCCGACAGATTTAGCGGTTTGCTTTGTTTCCTCCTCTATTGTTTTCAGCTGGTGTCCAAGCAGCTCATCAACAGATCTTAACGCTGCACACACACACACACACAAGCACACATGCAGATAACCCAAGCGATAGACTAGTGCTGTTCTATCTCATTTGCAGGAACAGGGCCGGAATATGTGTCCCGAATGCAGAAGGTAACTACAGGGCATTTTACTTATTCATCCATCACTTCATATTGATTTATTCCTGTTTATCTATTCATCAACTGAATATAAAACTTTTCCAGACTTGTTTTACTAGTTTACCAGCCAAGTCCAACTGGGTCGGTAAACATTTACGGTTGCTGTGTGAGAGTCTCAAATGATATTAAGGTCTATCTCCCCATGCTTGCATATCCACACCCCCACAACACCTATTCACATAGACCTCATTGGCTTGGTAGCCATTCACTTACATATCACCACCTAGGAAGCTATTCTGGTCTCTCTCAGGAGAGGAACTCAATATGACTTTCAACCAACACCCCCATATGAATTATCATCTACTCAATACTGGAAAACCTGAGGGAAACATCTCCCAGTATCACTTCACATATGAAATCTGCTCTTGCATTATCACTTGGTGATATCAGAGGTTAAAAATACAAAATATTCTATCTAAAAGTATATAAAAGTATCCTTAATAAGTCCTATAATACTATATGGACTGTAATTGTATTTGTGGGTGATCAGATGTTTTCCTTGCGATCCCCCTTTTCTTACACAGGCTTATCTAACGTATCACAATGAGCAGCGTAGCGTGATGAACATCATTTAGGAAAGGGAATGGAATAGCCCCGCAATATCAGTTTTCCCTGACAGCAACATCCATATCAGCTAATTACTCTATTCATTGGGCTATTAAAGACCAGAGGACACGGCTTTTATCAGTCAATGAAGGGAGAGGCATCACTATTACCCCACCACTGTGAAACGTTTGACTGTAACGCTAATATAGAAATATCATACAATGTGATTGCATGGTAATGAAAACCATGACACCCCTCCAATGACTGACTTGCGAAGCCACTCGAAATATCCTGAGAATTACAAATAAGGTGACCTTTAATTAAATTTGCCATGCAAATGAGTTGACGAGTCAGGAAAGGAGAGAGAGAGAGAGAGAGAGAGAGAGAGAGAGAGTTGTTCCTCGACTGCTACCGGTGTCCCGATGATAACACTTAGAGCCTTGTCCACCCTGTTAAACAATCCATGCTGGGAGAACATGTAGCAACAACCCGAGAATGTCGATGTCAGATCCGCGTTTTCTCCCTTCCTCAATTTGTATTTTCCCTTGATTGCCCAGGTTAGTGAGGTGACTGCCATCTCCATGCCCCTTCACCGTCTGAGGGAGGGGTTAGCAAGGTGGAGTAGGATTCCACGCGGTATGCATACCGCAGGGGGGAAAATGTGGGCACAGAGGTGGCGCACGGCCCCTTGGGTAATTTGTAAAACATGAGCCATGGCATCCGAGCGCCCTGCTGAGAATCAGGTCAGGTGACTCACAGGTCACAGGTGCACCCTGGGAGGACCTCTGTTGAGCCGGCATACATTCTCGACGAAGCAAGGGAGGGCAACCTTAATGTTTTGTTACACTAACATGGACATTATTTTCACGGAATCTAGAATGATTTTGAGTGTATTTTTAGATCCTAAATGGTGGCTTTCTCATATGTACCGCCGCTGGAATCTACGTTCAGAAATGTAAGCAGGCTATATTAATTGTATGAATGATTAGCATGCAGCGATATCCCCCTGAAACAAACCCAGGCATCAGAGGCTAACGCAGCGCGTGCATCACACATATTACACACATGAGTCCGCACGTGCCGCTTTAATAAGAGCTCTTGATTAGGATTCGGCAGATACAGCATCCTGCATGCACGGCCTCTGCTTTGCCAGGCCTCAGATAACCTTTATCCTATAGGGTTTAATTAATGTCAGGCAGCCTACTCTATGCCTTTCAGAAGGAAACGACTTATTCCTCTGCCCTCATGAAGCCCAAATCCCTCTGTTTCTCTGCTGCGGCTGGTCGGCTTGTTTATCCCAACTACAGGTACTGCTCCCCTATTAAGGCCAACGCTTGTTACAGGGAAAAAGGTTGAATTATTTACCAACAGTAGAGGGGAGGAAAGGAATGAAAGAGCTAGCAAGCAAGAGTGGCGTTAGCTACATGTAGAATTTATTGTTTTTCTTTCTGTGCAGGTATAAAAAAGACAAAATAAATCATTCATGAGCATTAAATATGTGTGTTGGGCATCTGGAAAAGAGCATACTGGTATACCGTAACATCGGAGGACAATGGATAATTTGTAGGGGCTAACATATGTGGAGAATACTCCCAGTCTTCTGTAACAGCAGAGTTCTATACATCACGTGTCGATGGATTTGTGCTTTGTTAAATTGACACCAAGGGTGATTGCACATGGCAGCCGCTCAGGGCAAACTGCATTCTGTCTGTATTCTATCTGCATCCCAGCCTCGGCACAATACAACAAAACACAGTGAAAACAAAAATAAGTGGGGGTGGGGGGGAGACAGACCAAACAATAAGGTCAACCACAAGAGACATGAGAGTTTGATTTGTGTGTGTATCCCTGTACGCATGTGTGTGTGTGTGTGTGTGTGTGTGTGTGTGTGAGTGTGTGTGGGTGCATACGGTATGTGTTTGGGTGAAAGTGTGTGTGTGTGTGTGTGTGTGTGTGTGTGTGTGGGAGAAAGAGATAGACAGAACGAGAGTGAGGGAGGAAGATGAAGACAAATGCAGAAGGGGGGAGAGAGAGAGAGAGAGAGAGAGAGAGAGAGAGAGAGAGAGAGAGAGAGAGAGAGAGAGAGAGAGAGAG
>JAOEHI010000009.1:3276220-3294049 GCA_025447815.1 Percopsis transmontana
TAGATAATTGATGGCAGTGACACACTGAGAGGGCGAGAGAGAGAGAGAGAGAGAGAGAGAGAGAGAGAGAGAGAGAGAGAGAGAGAGAGAGAGAGAGAGAGAAAGACAGGGGGAGAAATCAAATTTGCAAGAACATAACAAAAAGCTGTATCTCCGACAAAAGAGAACACACAAGGGTATTTGTATAGCTGTCTGCTCCAGCAGGATCCTCTGAAAGTTTATTAAACTCGAGCCCTTCAAGAGCAGACAGTAGTAAACTATACTACTGGGGAGGCAGGAGGGAGAACCAGGGAGAGAGAGAGAGAGAGACGGGGTGCGTGGGGGGAGAGCTAGCTTTTCAGCCTCTGTCTCTCAGAAATTCTTTTATTTCAGCCGTGCATTAAGCAACCTCCCCACTGAGTTGTGCTCCCCTTCCTGGTGTGGATAAAGCCGTCCCTGGGGGGGGGGGCTGGTAATTTCCAGCTTCGGCAGAAACTCAGGTATTAGAAAAGACCGCTCGGGGACCCGCCACAATATACCTTCACAATTTCATAGGCTCGGAGAAAGAGGGAGCCCCTCCCCTGCCCTCCCCCCTCCGGCCTGCCCCCACCCTCCCAGCGAAAACCCCCTCGAGGGTCCCCAGTTCAAATTTCTGAAGTGCAGACAACGGGAGTATGTGTGTGGGGGAAGAGAGGGGGTTGCGGTGTGTGTGTGCGTGTGTGTGTGTGTGTGTGTGTGTGTTTGGGGTGGGGGGGGGAGGCCCGTGGGACAGAGCACCAGCAATAGAAAATCCACTGCATAGAGGAGGAGAGAGAGAGAAGAAGAAAAAAAAAAAAGCGTTTCCTCTCTGGTCTGGCAGGAGTGCCTTTTTCCCCTGGCTCCCACCAGAGGCTTTTTACAAAACATGTGTTGCTGACATGTTGACAGATTGCTCAGTGAAGTGTTAGGCGCATGCACACGGCTGGCCATTTAGGGGGACATGGCTTCCTACCCAACATCCTCTACCTGAGGCGCCATGTTTTATACATCACCCCCCTCCCCTCCCCTCCCCAGTACAGAGAGGGAGAGAGAAGGGTAACAATAAAAAAAGGTAAGGGAGCTGCTTCCTTTGTGAGAACGGCAGAATATCAGAGAACCGAGAACCAAGAGACACAGTGTTAGCATCGCTACCTTAGCCGAACTGCTGCTGGCGCTGGGGAGGGGATGTTTGAGAAAGGAGGCGCGGCGGAAGTGCAAGCGAGGGAGGGGAGCACTTTCAGGGAGTATAGAGAGAGAGAAAGAGAGAGAGAGAGAGAGAGAGAGAGAGAGAGAGAGAGAGAGGAGGAGAGAGGGAGAGAGAGAGGAGGATAGAGGAGAGGTGGAAGGGGAGCTGAAGGATGGATGTGTGGCACGCGTGTGTATGCCGTAAATCAGCCCGGTCGAGCTAAACAAACGAGCCCCTCCGAAAACCCTCCCCTCCTTTTTCCTGTCTGCTCCGCGCTCCTGCCACCTACAGCAAGGCGAGACGACGGAATCTAATCAAAGGCCCAGAAACTTCTGCTCCTATCGGGGGTATCGACAGCACGCGTCTCAATCACCCTGCGGCTCTGAAAGTGCTGCCGTGGCAACAGGATGGAAATGGGGATCATAATGTATTCATGGTGCCGGCGACCTGGGGGCTGCGGAGCGCACTCTCCGGGGACCGCACTTTACCCAGAGCCAGACGTGTCTGGGCAAAATCACTCCACACAGAGACAGCAGCAGAATACTGAGAAGCCACCATGCAATGGGTGGGTGGGGGGGGAGAGAGAGAGAGAGAGAAAGAAAGAAAGATGTAGAAAGAAAAGAAGGGAGATGAATAACAGAAAAGAGAGAGAGGCAGGGGATGAAAGAATGCAGATTGTGTCTGGCGAGGGAGTTAAAGGCCATTTCAATGGAAAACAATGTGGGATGGACAGAAGGGACACAGGAAGCTGAACAGCTGCCGTTGAGAGGTAAAAAGGTAGAATAACTCTTCATCCATTCCTCATGTGAAACCTCACAGACAGTGGAACAGAAGCTTTTCTGGAGGTAAAGGAGGCTGGCATGTGATTGGGGGGAGGCTTACCGGGCTGAGTGGCTCCACCTTGAGAAAGCCCGGCGCTGCTCGGCCAGGTGGGTGGTTGGCCGGGAAATAAATTGCAGGGGAAATTGGTGCAGATTATCAGGGCCACAAAGAGACATGGCCGCTCAGCCACGGGGCGAGGATGGATAAATGGTAGGACGAGTAAATGAACAGAGGGGATAGCGGGCTGGGGGAAGATTGATGCCTGCACAGATGGATAGTTCAGGTGGAGACCTGCTACTGCTATTGAAACACGCCGTACCATTCTGAAAATAATACTTACACTGGAGATTCATCTTCCTTGTGTCTGCGTGTGTGTGTATTTGCCTGTGACTCGCTGACATTACTATCCCTCTGATATCCTCCATATAAACACACACACACACACACACAGATATGCACTAGCACACAAGGAGAGAGATGGAGAAACACAAAGCTGTAGCCTGACCTGCTTTTACTCTACAGGAGAGCAGCTACAACAGGCACCATGCCAGGTAAACATCCTCGAGCCTTGTGCACTCGCTGCAGAGGGTAAAGCTCAGCGCTTGAAATACTCTCGAAAATTCAGAGAATAGTCAATTATGTTTCGGACTGCACAAACATTTTTCAGAATATGTATTTATTCGTTTTGCCTGAGCCTCCCGCTGTATACAAAACACAACTTCTTTTTTGTTCATTGTCTGGCGGGAAGACATCGCACCCCCCGCCCCTGCCCCAAACACACACCCCACCACCCCTAGAGGTGACATTTCAGACGTGCTAACGCTCTTCAAATGAGAAGATTCACCTGCAAAACACGGTGCACAGTCTACACTAACTATCCTCCACACGTAGCACACCCTCAGGCATTCAGACGAGGGGCCACAGACGACTCCCCCGGTCCCCCCCCCCTTTCCTCCCCTCTCTTCCCTTCAGCTGACAGGTTCCTCAAGCGCTAAGCTCCTATGCGGACCTCTGAGTTTTGTCATGACTGTGTTGAGCAATCAAGGGAGAGAGAGAGAGAGAAGCGAGGAAAGGTACGAGGAGAGAAGGAGCGATGGCTGAGGTAGGTTAGGAAGAGAGAGAGAGAGAGAGAGAAAGAGAGAGAGAGAGAGAGAACCAAGGACATCAACAGTGTGTTCTCTCACAGAGATGACCCGCTGGCCATCCTGAGGCGGCTGCTTTATCTGGCTGTCTGTGTAAGCCACGTACACTTTTAATGACACCAGCCCGGTCCACAGCCCATAGGTTATTTTTTTTTTTTTTTCACATCCGGCATTACGGCCGGGGAATGACAATGGGCCTGTAAAACACAGCCTCTGTGAGCTCGTCCCAGGCGAGGAGGTCTGCATGGTTAGACCAGGGAAGAGCTGAGAACCAAGTTCAAAGTTCAAAGAGAACTTTTAGATGTTTACGACATTACTATATAACAACACTAATGTATCACGAGTCGCCATGATTATTATACAATAGCAAAACAAATTAAAGGTGAAAGGCACACAAAAAAACATGTTTATACTCTCACATAATGAATAATACATGCATGCTCAAGTCTTCGGGTCAAACATACTGTAGACCTAGGCATACATTTTGGGCTAACATAAAACTATAGTTGGCTCTGTAGCCTTTCAAATATTCCTCCTAACGTTGCTCTGACGAAGACCGATGCTTGTGCAGTGTAGATTAGTAATCATAGGGTCTGCATATTTATGGCCAGGCTTGGCCTGTTTGCATATTTACTGCCCTCGGAGCTCAAACGCCTGAGGTGAGAAGCAAATTACATTTCTGCTTACCCCACATGCACAAGTCCATCATACTCTTTGGATTTCTCTCCCTTGTTTTAGGTGGGTTTTTTTTATTTATTTAACCTCATTTCTCTTAACGTGCTGATCAGTCATCTTCTGGTAAGCATCCTTGCCCGCCCTGGTTGCATCTTAGTAGCTGTAGAGTAGCTGTCTCATTTGGCTAACATCATCACAGTGCAATCTAGTTGGAGAGAGCAATCAGTTTACTTTGGAATTACGTATTCCGTTGGCGGGGCCCGAAGAGAAGGGCGGCTCACAGGGTTTAAAGGATGCAAACGAAAGCAGACTCCCTGGAATTTAGTCTCACGCCTGATTGGGTGATAACGGCCCACACAAACTCCATGTGAGAGTAATGAATGGCCAATGGGAGGCCAGAATAATAATGCAATTGGATTAAAATCCAATCACACGACGGTTTTGTCTGTTGACTCTATTTGTGGGGTATGTTCCACAAACCAAGCCCACAACATGCAAGGTGCATCATGCACCGACTGGGGAGGACAGAGTTTCCTAATCACTAAGATTACCTCTTTGTTTACTACAGCCCAATCTCTTTTGGCTGCGGTCTGCGGGGGTATTGCTGATCTGATTTGTTTTCAGGGTACATCCACTGCATATAGAATGAACGCCAGTCCAACTGGATGAAGTGACGTTGGCGTTTCTCTACTCCGTTTTATCCGGGTGTCTTGACAACATGGCTACAACAGGTGGCGAGTTACTATTTAATCAGGGTTTTAATGTCTTTATTTTATGGTTTATGGCAGAGACACGCACAAAGCTGGCCCACTCCTGCACGACCTTAGCTGCTCACAAATGCAGCTATCTCTTAAGAGAGGCCCTCTGATCAAATCGATTGACGCCTCCTGGCTGGTCGATCAGCCAGGCAGGTTGGAGGTGGAATAGATTAGATGCCCTTTACATTCTCAGTGGTTGCGAATCCCCCTCCTGCTGTCCACTGCTCTTAACGTTAAGGGGACATCTCTGCTTCACCTGACAGCAAGGATTTACGCTGTTCAGACCCACAAAGTTGGGCCTGTAGTCCAGCTGGTGGCCGTGGAGACCTGAAACGACACCCATCCTGCCCATAAAATCTAATTTATGAACCCACCTTTCCAGTTCGAAAATGGCAATTAGCGGTGAGGCATAAATGTTACTTCACGTGATATTTGAGAATCCCTGTCCTTGTGGGTGGGTAAACGCACCATATCCTGAAGTATAGGAGCGGCCGCAGTGCTGAGCCCCAGGGCAGCCCCCCACCCCGCCCAAACACTACCCCCTGGCCAACAAAAACAACACCAGGGAGGGGGTTGAGAGGAGAAAAGGGGGGGAAATGTTGAGCCTGTGATACTGTAGTGTAGCCCCAGAGTTCCTAAACCACATTGGCGAGCAGGATGCCGTCACAGCTGGCTCTACTCCTTCCTCTGGGTCCGCTCGACAGAGCACAGCTCTGTAGGGACACATAAACCTGTCGCACTGGTCACTCTTTCCACCACCCTCAATCTCCCTCCTTCCCTTCCTCTCACCGCACTACTGGCCAGTTTGGCAACTGCCGTCTCAGGAAAAAGCCCAATGGGGATCAATGTGCAGTACATTTCCATGCAGACACAAGCAAAAAAAACCTGACCTTTTCATTAGTGAGCATTAAAGCATAAAAGTATGTATTTATTGGCCAGAGGGGGGCAGCGCGTAGAACAGACAGGTCCCCGTAACACATTAGACGTAGCGCGGGCTTTGTCCAATCACGTGCCTCGACTTTGCATTCAGAATTACTCGAAAATCTAGCATGACTTGCAAATGTATTCATACATATAATGTATCCTTACTTAGAATGTTTCCACATTACATGTTTGTTTTAAGATACTAAATCTACATTTTTTTTTCCAAGCAAGGTGTCTAGGAACTAGGTACAATGTTGTTATTCGGTGAACTCCTCTTTGTTTAAAACCCCTATTAGGTCCTGTGGACTCCTGATGCACATTATCTTAGGGAAACTGAAAAGCTCTTTGGCATTTGATATGCTAATAAGGAATGTTAATTACGTATTGAGTGTTTGTTCATGTATCACACTTCACACGATTGTTTATTAATTCAAATCAGAGTGAGCGAACATTAATTTGCCCACAAACACACCAGACACCTGTTTGGGTGCCATCTGATGAAAGGAAATAGGATTACTGAAAAAATGTTGTCTGAAAAGAGAAAAACAATAAGTGAAAAAGGGGGCAAAAAATTCTGCAAGGTTACAAAGGATTTTTATCGCAAACGGACTACCAACCTGCCACAGTGAAAACTGCATTATATACAGAACTAAGGAAATATTCAGTTGAAATCAAAATCCATAGCCACTCTAAAACACTGCAGGACTGGTAAATCCAGAAAAGAAGGATGGGAATATAATTCTACATCTCAGAGAACATAAATTAGTGAGCCGAGATTAGTCCATAAAGTTTTTAAAATTGATGTTTAGGTTTTCCTTGAGTCCTAGTTGTGCTCCTCTGTATGTGCTTCATCATTATTCTGGTGAGCAGCACCACATTTCAGAGCGAAAAAGGAAAATCATTTGAATTTCCGGGGACCCCAGAGGAGCACAAGCAAAGCCCAGAGGTAAGATCCAAGCCTGCTCTCCGTGCCCTACCTGGTAAACATCTCCGCAAGCTCCTTGCTTTCAAAACACGTCAACCGGTGCCTTTGGCGCGTTACCCCGGGCCGGCCGAGCAGGTTTCGAGACTATTTGTTTTCCCCCCCCCACTTTTCCCCACCTCTCTCTGTCTTCTGAGGCTGGGCACATAACCTGTCTGGCATTAATGATGTTGTTAATAAAATGGGCCTGGTCTATGGGTGGATTTGCCTGGCGGGCCTGGTGCCTGTCCTTCTCGCAGATAAGCCCACCACTGGCCTTATCTGCCTCCCACAGCCCCACCCAGCTTGTGTGCGTGCACTGGACAAACACAACCAGTCAACTCATCACCGGCTAATTACCACCTCTAACTGCCTCACAATGCTAGGCCCGGGCTGGCGGGCTATTCCTCTGTACGGTCGGCTCTCCCCCTACCTCCAGCACGTCTCTCTCTCTCCCTCCACCTCTTTGTCTTTCTCTACCCTTCCATGTGCCATTCACCCTGCAGCCTTTCCTCTTTTCTCTTCATTCGTGTCTCCGACTACTCTGCCTCTAATCGATTATTGACCTGCTCTAGGTCCTATCGCGCTCCTCTGTACCTTTCAATGCGGTTTTTTTCTGGATGATATGAACACATTTTGTAGCGCTTTACTACGGTCGCAAGGCAAGCAAACGTGAAGCAATTTCAGTGCAGGTGGCCAGGTAAATCCCACGGCGACCACAGTGTATGCCTACGTATTGTGCGGGGTGAAAAAAAGGCTAATGTCATTTGTGTTACAGTTCCTTTTGTGAGGGCTTAAGTCGTTTGTGAGCTGGAGCCGGTTCGGTCTCACGGCTTCAACAGAGCAGCCAAAGTCACTTGTGTTACGGAATGAGGGAGCAGTTTCTCTTTATTCAATTGTTTTGCACTTCCACGAGCGCGTGCCAAGGGGGAGGAAAGCGCCGGCTTAACACGCTCTGCAATTCAACACGGCCAGACGCAGTCCTATTAAGATTTAATGTGCCATTCTTCTTGCCTATGCTGCCGAGAAAATCTCGCGGGCTGAGGAGGAGGAGCGCAAACAAAGAGCCGGCAGAGCTGCGGCCGGGGAAGGGAGGTCGGGTGCAGCACAAACTGAGACAATGTCGCGCCAAGGCCCGGGGCCTGTTGAAGCCACCCGTTACGAGAGGGCGACGGCACGGATGTACCATTGGGAAACGACTCACAGGAAACAGGAAAATACTGTGTATGTTTTGTCCACATGTCCACATGTCCACCTCTGCTATGCTGCCTGGTGGAGAAAGAGGTTAACTGGGTGAAAAGCAACATGGAGTCTATTATTATAGTCCCTTGTGCCATGAATTACCGTTTGTGTTTTGAAAAAATGGAAAGGCCAAATGTACAGTACATATTAAAGGATTGTATTCTGTGTTCACTCTGTAAAGCATCTTTAAGTACTTAAGAAAAGCGCTACACAAGTTCAATTATTATTATTATTTATGAACTTTACATATAATCATGTGAAGTTCATGTTTTTTTTGTTTTTCTTTAAGGCTATATTCATAAAGAGAGGTGACAAGGAATGTCAACCCTATCTGTTGTGCTGACATGTCTCGCTATATTTCTTATTTTGATTGTTCCTGAGCAGAAAAACGCAGCCCTCATCTGACAAAGACCAATAAATACTTTATACAGTGCATAATGCACACGGTGTGAAGCGTCAGGGAGAGAGAGAGAGAGAGAAAGGGGGCGTTCTCACGAGGGCATACGCTTTGAATTCCTAATGGGACTCCTGTTAGCGTTAGCGGCGCTGTTGCGCAGAGAGGGAAAACGCGCAGGGCTGCCGCAACGACGAGTCAAACACATCGACTGTAATACTGTCTCTCTATATCCGAGACTCACATACACGCTCGAAGAACGCACGCCCACGCAGACACGCGCATGCAGAAGAGACTCCAATTCGGAGAGAGCCCACTCCAGCATAAGGTCTCTTTTCAGTGGCTGTGTTGTGCCAGGAGAAGCTATTCTCCCCTGACCGCCTCCCCTTCTTTTCAAAGCCTTGTAATCAGCGCGCTGCTCTTTGTACCAGGATGTCGCAAGACGCCCAGGCAAAAAAAAAAAAAGAACGCGACAGAATTTCTGATGAGCGGCGGCTGCTCTGAGTTCAACTAATCAGGTCTTGCTCGTGTCGCATCCCTCTTATGCAGGGCTTTTTGAAGCAAATAAAAGTCTTTGCAGTTCGGCACATTCTTCCTGGCAGCCACAAAGCAGCTGTTGGATCAATACACAAAGTTAGTTGAAAAAAATGGAAAAAAATCCATCAGCACAACCAACTGTAGGCTGTTGGAAACAGTTAGTAAGAAAACCCAGGCAGCTTGTTCATAGTATTGAGTATTACTGAGTGTTTCCATGCTGTTCCGAATGAGGTTTTTGCACTTTAAATAAACATGTTAAAATAAAAAAAAGAGCATTTTTTCCCCGGATATCTCAAAAAACATTAACAGAAAACATTGATGGCTTCCAGTCGGAAAACCTCATCTCGGAAAGGATGTCCACAGTATTTCTATCCTATTACCTATTACCGAACTCAGCATTTTGTGGATGTTATTGTTTTCAATAAGTATTAATGTTTGGTATCTCATTTGTATTTTTCTCATAAATCTGAAATGTACTTTATTGAAGCTGAACGCGTTTCCAATGTCTAGAGGGAAGGGAGAAGGGAAAATCTACATATGACTCTCTTTCTAGCGCCCTCTCTCTCTCTCTCTCTCTCTCTCTCTCTCTTTCTCTCTCTCTCTGTCGCACCCGCTCTGATTGATTCCTTTATCTGAGGAAAGCAGAAGACATGCTCTGTTTGCTTGCACAGTGGCCGGCAGGAAAACAGAGAGAGACACTTATTAAAAAGGTCATCTCACAGAGGGTTAAAATAGCTGGCCACAGATAACTCCAGGGGGAGCTGCCATGCCCCTCCTCTAGTGAAGGACACAAGAAAAGGTGTTGCTCAAGGGAGCTGGACCCGTAATGAAAGAATGGCCACCAGGCTGACAGCCGGTGTGTGCGCTTGCTCTATTCAAATGCCTTCAGAGGCACGGAAAGTGAAAGGCTTCATGAAAATGTGATCTTTTGAATTAAACTGGAGAGCTGGAGGTGTTCTTCTTATTTACAATGTGGGCTAGTAAACAGAGGAGGAAATGAACTGTGGCGCAAGATGTTTCTTAGGGCACCCACGACATGCCAAGGCCATGCTTCCGTGCCTACTCTTTCCAATTTCATATCTACCTCTACGAAACATTACTTGTGCCAGCCGAGAACAAAAGACAAACTATAGAGAAACGCGTCCCTTCCGCCATTGCTGATTGGTAACAATACAAGGCTGAGCCGCAGACAATACATTGAGGCTGTGAGACAAAGCATTTGTGAGAGTGTTTTCGGATAGGCCTATGGACTAGCTCTGCCTCCAGCGCTCTGTCTCCTCCCCAGGGCAGCCTAAAGCCCTGTCGGCAGGATGCTGATCCCCACACGGAAACCTGATCCACAGCCATCCTGGAGCCGGAGGGGGGACGGGGGAGTATGCTCCACCCTCCCCCACCTCCCACCCCCCCAGAGCCCTTTACCGCTACTGCCCTAGAGTTAGAGGGGTGCTCTGGGGGAACATTCCTCTAGCCCTGCCCCAGCCAGCCTCCACTCTCAACTCTCCAGAGGAGCATTCTTCCAGCCCTGCCCCAGCCTTCACTGGAGTCTCCTGGGGAGCATTCCTGAAGCCCTGCCCTAGCCCAAGACGGGCTCCCTGGGGACGCATTCCTGCAGCACTCTCTCTCCCTCTCCCTCTCTCCCTACTTCTGCCTTGCTCTCTTTCTCAGGCTCTCGCCTTCCTCCGCAGTCCAGCATTAGCTCGATCGATAGCACCGATCGCATCGGGGACACGAGGCAATCCATACCCATGCGCTCCCTTAGCGCACTGCAGTGGTCGCGGCTTAAGTGCATGGAAAGGTGTTATACCTCTGCCAGACGGGGGGTGGGGTGGGGTGAGGTAGGGGGGGGGGGGGGACAATGCCGGCCATTGATCGGGGGTGACATGTAACATCTTTCTCTTTCTCCCTGTCCGTTGGGCGCGGCCCTCTTACTGCTGCTTAGTCTTACTGTGTGGACTTTGTTTGGTCTGTTTATCTCACTGAATAACGCGACATATGCTACAACATAGCGGTGAAATAAAGCGAGGCACCGCGTATGAGAGGTTTACAGGTTGTGTGTGCACATCTGTCATGGCATGTATGACTGTGCACGTGTGTGTGTGTGTGTGTGTGTGTGTGTGTGTGTGTGTGTGTGTGTGTGTCCTGTTTGGAGTTCTGGTTGTGCTACACTTACGAAATGTCCGCTAGTGAGAAAATTATTTTGCCAGGAAATGGTAAACACATCTTAATATGTGGATTGGTTCCAGTCAAGCTCTGAAAATTGTTTACCAATAAAACGTTTAGAAATGTAGAAATCCAGAATTTAGCAGGTGCTGATGGTTGATTAGAAAATGGTTTTAATAAAGGATCCATCTGTGAGTAGAGACTTGATGTAAGGCAGATTAATTGGTCATGGATGTCTACATAATGCCACATAGGAAATCTCCTCTCATATTCCAGAGAGCACAGACACACACACACACACACACACACACACACACACACACACACATACTTTCAAGTACTTAGTAAGCCATCTAGAAGTTTCTTTTCTCCTGCTGTGTTTGAATACTAATATAATGTTTCTACCCAGTCACAATACCCTTATGGCAATTAGATTCTTTTGTTTGGTTTCCACAGGGGCTCTTATCCAAACGTCCTTTTTTTTTAAAGACCATGGAGCAATTAAGAATTATTTGTCCATTAGATTGACATTTATAAAGGGTTGCCTTAATTATAGGAGTCTGAGCTGGTCATGGCAAGTACATAATAACGTTCAACACAAAAGAACTGTGTATTTGAATGGTGTACAGCCCTTAGAAAATCAGACGGAATAAGTAACTGTCTATTAGAGCATTATATTAAGAAGTATAACAGAATGTAATTGTGCGATTTGCACCTGGCCCCCTCTATCTAAAACAGTGGCTTGTGTTGCAGTTCTATTGTTACATAAAGTAATGACCCTGATGGACTGGTGTGGCATGAAGGAGACAATGAGCTCTGAACTTAATTCCAAAGTTCTCAACTCATGTTAGGAAAGCTTTGGTCGCATGTATTGTCAATGTGTACATTAAATACATCTTCGAGTGTCTTGAATTAGCACACATTCTGTACACAAACCAAAAAGAATGCGTGGACTTATAGATAAATAACTCCAAAATAGTACACAGAAATGCACAGGCAAGCATAAACACACAAAGCACTTGGCTTGTGACATAGGATCAGAGTTGATGGAAAATCCTTGTAAAATTCAGGCTGGATATTTTTTTGGGGGGGATTGTTGGAAATGCGAGACCACACAAAAGTATTCCTACCCCATAATTTGTGGGATACTGACTGTGGGTTGCAAAATATGAAATCAAATTATAAACAGATACCACATTGGCTAAAGTTTTAGTGTGAATTTACCATAGAATTATACAATACTGCTACTTTGATACAAAAGAAACAGGCCTGTTCAATTTCCCCCCTATAAAAGAAAGACTTCAAGCCCAAAACATCGAAAAATGTGTGTCAGTTGGTGCTTCTCAATGTAGGCCCATCAGGACATATAAAGGAGGACAGCAAGTCTAGGAGAAGCGCATGAAAACCTTCAGCTCACATCATTAGTCCTGTCTGCCACCTTGTCAGGGTATTTATAGCTCTATTCATTCATCAGCAGGTCAATGACACAGTCTGCCAATGGCACCCTTCTCTTACCGTCCCCATGTATTAGCTATCTACACTAGCTAGCTTCACTGTTACTGAAGGGAAAGGGACCATTTCTCTGCAGAAAATTATTTGGTGACACTGTGGTAGTTTATGGTGGGATTACTTTTTATTACTGGGATTACTGGTTTGAACATGCCGCTGTCCCTTGCACTCCTCGCTACCCCCCCCCCCCCCAAAAAAAAACTAAAAAACTAAAACACATCAACAGTGAGCTGTGGCAGGAGATTAGAGTTATTGGGGTGCCATAATGCAATCGAGGAGTGTACCTTTAACATCAAGTTGTTAGCTGTTGTTGTAACACAGAAAAAGAAAGCATGCATGTTTGACCACGACGTTCGGCTGAACGACTACACGCTCGTGTGCTTGTGTGTGCGTGGTTTGGGTATTCTGGTACTCTGCTACCGCGCCACCCATCGCCGCCGTGCACCCAGCATGCAGTGGGGCAGCCGTGAAGCGGGAGCGAGCGTGCAGCTGAGTGGCAGAGTGGTGGGAAGGCTCAGTGGGCTGAGCGTTGTTTACCTGTCAGCTGGCATTGATTAATCTTGTGTTCGGTGAGATCGCTCAGCGACTCGAACACCTGCCGGCAGCTGTCGCAGCTGTGCAGCGCCGACTCCTCGTCCTCCTCCTCTTCTCCCTCCTCCCCTACCTCCGGAGAGAGCCGCCTCTTCCTCACGCGGCCGGCCTCACCATCCTCCGCCGCCCTCTCGAGGGCACACTCTGGATCTGCCGAGGAAATGACAGCACCACCCAGTCAGAGGGGTCGACCCGTTCCAAGAGGTGCTCTAGCTTCCACTGGGTGACAATAAAATGGCTTTCTAGACTAGGATTTAATAAAGAACAATAATAAAAGCCTGTAATAAAAAATGCAGGTTCAATTTGGGTGTTTGTAACTCAACCACAGAACAGTTGTTGGCTGAGTTGTGCAATCACGTCAACATAAATACACACAAATACACATACACACACAAGCCTCTGTTATTAGAAATGGTTGGCCCTGCTTCACCCAAGCTAAACTTCAGTATATGAAACGAGACTGATGGGAATATTTGTACTTAATAAATCCAGGATTTGTAGTCTTGTCTGGACTCAGGGAAATATGAAATTCCAAGCGAGTGTTGAATTGTATCAGTCAGTGTCCATCAAAGGACAAGGATGTGGCCACATTGTGTAGACTTCTAGGATAGAATCATAGATGTAACTGCCACGCAGTAACACACACAAAGCTGAGATTGGTGTGTTTGGGTGTCGTCACGACACACTTCCCTAAATTATTCAGCCTTGCTCGCAGGCAGCCGCGGGTCGCAGACATCAATATTCTTCAATCCATCTGCAGTTTTGTCTCTTGTTCGCTTTGTGCTGTAGCAGTGCCAGGGGTGGGCAACTGACTACCGCAAACCTGGCATTAGCTAGGAAGGAATAGCTTTATTTTGCAAACTACCGGCCATGTCCAAAATGGCCCTAATTATAAGCCCGAACCATCACAAAAATAAGTAATATCTTAAATTATTCACTTAAGGCATACCTTAAATATTTTAATTCAGAAAAAATAAAGGAGCATAGAGCTTGCATCAGCATCTTGTAATTAGGCAACATGGCCTGCAGCCTTCACTTTCCCTGCTGTGACCATCACACTTCAGTACAATAAGACTGATTACAAAGCCATACTTACAATCAAACAATCATGCCCCACTGCTTTTGCTCTCAATGCTTTACAGGGGAGGAAAGCCATGCACTTCCCTGGCAGCCATTTTGAGCCCCACTGCTGCTAGTGTTCCTCAGCATGCCCCCAAAACTCTGGAGGGAAACATTAGGAAAGAAGGCTGATTTCTGCCTAGCACACAGTTAACACTGCCTGAGGACACGGAGGGAGATGCACTAACGGGTGGTAGTCTGGCAGGAGAGCTGGGCTTATGTGTACATGGGCGGCCATTTTAAGTCCTCCTTCTGTAGGGTGCTCTTAAAGAGCGTAAAAATTCCTTGAGGAGAGACGTTCCAGAACTCATCAAGGCCACCCAGGATTTTTCCTTTCCCCTGCCCGCGCCAAGTATTGATGTAACATCACACCCTCCATTGTCCTTCTCTCTTGGCGACGGAGGCTCTCGGAACATGCCCTCTAAAAATATCAGCACTGAGGTCCCCAGTGGGACCACGCAGAACAGAACAGAAGGTGTTTCAAGAAAATGAAAATCCCAACCCAATCCGCACAGATGCAGGCCTCTATTTTTCATTTGGGGGGAGCGGGGTGGGGGGCCAACAGGGGCCAAAAGACACACAAATATAGATTTGTGACACTTCCGCACACGCAGGCAAAAGCTGAATTCATAACTTGCCTTAAAATATTGTGAAAGTTCTTCTTTAATGGCTCTTAAAATAGTAGTTCACAATTAAGGCTTTGAGGGTTTTTATTGTGTTGTATCTCCACCATTTACATTATGTGTTCAACCTGTTTGTCTGTGATCAAATAACCTCAGAAATCAAATTTCGCGAACAGATTCTACACGTCATAGGGATCAAAAATATTACATTTTAATGCTGATGCGAATCTTCAAACAAATATAGGAATTTTGTTCCTACACTGGTAGCCTTTAGTTTTCAAACCAAAGCTAAATGAATTTTTCGATATTTATTAATAGTGGCTGCTGATATGGAACACTTGATTGGTAGATTGTAACTTTTTTTTCCACTGAGTTGGGTTTTATTTACTTTCTCGGTACTGTCTTGTTAACAGCACCAGGCTAGGGCTGCACCCTACAGCAGCTGGGATCAGCGGTCTTAATCAAGCTGAGTGAACTCCCGTGAATTGCTGTGGCTCAGTGCTGGCCATGTAAACCCATGCATGTATGGGAAGGTCGGGTTTTCACACGGCAAGGTCACGTCCAACCCTGGGATTAAAGATCCCCGTCAATACTGAGGTTCCTGCGCCGCTGGGCTTCATACGGTAATCCATCAGATCAGGACATCCTCTTCCACAAGTCTCTAAAGGCCGGACAGCGGATCAATAGTGCTAGGCTCAGAGTGGCTGACAGTCACATGCAGAATATGGAGGGGGGGGGGATGCGTGACATGTTGAGGGATTCTCATCAGACCTATGGTCCTTGTTAGTTATGTTAATCAGCAAACAATGGTGGTGTTTTTGGGGTATAAGCTCCCCTGAGGAATGACGTGGACCACTGCTCGATGTTCTGACAAATGTATCAGGCAGGGATATGTTTGTCTATGTGCGTCAACCGAGGGAAATGTAATTATTTACAAGCTTATATATACGGAAGGATTTGACCAAAAAATCAAAATGAATGTTCACTCCTTGGAGAGTTTAAAAAGGGGTGTTGCTGTTATCCTCATGAAAGGATGAACAAATCTGAATGTTGATTGACATGTTTTGAGCTGTGTAATATTAGTCTGAGCCTGCCTCCATCCATCACACAGGCTCCTGTCTCTTATGGCGCCTGGTGACATTTATCATACCACAACTTTCATCTTGTGAGTTGAAGAGTCCCCTGGACCCCCCACCTTTATATTATTGAATATTTCTGCTCTTAAATATTTATACCTTTTTAATTGATGTTTTACTGTTTGCTCTCCCAGCCCCACCAGGGATCCACGGTCTCCAGCAGAGCACCGCCTCACCCTGTCTGGCCCCACACCGAGACAGGTGGAGGAGGCTGACCGCGGGGAGAGGCAGGACAAGGAATAACAGGAGGAAAGAAGGGAAGAGACTGAAGACACCAGGTGAGACCAGACGGGGCCAGGTAAATAGTCTGGTCAAGCTACACATCCCAAAGTGCTAAAAGATAAATGATTCACTTTAGAGTTGGAGAAGAAATTAGCTTCAAGAAAGATGGAAACCAATCTGGAACTTAACAAATGAAAAATAGCATGACTTCTTACATGGGAAGATGTAGTTCGACGCCAAGCGGTTTTTCAAATGCAACATGGGATGAATGTCAGTATCTACAAACTAGAACTCGTTCAAATCCAAAATACAATAGGGTGAGGACTGGGCTTGAAATCAGGGCTATATGCTCTCACATGCCTGGAGAGAAGTCTTTCTCCATCAGGGTTCAGACCTGAGTCTTTCTTTGTGCAATGAAAGACCTTGGTGTCAAAAACATCATTACCAGTTCACAATCTCCTCATTTCCCTGTCATTTCCCAGAGATCCTGCTCCTATGATGCCCCCTCTCCGGCAAACCCCCTACCACCCACCCCCAAGTTCAAATTAAGAATTTATTTTAACCAGCGAGCAGCTTCTGTCGCCACATGTCGGCGGGCTTGATCAAAGGTGCGCACGCTCCCTTATCAGAGTGAGGGAGGCTGTCAGAAATAGGAGGACATTAAGATTGAATAACCTTCACACGGTTGCCGGCACCTCATTATTTAAAAATCGGAAACTTTTGCAGAGTACCCTCCATATATAGGTCACACTACATTCTAATGCCACATGTGCCACAGAGTGTATCCTCCTCTGCGTGGATGGGATTTGGGGCTCTCCACTTAGGCCGTCACAACCACTGATCCCCAATCATTACAGAATGGCATGATCTGGCTGCAAGCTTGACACCAGACAGATTAGCAATTGTCAAGCTTTTGCATGTGTGGAGCATGCATTTGTGGGATCTGCATGTCATTTGATTGTAATCCTATACTGATTAGCAACAAATTACTAACTCATAGTTTGACGCCGTAGAAATTCTATAAAAAGTGTAATAAAAGAAATGTTTTCCAAAAGCTATTTTGCTAAAAAAAAAACACACAACATGCTCGATGCGGTTGCGCACCCCATTGACAGCAGTTATGTTAGTCAGCATGCGGTATGTTTATAAAACTTTTATTACACATGCTAAGATGAAGAGAGAGCAAAAGAAAAGAAAAGATGCCAAGCTATTACAGGGGGAGGAACAAGTCAGCACAACAGAAAGGAAGCAGGTCATCACAGGTACAGCATTAAAGTGTTTGCACTAGAAGCGGTACAGCGGCGCGAAGAAAAACGCAAATCAAAGCAGCACGAATGAGAGACACCGTTTGAATGTGCCAAAACGCTACCCCTCGTCTATCTGTCTCTTTCTCTTTGTCCTCTAAGCCCCTCAGTCACTCCTTCACTCTCTCACAGGGAGTGATATTATTGAGTGCAGCGCCTTGCCACGCCATTAGCACGGTATAAAACAACAAAGGAAATGAATAATAGAGAATATGATTTTCTCAAGTGGTGGAGGGAGAGAGTCCTTTTCCTCCTCCCACTGTAGCGAGCTCTGCAGCGCATTGATCAGCGGGCTGCCTTAACCTCAAGCCAGCGTCTCAGACTTTGCGCCGATACAGGCGACACTGCTCTTTATTACAGCACGTAGCTAACCAGACAACCCCTTTAGAGCTCAACTGTTCCATTTGCCTCACTCCAACTCTGACAGAGCTGGATCCCCCCCCCCCCACACACACACACACACACACACAAAACAGTTGAAACCTGACACAGCCTAGCACCACAAAGGGGGAAAAAGGAACATAATA
>JAOEHI010000009.1:3314713-3327996 GCA_025447815.1 Percopsis transmontana
TGGTGTTTTTGTTTTTGGTGTTTTTTGTTTTTTTTTTTTTGATGTTTTTTTTTTTTTTTTTTTTTTTTTGGTTTTTGTTGGGGTGTGGGGGGGGGGGGGGGGCGGCCCGCCCCACACAATACGCTTTATTGTGGGGGAATGAGAAGATTTCAAAGCTGCCTATTATAACAATTTTATGGTAAAATATTAACGTTTAATTACGATCAGTAAATAGTTTACCTATGACCAAGTGACCAACAACACAACATGACCCCTTGGAGTGACTAATACAACCAGTGGGGTCCACAGTTGTATGTAGGGATCTACCTGGGGCTGGACCCTGATGTGTGTCTCATTTATGTCATTCATTTTAATGCTTTGTAATGTTTCAATTCTAAATCTTTTCTGACTGGAGACGACGCCCCCAGACCAAATCCAGGTGGGTTCTGCACTCTGCTGCATGTGCCTCTTTGTTCATTTAATCTGCCCCTGCTCCTCTGAGAGTCTGTGCATGTGCACTTCCCACCAGTGTATGGGTAGTTACAATGGCGGGAAACGCTGCCACATAGAAAGTGCTGTTTTACGCCCTTTCCACCGTTGAAAAAACGACACCTCTACAAAATACAAAAAATATGCAGCTTTAAAAATGTCCATCTTCAAAGAAATATGTTTATTAATGTACTTTATGTGTTTTTGTGTGTGCATGAGAGGGGTCATGTTCTACGAACCACTTACTTTTGGGGCCCCCTAGGGTCACTGTCTTACGGCACAACGTAAATACTCAACCTTACATTCTTTATACGGAATCACTTCCAAGGGGCTACTCTCACATGGTTGTGTTTGATTTATGAGCAGTGGTCAAGACTGATTTGACTAGTAAAGTGCTCCCCTCCCGGCCTGCTGTGTTTAGTGTTGTGGAGGGCTGAGTTGTTTGCCTCTAGGCGCGAGGATGAGGGGGAGCAGCCTCCAGCTCCTGCCTGGCTCAGGGGGAGGTTGGACTGGATTAGACGGCTGACAGCTGGGCCACATCTCTGGAGGCGCGGGGCGGAGAGGCCCCCTGTCTGTCTGCCTCTGCACCAAGTGTCAATTTGAGCATGAAGGCAGGATGGAGTGAGCCAACGAGTAAGTAAGCGAGCGAACCGGGGCTACCGGTAGTCCTCCGTGGATAGACATCAGCAGTGCACGGGCCGTGCACACCGTTAGGCATCGCGGAACACACTGTTTATTTAGGAGCTTTTGACTCGGGAGCACAAACGCATGCACACTTGGACGGACACTCAGGCACAAGACAAAGCATGTACACTTACAGGTTGGAGCGCGTGGGCCTGTTCTCGGACACCACAGATTTCTGGTCAGCAGACAAATACAGCTATTACCAATAAACGGTATCAAATATATATAATAACTACCAAATTAGAATGGATATAAATGTTAAATCATTCAATAACACGACATTCCTTTGAAGAGAGATGCGTTGATAGATTACACACAATTGTAATATGCACAACAACGGCCATAATTCACTCGAGCGCCACAGCATTAATATGAAGAATGTTCCATAGCCATATGAGAATTTTCTATAATAGCTTTTCTCCCTGTCCTGAGAGACTGCATTGTGTATTTCCTGCGCTGAGACTCAGCTATCCCGTGGACGTGGGATGTGGGCCGGAGTCGACTTTATTAGCCGGCGATGTTCTAATGTGATTTATTTTTATAAATGAGGGTGGGGTGGGAAAGGGAGTAGGGGGGTGGAGGCCAGTATGCAAATGTGTCCCCTCATTAAACACCAGCGCCTAGGACTGTTTGTGTGCAATAACAAGGTGCCAGCTAATGATCTTGTAATGATCACAAGACTCGTGATAAAGTTGTCAGATGCCGTGGCATTTGTATTTGTAGAATGTATGGTGTCGGCACGTGCAAGCCGACCATTAGGAGGTCAATGGTGATTAAGGGTTGGAATATGGAATCTATAGCGCTGACAGTTCAGTGGAAATAGGTGGGCGGGCTCATATGCCCCGCCATACACCGTCGCTCTGTTCATGTCATGCTGTAGGTTTAATGCTCTTAATGGTCTTTACTTATCCCAGTAGTTAAGCTACTCTTGCTATTCTTAGATACCACAAGAAAAAATAAGTTCCTTTACTCCAGTTATTCTTGCTTTATTTTTTATGAATCGGACACTGGTTTGTTTCCAGAACTTCCCTTTAGTTTAGACCAGCATTACAAAAACATTGTTTTAAGAGCATATGCCCTACCCCCAACATCTGAGTTCTGAGTGGCTTGCATTCACTTCTACTCTCCCTAACGGTCTTAAATTCACACAGTCCTCTACCCCTCCCCCTACAACAATCCATGCTTCTTTCAAATTTAACAGTGAGCTGGTGTAGAAATGTGTGGTTCTGGTGGCACTGCTGGCAAGTGTACATTTACTATAATACAGCAAGAAGGCAAGGAAGGGGAATACAATTATATAAACAGAAACACTTAATCAAGTGTGCCCAACCTCATTATTAACGTTATTATTAAAACTAATGTTATGTTATAATGGTATTAACACATTGTAGAGAGAATAACGTATTTTCGTAATGTATTTTCGGTCCTTCAAACTTCACTTGTGAAGTTTTCATGGAGTTCTCTGGAGATTTACATGAGCCCATTTGTGTTGGAGATATTTATCTTCATGGCTCTTGCTAGAATGAGGAGATTAACCCTATAAGTGGCAGACATCTTATAGCTGATCTGAGCATCATTAGTCCACATTAATAACCCATGCAAGTGCAAATGGATTTTTTTATCATCTTAATTACATGACATCTGAGCTCTCTTTGGAGATGAGAAGGGCTTTGTGACTTCAAGGTAGAGGTTTATGGGAGAATATGAGTGGATGTAGTCTTTGACAAACACACACACAGAAACATAACGCGCACACACAACAACGCACACGCACTCGCACACACTCTCGCCATCTAAAAGGATGCCATTGCCCATTAGAGAGATGGATTGACAGCAGCGCAGAATAAATCTTTGTGGCAGTGAGTCAGAAGTATAAATAGAGCACCTAAGATAGATTTGTCTCTGGTGTTGATGAAGTTACCTCTGGGGGCAGAGCGCTACCTTTTTAGTAATGAGGACAGCCACAAACACGTTGGTCTCCTAATGAGGAATGGTCTGAGGGGCGCCACGCAAAACTGCCATAGAATTTAAGCATTTACCGCAGTGGTTCTGGCCGAATATAACAAAAGTGTGATTCATTAGGGAAAGAATGAGCCCCACCTGGTGGATTTGTTGTACAACACCCCACTCTACAAGGCAAGGAAACGTAGCCTACCCTAAATCATTTGTGATTGAGTAGCCAATAAGCCAAACAAAACGTTAATATCTACAGTGACAGCAGTCGTCATCATAAAACATTTAAATTCAATAATGCGTGATTTGATACAGAAAATAATGTATTATCTTTAAGAGCAGACATTAAATTCAAACGAATGTCATATTAGCACATCTACTGTTGATTTTTGAACAGCAGGTTAGCTTATTGTTTTCATGTTATTCTTTAATATAAACTTTCTTCCTTCAGAAAAAAAACCTCTAAAGCTCCATGAACAGCTAAATTGTTTTAATTAGATCAATAAACGTTGGTAAAATCAGGTAGGCAGGGGAGGACAGGAATGCTCTGTTAGCCCTTTTATCATCAAAGCGAGTGCTGTGCTAATTACGCCAGAAGCACCCAGTCAGAGCAGCCCACCGGAGACTGATAACAGAGGACTGCCCAGGGTTACAGTGATTGCACACACCGCACAGCGCAGTTTACACCGTCTCATTGGACAGGTTGATGGGCTGATATTCACGCAAAACAGGAACGCATAATGGTATGGATGCCACTTAGAGGGGGGCGCGGCACGCCACGCAGCGTGTTTCTGAACTTGAGATCGAGAGCTGGAATCCCATTATAGCTCTAATCAATGTGTGGCATTATAGGACGTATAAATCACACACTGACACCTGCTGTATGGGTCGTTAACACAGAACTCACAGGGGAGGGTAAATAGAATAACAGAATAGAATAAACATGCACACTCATTCACAGAGTACCGTACTGTCTGAATCCCAGCAACTATTGTACACGGATACACAAACCACATGGTATAGCAGTCGGGGTTTGACAAGGACAGTCCCTTGATTCCCCGAGATTAGATAGTAAATTACAATTGATCTCATTTTGTTACAATAAACATTGGCTTATCTTTCTGAGAAAGACACTCTCATTGCTTTCTAACGCAACTTGATCTATGATGAAGCAATTATTTGTATTTTTCAGTTAACAAGCATTCGCCAGACCTCAGGAGGTATCGCGCGTGTCTTCAGTCTTACCAGGCGAGAAGACAGATAGGTGCCTGTGAAAATGTTTTAATTGAGGATGTAGATATTCTACCCAAAAAAAGGCCTGCTGGAAAGTGCACACGCATGCATTTGTAACCTGAGAGTTGTACAGAGGGGGACCATCTGAAGACTCGCAGGCCCTTTGATGTCTTGAATACAGGCATAATGCATGTGTAATTAATAATCCATTTGCATATGATGAACTAGGGCACTTAGTCAATGTTCTTAGGATACAAATACCTGAGGAAAACAATAACAACTGAGGACATTAAAAAAGGGAGTCTACGCAAAAAAAGACAAATCTATGGCTCACTTCGGATTAGAAATACATTAGCAGCTAATTATGTCCTAATTGCCAATATTTTAGCAGGTGTTTGCACTTAACCAGTGGTAATGCCCTCCTGGAACAAGCTCATCACGAATATTCTCAGGTGAATCTCCCCAGTCCTGGGTGAATATTATGGTCAAAATGCCTTCCTAATAGGCCAACAAGAAATAATAATAATAATAATAATAATAATAATAATAGTAATAATAATAATAACAAAGCATCCTTAGGAATATGAATAAATATCATTAGATCTATGTGACACATTACAGCTGAGATATCAGTGAGGTCATTCTGGCAATGTTCTGACCATTGAAAGGACATTAATAGTTTCAAGTGGAAGTGTCTTGCAGGAGGTGCAATTCTGTTACCTAATCAAACAGAAAATGTAACCCAAAGCCTGATTAAATATTGAGCCTATAGGCGTTTAGAGTATCTTTTTTCATTGGCCTGCTGGCACTTCACAACATGGGAGCATCAAACTCCCATAATTCCCTGGAGTTGAAAAGTGCTGACCAAGTGGAATACACTGTAGACTTTTTTATGCGCTGAAAGACAATGTACCGCAAGCTTACGCCATTATTGGTTTTGTCTTGCAGGAAAATGTAGATATGTAGCAGGTCCTCGGAGAGCGGTGATACAACATATCCTTGTGTGTTATTGAAACTGCCCCCAAACAATCACACAGGTCCTTTGATATTTGCTTTTTTAGTTCCATGAGTCTGAAATACCATTTTCCCAGTCCCTAACTCGATCCCCAGTGCTACATCAAATATCTGTTCAACTTTTCCCTCCATCGTTTTTTCCCTGCTCTATCCCCACACTTACCATTGTATTGTTCGACCTTGAATGAGATGCTGTCAGGCGCTTTTTAGAACATAAGCGTTGCAGTTTCCCATAATCCTCTGGGAGTGTTGAGGTGAGAGCTGTGGCCCAGTAGTGCTCTGAGTGGCTGGCAGCGGATCAAAAGCAAACGAGGTTCCTGAGCTCATTCCAATTATAACAGCACACACTATCAACTACAAATACAAACAGCACGTAAGTGATAGCACCAGTGGCCTGGAGGACTGCTGCCAGAGAGCAGGCGGCATGCTAATCAGAATACCTCTTGCCATGGGCTATTTAGGGAATAGCCTCTCATCCCCGCCAATTCCCCCATGCCTTAGCCAGGGAAAAAAAGAGGAAAAAGAGGAGTGAATTCCCAGGGTGCCCAATTCAAGGACAAAATATTAGAAAATGGATCTTTATCTTTGCTCTTGGCCAATATCCATATTAATTACAACAAAAAAATACACAAATGCATCTGCGGTGAATAAAAATTTCAGACATTAAACATTTGTAAAACAGGCAGAACTAACTGTGGCCTCGTTCTGTTCTATTCCTACACGGTTAATTTGATGACTTAATAGAAGTGAAATGTCGCAAAAGTATCATCAAAAACGATATAACTGATTTCCTATTTTTTCTACAATTTCACAAAAAATGTCCCTTTAGGTTGGCAACACTGATTGCACCCTATTGTTTAACCTCTGCAGAAAAAAACAAGACGTGAAATCAAGTTTCTTCACATCACTTCTCACTGTTTATTACAATTAAACTGAATATTGCAAAGAACAAACTCCATTTATAACCCGTCCATATTACGGTGAAGTGATTTACACAGTCGAATGTCATGGGGGAGAGGATAGGAGAGGATGGGAGACGATGTTTTAGGTAACGCACGCGCACATCTTGTGCACGGACAACCCCTCAGAGCTTGGCGTCTCTCCAGAGCCATGCAGGGGTAGCGGGGGCTACAGCAGGAGTCTGAACACGGAGCACACATTGTGCACCACGGGACCCCACCAGCCCCGGCCCGAAGGCACAACTCTCAAGGACATGGAGAACTGGGGCAGAGAACTTCAGAGCTTCCCACTGTTAGGGCAGGCGGGGGCGGGGAAAAAAAAAGAAGGGAAAGTTTCCAATCTGTCGCTGTTTGTCTAAACGTTGCTGGGGAAATGCGTTGTTAGGAGTGATGCATAATGTTGACTGTCTACAGTGAGACATTACTGTAAGCCCTGTTCACTAGATGATAGAGAACGCGTTAGGCCCAAGCAGAACCTCCATGTTTTAGGTTTAGCAATACAAGGATATGAGGATGCGGGTTGGAGGTGGCAGCTCCTGTTTCATTCGAGGGTCCGTCTAATACGGCAATAGGACTAATGTTCGTGTTTTTGAGCAAATAAATTGTGGGAGTCTATCTCTATTTCTGTAACCAGCATCTGATCTCATAGACAGATATGTTATAATTACTTGTTTCTGTGGTAACACACTCGGCCCAGCAAGTGATGTAGTTTGGATCGATATCTCATAGACGCACGGAGGGATATGAAATGCTTGCTTTTGCAGACAAATAAACATGCTGGCTAATCTGAAAATGGAACTAACATTTCATCTCTCAGCTGATACTTTGTCTTGTTTGCTTTAGAAACTTCTTCATAAAAGTTGGATGCATTATAGCGGCACATAAAGGCGTGCGGGATATTGGGGTTTATGTCAGGACTATTTCTCACGGAGGCGTTAGTGCTCTCCCTCATTGTCCTTCCAGACAGGAGCTCAGGTTTACTGCGGGTCAGCCCCGCTGCTCAGCCCCTCAATTCAACCCCCCCCTTCCCCCCCTGCCCCCATCAGGGGTACGGCACCACGCGGACCTGAGATGGAGTACCCGCAACCAAACCTGCCCGCATCGACCCACACCGCCATCCTGGGCCTCTAATGGAAGTCCTGGGCATCCAGACGCCTCCCCCGCTCCGGCAGGGAGCGTCAAGTTTGGCTCTGCTCATCATCAGAAGCAGCAGGCACTCAAAGTCCCCCCGCCCCCCTCGCCCCCCTCCTCTCACCGTAGGACGGGCTTTTTGGGAACATTGCAGGCAGATGTGTCCAGATGAGCACGTTCTAATTTGTAAGCCCAGGTTAATGCTCGGCCAGAGGCCCCCGAGGATCAATATCTTTATTTCCCTAAAACGCGGGCGTGGTGAGAGCCATGATCGCGGGGCGCTTTTAATACCGCCACTGTTCCAGAGACAACTGGGCCGTATTGATTGTGCCCGTGCTGAACTACGTGCGCCTTATACGGAAGGATCTATTTGTGTCACCCTGGGCTGGGACGGGGGCTCCGCTGGAGGAGAAGAGAGCCCAGCCAATGGAGGATGCCAAAAACATCAAAACAGCCATGTTTACAGATTACCCAAAGGGAAAGCAAATTACAGCAATTATGCAGGCTGTGGGAATACTGATATCAGCATACCTGCCATTTTACCCAGAGACTACTTTTATGAACACAAACAAAACAGCACACTCAATTTGATTTGATGGCTAAAACCTTCAACAAACCGTAGGATTTTAACAAAGCGCTGGATGTCACATGCACCAAAAATCTTTTACAGGGATCACCCCTATTTGTGTTTGTCACATTTATTTCCAGTTATTCTGAAATGAGATATATGTATCTTATATACAAGTCTGCCTAACTTTTTTTTTTTTTTTTAAACAATGGCAACTCTTTATTACTAGCTCAAATTGCTTTAAAGAAATGAGGATCATTTACATGTGCAGCGTTTATTTTACAAACAGAGAGGGTAGCCCATCCAGGCAGAATTTTGTTTGCAGTCGCGACATATTCACGACTGAGGCCATAATAGTCAGATTCCTGTTATACCCCCAGGGAGAGCAGAGAGAATGGTGTCACATCCAATTACTGCAGCACACTGTAGAGGTAAATCAAAACTCGTGCCATGAACTCCGGAATGTAAGGATGTGGGCACGGAAACCGCACACACACATGAGCACACACTGCATGAGCCCGGCACTATTGTACAGCACTCAGCAGACGACCTTACATCAACATTGATAGAATATCGGGAAAAACATTTTCTTGGTTATTCAGGGGTCATGTGTGGATTACACAGGGAAATTGGGTTGCCTGCAGACAGCTGTAGTGCCCTCACAAACGTAAATTGACACATGCAGCATCTAGGCGTCAACGTGTGGCAGAGATTGCTAAATTTTTATGATTATGGATTTGCTCGCACGCATGCGGAAATTGAAATTGCAGATCACCCCTTAACTCAAACATGAATAATCAGGTCACCAAGTTCAGCAATAGCTTCTCCACTGCGACGCCAACAAGGCGGCTTTTCTGCCGAGCCAAATGGATGCCTTTTGTGTTTTTCTCCACAAGCAGGCTCTGGGAGGGCTGGTGCTGGTGTGGTGGTTGGAGGCTATCTCAGCAGAGCATAGCCCGTTTCACCCTGGAGCGGTGCAAAGCTCCTGCCCAATAAAACAGGCTGCATCCCCTGGGCCCCTCCCTCAAGCCTCCAGTCAGCGCTTGTTTTTGCACCATTTATTTAGTGTGACACATCTCCAATTAAACTGTGGAGGCTGCTGCATTTCTCCCCCCACATAACTACCTCTTATACCTCCCCGCAGACGGTCTGTCACACAGAGAGTGTGCACGTGAGAGCGAGGGTTGGAGAGAGAGAGAGATCACATCTTGCCTGCCAGCTATGATCACCATGTCATTTTCCCCTCAGCGGTTGGAACCCCTCCTCTGAAAGGTGGCCTGAATTCCAATCATCAAAATATTGAACAAGATAGTCTAATCACACGACACCATTACCTCACTGTTTACACTGCCGCCGCAGAACATGCAGTACAGTGTTGGCTCTTCTTTCTGTAGTTCATGTTTCAAAGGGCTTTACCGTCAACGGTTACGTATTACAGGCCTACAAAGAAAGCCTTTTAGTGTTTCACTTTTCACACTTGCGTTTTTCAACTAACCTAAAATTCCCTCACCATCTTCACCCTTAGACCTGTCTATCGATTGGAATAATGAATATTTAAAAATGAAAAACAAATCCTTGACGAGAGGCAGTCTTCCTGCACCCCCTCACACACACACACACACACACACACACACAATCCCCCCTCCCGACGGCCCCAGACACAGTCACAGGAGGAGTGACTTTGTCCGACCCCAGTGCCGTCTGCGAGAGCGCAGCTGAGGGTGGCAGCTGCCAGGGAGGACTGGTGGGGGAGCGCCCACAACGCCAGCCCTGCCAAGCGGAGGGGGCCGGGGGGAGCCCCAGTGGCAGCTGGGAAGGGTGGGGTGGCCAGCTGTGGAGCAGCAGGATGGTGGGGTGACTGGGCGATGCCACTAGACCTGAGCGGAGGAAAGAATACATACACACAAAATACGCTGAAGCATTACACCTGGACGCAAACAACAGGCTGAGAAAGTGACGTCCACACCGCAGCAAGCTGTTCGGGTTCCTCACAGAGAAGTCAAGCGTTGCATCTCTGCCGCCATCCAACCCTGACCCACCAAACACACACACACACACACACACACACGTATTAAGCAGTGGCCCTCTAACACCACACCACTGCCACGTTCCCATCACGTGCTCCGGCCACACATCTGGCGTGCCATCTGTATCGCTTCCCCCCAATGTGACAGGTAGTCCCTCTCCTTCTCTGGAGGGGGCGTGAGGGGAGAGGGGGACAGGCGAGGTAATTTTGGGTGTAAATGTGCCTCTGACCAGTATGGATGCATCTGGCCAGAGCCGACATGACGCTGCGTAGGGTAGGGCCATTACCAGTTGGAAGCTAACCACCAGATAGCAGATGAAGACAAACAACTAGATCATCCTGTCAGAGTGACAGCGCTCGTAGCGCACATATTGATTATTAAAAAAGAAATAGTAAAGCCGTTAAGGGATAACACAAAATAAATAGTCGGGGTATATTAAAGATTCTTGCAATTTATTCGAATGTACAGTTTTACAACGCAATGACACAAGTGTAACCACTGTTTTGATGGGGTGCTGAATGAAAAATATTACAACAGCTGTATTAACAAAACCAGAGGATGACCACTTCCTCTGCTAGGCTATTGTACACGGCATCAATATAATATGCACTATAGAACAAATACCAAGCTATGAAATAAAACTACACAACCAGGCTTTACTGTGAAATTATGCAATCATTTTCAGAAAATTATTTTCAATTGTCTTATGTTACATATTTGATAGTAACATTTATTTATTTTTTATTCATACAACACTATTTTAATGACATCAACTTAGTTCATTTAAGAGAAAATAACTTTTCCAGCACTGTCAAGACTATGAAAACAAAAAAACTTGACAGAAATAGTTACCATACCAAGATTAACCTCTTATTCACCTATTTGCAGTCAAGGGACAAGATGGCAGCAACCCCCAGTTAGGTTGTCAATATAAGAAAGTATGATTTAGGAAACAATGTCTGTCAGTTGCTCATTTATTTGGGCACATTTTTTGGCTAATACAGCCAATTATTGTCACTCTAACAGTAATTGGCAGAAAATGACACAAACCGGTAGATATTTCTCAATTCACTTCAACCCATGCTCAAGAGCAAATAAAATGTTGATTACCATCAACCATTTGTTCTTTATTTAGGGTATCAAACAACTTTACAGCAGCAATGCTCCAACTCTGGGTATATTGTTATAATTTGTCCTTTAGGGCCTTGTTGTGCAACTCAGTTAGTTGTCACAATTCCAAAGCAGTCATATGGTGTACAGGTCTACCCAACCACATTTAACAGGCATAACATAGGTTACAAAAAATAAATCTGCTGGGAAGATTTTAACAAACAAAAAAAGATACATCAACACATACGTTTCAGTAAATAAACACAGTATTTAGTACTAGTCTCCAAAATCTTAGACAAAGTTAGCTCCATCTAAAAAGCATAAAGTACATTTTTACATCATCACATAATTAACCAGCATTACATGTACCATAACCTAGCAATCTGGTGCATTGTCTCCCCCCCACACATACACACAAATTTCCCTACTGCTGGCATTATTGCTTCATATGGACAGGGAGCATGATGGATGGAGAGCAATGCACCACCACACTAGATCAAAAGTATGTACATTTAAGCCATCTGTGATATCTGAAATTATTTACGCTTGCCCATTTCACAATCTGCAAAGCTAAACAATAAGGCAGCTCTGTTTCTTTCTTTCCTTTTTAATTTTTTAAGGCATTGCTGCATCGAGACATACTGGACCAGGAGGTGAGTCATGGATTTTGCCAATATCAAGTCGGTGTTGACAACAAAACAAATGCATTTTACAAGTGAGGAGCCCAAACAGTGTGGAAACGGCGGGAACGGCGCGTTGTAGTGCACGTCCGTGGATGTTTTCAGAGAGAGTGTGTCTCAGTGAGCTGCAGCCATAATTAAAAGTCTACTTAACAGATGACCAGAGGTCAAAGCTCAGACAGAGGTCAAAGCACGGCTGTGTGGGTTGCTGTGACCATCTCTCATTGCTGGTAATTTCCATACTGGCCCTGTGGAGAGATGTGTGAATAAATGTCTTAGTGACCTTTCATCTGAGCAAGTGTACACTAGCAGACTACAATACGCTAATTTTCACAAATCTTAACATGATGCAAACAAGCACATCGGTGTATCAAACATATGGTACTGCAAACCATGATTTACTGCCAGCTGCATTTTCTAAATTTGACCAGCAGGTGGCAGCATGGCCCCACAACAAGCGAGTTCAGAAATGCAACCGACACCTCAGGTTTCTGCAGCAGCATGGCTGGTGAAGGTACTTTTCATCGATTATCAGGGTGTCAATTGAACTAAATTCAGTTTCATAACAGTAACAGTCGATGCATTTCTAAACAGGGGTCGAAAATATGCTTTCGGCATTACTGGGAATGGAAACAAATTGAAAGCAAATTGTTATTGAAATTCATCTGATTGGGTTCATTTATCTCCATTAGGTAAAAATCACAAGTAAATATAACAAACACTTTTATGTCATCGTTATAAATTTCATTAAAAGAATGGTGGCATCTTCATTGAAGTCATTGTTTTTTTGTTTTTGGTAGCGCATGGTTAAACAAAGAAGACACAACTAACAGATGGGAACTTTTTGCTGGTTCATGCTGTGTTTTTGGACCTCGTGACTTAGATTCGACCCCTGGTTACAAAAATAAAACCAGAAAGGAAGAAAAGGAAAGATGGAATAGGATTAGGGCAAAATAAAAGAGGAGGAACAAAACAAATGCAAATAAAAGTCTAGGTGGTCAAACGTCTAGATTGGACGTTGAGGTCTTCACAGCAACCATTACCTTTGCTTCTTACAGAGCTAGTCAGGGGTTCAAATCCCTGGGTCTTTATTTCCTCATGTGTCCCTGAATATTCAAAGATAAAGATATCAAAGTGTACCTGTGGCCCCCACATAAGACCACAGGAAATACAGGGCAACATGTAGGTCTCCCCTTCAACAAAAGAGCATTATTATGTTTCAAAAGGAGAGGATCTGCTTAAGGCCCTCATACGTTATTAACCTGTACTGGCATGCTGGATTAGCCAGGGCAGATGTTTAATGCCCTCCCAACATAGCTAGCCTTATTGAAAACCGGAGTTAGCATGTCAAAGATTACGGCTGACTAGAATCTATCACAATAGTGTGGGGGGGGGGGGGGGGGGGGGGGGGGGGGGGGGGGGGGGGGGGGGGGGGGGGGGGGGGGGGGGGGGGGGG
>JAOEHI010000009.1:3331201-3351620 GCA_025447815.1 Percopsis transmontana
CCACCTCACAGCCTTTCCAATATCTCATTACAAACATGAGATAATAGGCCTCTGTCTCAGAGAGAGAGAGAGAGAGAGAGAGAGAGAGAGAGAGAGAGAATGAGAGAATGAGAGAATAAGAGAGAAAAAGAGAGAAAACGAGCAAAGAGTTGCAGTAGCTTACATATCCATACATGGCCCTGGGTCTATACCCAATCAGCCCAACCTCCCTAATTCTCTGAGACCGGGCCGTCATATCAAATAGACAGGAGAAACACCGGGAGGAATGCTAATGCGTGCCAGCCACTACTGCTGATTAATTTTCTACCTCTTCTCCACCAAGCTCCAGTGCCCGTACTATTCAGCAAGGTGGTCCCTTTCATTGCTTGACATGCATTTTCAGGGGGCAGTAACTGGTATCTGTCTCTGGAGGCATTAATAAAATAGCGCACGGTGGCTAAAAAGAGTAAATGCCGCCTCCTACTGGATAAATATGCCTATATAGTCAAGAAGTGCAACACACCGTAGGCCTGTTGCTGTGGTGGGTAGCCCTGCTGGCCGGGATACTGCTGCTGGGGTGGGTAGGCTTGCTGCTGTGGAGGGCCTTGCTGGTATGCCTCCTGCTGTTGGCCATACTGAGCATTACCTGCAGAGGGAGACAAAGGGTAGCATTAAAAAGCATTAGAAAAGTGTCGACTCCTACAATTACAAAAGTTAATCCTGTATGGTTTAAGCTTGTCAACCTTTGAGTCTTATGTTTTTTATACATTTTAATGCAAATGATAGTATACATTGTGTGTGTTCTTTTAGAGAAAAAAAAAGCTTATGAAAAGGAAACATGAGAGATAGGAGAAGTAAATGTTAATGGACAAAGACAGAAAGACATGTCAAGAGACATTTGAAATACTATATCAATGTTGGCATTACTGTGATCCTGAAATACATATTGAACCAGTAAAATTTATATCAAGCATTTATCCCATGCTTGTTGCACCACTGTGCGACACTGCCTTCGTCATCTTAATGAAGCTGAATTAAATCTGTTTGATGGTAAACCGTATAGTATTTTATGTAAAGTCTAGGTTTCTTGGTAAATTCATCTGTCGTCTAGTACTTTCTGGTGAAAGACTTGCAGTTATACTAAATTAGTTAGAAGGGAGAAAAAGAATGATGTTTGAAGTCTTATGTGAATTCCGATATGACCATGGACCACGGTTATTTTTTGAAGCGCCACACTCTAAAAAAAGGTTCCTAGAACTTTTCTTTCCCTTTGACTGGAGTCACAAGCAGCTTGATGAAGCAGACGTGCAACGTATTCTTTCCTCCTCCATGTTGCAACACAACTCCTCTAATTTAGTCTCCTTGTGGTTCTGGTTCAGTTCTCCAGGAGCGGTTGGAGGGTTCCTACCTTCTGAGGCTCCCTGTCCTGCGTGACTGTACTGGTCCCCATAGTAGTCTTCCTGCCCTGGGTACTGCTGAGGGGGTCCTACATACACATACACACACAACAAACACACAAGAGGATTCAAGGTGTTGTTGGGAGGACTGGCTCCGTGTGAGGGGAAGGGGAGTGTGGGTGCGATTCCCTGCCTCTAGTCCTTGTGATCACTCGACTACGTAAGTGTTTAGACTGGGAGGAGCCAAGGTCTCTGGGACAGTAAATGGCTCCATTTGGAGGCGAGAAAGAGAGTAAGAAAGGCAGAGTGGGTGGTTAGGGAGAGGAAAAAGGCTGTAGCATCCGTGCTCTAGACAACCTGCCCGCTCATGTCTGAGGGGCATACCTTGCTGAGGGGGTCTGTAAGGTGGCATGGGCCTCTGGCCCATGACGTGGTTCCCCTGGTTGACCTGACCCATCATGCCCATAGGGTTCTGCTGCCCTTGGTAGTGCTGCCCGCTTCCACTAGGGGGCATGTTATACTGCTGTGAGGGAGGCTGCTGGTGCATCATGGGGCCTAGAGCAGATCAACACCATACATCATTCCCAAACATTACATTTAGTTGACAAATTAACAAAAACAAAACATTAAGGTTTTGAATCATTTACCTTGGTTGGGCTGCATGTTCATGTTTGGCCGAGGGCCGTAGCTTCCCATGGGCTGGCCCTGGGTCATGTTTATCTGGTTCTGGGCTGGCATGCCCTGGGAAGGAGGAACGGAGTGATTGTAGCCCCCCATTGAGCCATGGCTACTGGGGGGCATATTCATAGAGCCAGTGGGCATGTTGGGTGGCTGGTTGGGGCCTGGGCCAGGTCCTTGCATGGGCATGTGATTAGGTCCTGAAATATATAACAGGAGAAATGAATAATTTCTTTCCTTATTATTGAGAAACCATATTCTATTATACAGTATGGAGCCATATACCTTTTCGTTTTAGCTATAGTTTTATATATAGTTATAATGAAACATATACATTTTGCAAACATGAAATCAAACAAAGCCACACAGCACTAAATTAACCAGGACAGAACACAAAGACTAAGTATGATCACAGATGAGATGTCCAAAACCACCAGAGCAGGCAAGTGGGTGACATCATCCTCCACACAGCGACCTCCTTCACACAGTTGCTAGGCAACCCATGTTAGACAGGGACCAAGGGAGGAGGGGGAACAGGCATAAAAAAAAGGAAGACGAGAAGGCATGCGTGTGTGTGTGTGTGTGTGTGTGGGGGGTACTTGCCAGGCATCTGTCCGTTCATCTGGTTTTGCATGTGTGGGGCTGGAGGGCCACCGCTGACCATACCCTCAGAGGGCATGTTGTGACCGTGGGGGGGCTGGGGAGGGACTCCAGTTTGGTTCATCCCACCAGGGCCCATGGGCATGTTCTGAGTGGGAAGCTGCCAGAGTAGTGAGCACACAACATACCGGGAAGAGAAAGGCATGTCAGTTGCACTAAATTCACATGTCTGTAGGAAAACCAGCGCTATTCAGGTAAATAAAATCAAGCGCACCTTGACAGAAAAAAATACTGTACATTGTTAGTTAATATTGTGGAATGGACATAATTTGATGCACAATATTGTGAATGCATTTAACAGTTCACACAAACTATAAAATACAATAACAGCAACAAAAGTTGCAATTTTAAATGAAAAACAGACTGTGTCTACATGTGAACTTTTACCACTTTAGACGAAAAGCTGAATATATAAATTATGCTCAGACTCAAGTTCATGACCCCAAGCCTTCACCTAAATCCATACATTTACAAGTATTGATAATCCAAACAAACAGTAACAATATTTATCAATTTGTTGTAGACTTAAAATAATATTTGCTTGCAAAATTATGTACGTGAATTGCAGTGCATCATTTAATTCCTGGAAGGCATAGTATTAAGCATACTAAAGAACATGGATCAGCTAAACATCAAGTTTTGAACTTCATCTGAAGCAAGGCAACTTAACAGACAGACAGATGAGCAGGAGCTCTGCTCATGATAGACAGAAGGTTACATACAACTCACTGTTGAGAGGCCACTACTCACAGCGGGGAGGAGAGACTGCATTGTCTGATTCGAGTCTGCTATTGTAGCCAGGTACACTAAATTTCTGTGCAGCATCTGTTGATACCTGGAGAAAGAGTTATCAACCCAAGCTTTAAATTAATCTGAACTTCATAAGGTAACTATAGAATATAGTGATAATGAAATTATGAGACATGAAGTTAGAGTTTAGTAGATAACAGTTATATCAAGTCAATTTATTCCATAACTTACTGTGAACATTCTGCCGTTTTGCCTTTGCTTTGAAAGTCCATTATACACTGAATCAGCTGGTTGTTCTCATCAAGTAACTACAAAAATGGAAGCAAAAAATATAACGTTACACGCAGTTAACGTTATCCTATTTATGGGTTTGATTATCTACGGTTTTTTTGGGTTACTTTTCTTTATTATTATTTTTTTTTTTAAATCACAGCGTTAGCAGCAAAACGGTTTGTTCTAACATCTTGGTCGTCGCGTCCTAATTTTAAGAATCATACAGAGGGGATTCTTTTTGTGAAGGGTGTGCGTGTTAAGGTTAACAAAAGACGTGTCTTGCTAGCCGTACTCAGCTAACAAATCAAAAACCATAGGCCTTCATTCATTTGGGAGGTAATTGTACTTCGATGAAGCGACTGTACATTCCTTGTTTACACATGGTGCGTTAACTCCAGCGAGTTTCATATTCACCGCGCTTTGACCCTACAACATTGTTACCAATCTATACACAGATTGACTTAGATGGGTCATGCTACACTTACAAGCTAAGTGGCTAGCAAAAGCTAACTACCACATAGCAACCATTCTGTGACGCGCAATAAAGAGGAATTACCTTTTGGATTCCAGCGGGGGTTATATCACCCTTTCCACGCTGCCTGTGAGGTGCAAAAGCCACCGACATGGTGATAGCGTATAAAAACGTAAACTACAGCATAAAAGTGGTTACACACTTAACAAATCTGTAGCCCTCAGTTTAGGACAGCTTAGAATGGGATGCTATTTTGTAATGCAACGACCGATTATGGGGGAGAGTTTTCAAGACCGATTAAAAGATACAACGCGAGTATCACTTTATTGTATACGTAAAAACGAAGTTTATATTTGTAATGTATTCAGCTTGTTACAACTTCATATAATGCATTACATTCATAGAAATATAAATGTTTTCTCGTTAGAAAATCAGGCGATCCCCCACCTTTTTTTGAAGTGGAATTGTCCGCAGGTAGTGTAAGGGAAATTGACCACTTGACAATAGATTCAATTTAATAAAAATACAAATATCACTGTCAAATGGTAACAAAATTAAGTGCCATTAAATAATGGCACACTATTTAACCGTGTTTGATGCAACATGTAACATTTGACCGCCAATACAAAGTGCCTGCATAGAACTTCAAGTAAATGTAATGTTGTCCCGTGTAGTTTACTTTTTATGTTTAAATACAGGAATTATGATAAGCAGCCATATTATACAGCTCATTGTGACAAAATAAAACTATACCCTTTTGTTTTACTTATTTTGGCGGACTGTAATTGTGGTATGTCCTAGTTCAAAGTTCACGCGCATGCGCTCAGCTTTTCATGCAGGAGAGAGGCTGTGCGGTTTGTTAGCTGAATCATCTGCCTGATTTCCATTTCTTGCGAGTTGAATTTACTAGTACCATAATGGCAGCAAGATACGACAGAGCAATCACTGTGTTTTCTCCTGACGGGCATCTGTTTCAGGTAGAATACGCACAGGAAGCTGTAAAGAAGGGTTCTACTGCGGTAAGTCTGAAATGAAATCAAAGCTAATTTGGCTAGTTGGCTAGTTAGCAAGCAAATGCCAAGCCTTTGTCGCTGTGTCACTCTAGTTTCAGTTTCACTGCGATGGTGCTGAAGTTTAAGCTAACAACCAAAGTTAGCCAAATAACTGATGCATTGTATTACACCTGAAATATAATATGGTTACAATCTTAACCAATGCTTAACTAACTTAGTTGGCTAATCCGCATACCCGTTCTGAACTAACTAATGCCAAGAAGACGAAAAGTTGGGAGTAACTTAACGTTAGTCATTGTTTTTTTTTCTCCACATTTTTGAAAGCTCTAAGGCATTAGCTAGCTTGAAGAGCACGTTAGGATAGCGGGCAAACCTATTAAATTTTAGTCTAATAATATCAACATGTTGTACCATCCTGGCTTGTGCTATATTTCACCCAAAATACTTGCTGCTGACCCTAAAGCAGCAACAGTAATGTTTAATTTGATCTATTTCCTAATCATCATGATCATCATCTGTCAGTTATTTGACTGATGCACATTATTTTTATTTTCAGGTTGGAATCAGAGGTAAAGACATTGTCGTCCTTGGTGTTGAAAAGAAATCTGTTGCAAAGCTGCAGGATGAAAGAACTGTCCGGAAAATCTGTGCCCTGGATGAGCATGTGTGCATGGCATTTGCAGGTATCATATGCCTTTTATTACTATTATTATTCAGTAGTATTAGTATATTAAGAGTGTATTATACATGATGTTGGGTTGTCTACATTCGGTTTATTTCTATGATATACCCTAAAATTTCTGAACTGTTAAGAGTTAACTGAAATCAATATTCCACAGTACATCTTCCTACATTGTTTAAGATTTTGCAGTTCATACTGTATTTTGTATACATTTTTGGCCATTCCTTATCAGGCCTGACAGCAGACGCACGTATCGTGATCAACAGAGCTCGAGTTGAATGCCAGAGTCACAGGCTAACAGTTGAGGATCCCGTCACAGTGGAATACATAACACGCTACATCGCTACGCTGAAACAGGTACTTGACTGTTAACTCTGTTGAAACTTGAGCTCAGGTTTGACTGTGCTATATCCTCCAACTGTTTGCTTAATTTAGTTTTTATATTTGCTTTGGGGTTTTCGTTCCTCCCATCTTGCCTTCATGAGAGTAACTGGCACTGTCTTGGTTTTGTAGCGCTACACTCAGAGCAATGGGCGCAGGCCGTTTGGCATCTCTGCCTTAATTGTTGGCTTTGACTATGATGGGACCCCCAGGCTCTACCAGACGGACCCCTCAGGAACCTACCATGCCTGGAAGGTCAGTACAATAGATCATATCTACTTATGATGGTCCTTTTTCTTGTAATATCTTTTAGTATGAAAAGTGAAATTTGTTAATATTAGAATTGTACTACATAAAGTTTTTATGTGTTTTCAGGCAAACGCAATTGGCCGTAGTGCAAAGACTGTGAGGGAGTTCTTGGAAAAGAATTACACAGACGAAGCCATTGCTGGTGACAATGAGGCAATCAAGCTGGCCATCAAAGCTTTGCTTGAGGTAAGGAAGGCAAAGTGCTTTATGCGTCAGCCTCAATTTACAAGATGTTTTGGAGTGTCTGTTTAGCTTTTCCATTTTTGGTCAGAAAAGTAGAATACACCTTTTTTGTCTTTATTTTTAAATTGATAGACAAAGAATAGGATAAAATTGTCTACATTATTCAAACTAATGTTTGAGTATTAAATGGTGCTGATACTTTATGTTGCTTAATTGCAGTAAGTACTAGTAATTTAACTCAGCAATTCTACTGAGGTTGCTGCTACAGCATTAGCAGCTAATGTATTATTGTATATTTAGTGTAATCATTTTTGATAACAAATGTCAGTCTCTATTGTATAATATAATAAATATTGTATAAAATAGTAATATTATATATTAAGTAAATATTGAGTTTTTGTTATCTAAAACTTGGTTTTATACCACAACTGATTTAGCTGGTACCTAAATCTAGAATGTTTTAAATTGTGGTGTGTCCATTGTACCAGGAAACCTTGTTTTTATATTATTACATTTTTCTTTAGGTGGTTCAGTCAGGTGGGAAAAATATTGAACTTGCTGTTATCAGACGAAACCAGCCATTGAAGGTAATCATGCCCAAATTTTTGTTTTTCATTAATCTATCATTGCCTCCATTGTCATCTGTGTCTATTGTAGCTGTTTGAAAATTATTTCCTTGCAAGCGTTCATGACTTTGCTAACAAGTGCTTGTCTTGGCTGTTCACAGATACTGGAGTCGAAAGAAATTGAGACCTTGGTGACAGAGATTGAGAAAGAAAAGGAAGAAGAGGCAGAAAAAAAGAAGCAGAAGAAATCCACTTAATTCAGTTAGTCGAACTTCAGTCTTTCCTGTTTGCACTTGGAGTAAAATGGCTTGTTAGGGTTGCAAATGTTGAGTTTAAGAGTTTTTACTGTCCCACTGGCAGATCACACACCCCCCACCCTTTTTTTTCAGTGTAAAGACCTGCATCATGCAACAGTTATTCTTAAGTTCGGATTCAGCTCTATACCTGTACTTGCTTCCCAGGTTTGGTTGTAGATGTTAATGTTTTGCTCATCTAAAGCATATGAAAAAATTTCATTGAAATAAACCGGTTGTTAACATTAAGAATGTTAATTGATGATTGAAATTATTCAATAAAGAAATGTTTGTTTATAACATCTGTTATTTTGAAAATTTGGAGCAGACCTTGAAACAACCTTGACATGTTTTGGCATTTAAAATGGATTCGGGTGATGCATTCTATCAGTAAATTCATTAAAAGCGAAAGCTTTTCAGCTCTTCCAAAAGGAAATTATGGAGTTAAATGTTTTTCTTTCTATTATTGATTATACTAGTATAACATCAAGCAGTGCAATGTAACAATAACTACAGTTTAACACTGCACCACAGGCAGTGAACTAGGTCTCCATAAAGTGCAGTGTTTTCATTTATGGGCATTCTGTAGTGCAGGTCTGAGATTGAACAAGCTCAGACTGGCTCATGAAGTGTTCACCTCTCCCTCAGTCATTTAAAACAAATTAGTGATGAGCAAGAGGAAGTGTCTAACGGTGGTCCAACGAGATGCCTTTTTGCCTCTCCTTCCTTTTATTTCACCCTAAATTCGCTTATCAAGCAACCACTGCTCTGAATTCTCAAAGACACAATTATGGCCGGCGGTGTGGTAGGGCTGTTAATGGGATCCTGGCCTCAGACCCCAGTGGGAACTTTCAGCGACTTTAATCTGAAGCCCTTTGAAAAGTTGTGCTGTGCTGAAGAGCCCCCAGGGGTTCCTCTGACTCTCACCAAAGACATAATGGTGAATGGTAAAGTCCTTCATTTAGAGTCATCTCCCCAAGCCAGGATTTCCTGAGCAGGAGCCCTTGCTGCCTTGGCTGGAGCGGTTGCAATTTGTCTTGTTTGTGAGTCTTCCAGATTGAATGTGTGTTGTCTGATTGCAGAGGGTCAATGAAGGTGCCATGTTATTTACCACATATACTTAAAGTGGGATGATGTTGATGATGATACATGGATGCAAGTTATGGAGGGTTGGGTTTGCAGTCCACGTTTGTTAGTTCCTACATCAACCGGTGCCAGTTTCCACACACTGAAACAGTAAATGTTAATCTGTTGTCGTCGTACCGTCGTAGCCGGTGCGTTTTCGATGCTTGGGGTGGTAATATAAAGACAGGCTGAACACAAAGGACCGCCAAATGTCTAAACTTTCAGGAACTTTCTTCTGGGTAATCCTCTGCAGCCGGAGAGGTTATCTGATCCATCTTGTCAATAGACCAAGAGCAGCTTATTCCACACTGCTGCCGAGGTTCCTAGACTTTTGAACTGATTGTGGGAAGAGGTTTTTTTTGTTGTTGTGCTTTTTCTTTCCTTTTATTTATTTATTTTTGTTGCCAGCATTGTTGTTGCCTGTAATCAGTACTACTTCGCCTCAGGGGAAAGTCCATCTCTCTCATCGCTGGCTGCTGCTCATCATTAATGCAGAAAATAATGGCTCCACCAGAGGTCATCGGCGGAGGAACGAGGCCCGAGGACATGTACTCTCCAAGCAAAAACACACGCCGCTGCGGGCTGTAGACTGAGCGCATTGTGTGTACGCACACACATGCACACAGACACACAGTATGCATAGCTCATAGGCAAATTGCACATACACATTCATATATATATATATACACACACACACAACAGATTTTGTTAACAGTCTTTCTCCAATGGCCATGTACACATGGTAAAGGCAAGATGTTTTTGCTACATGTAGCAACTACGTATAGTCATGGTATTGTGTCTTTTGTCAAGCATATGTATTATGGTGCTCTCACTAGTTGATTTTCAATTCATGGGCTTATTTCACTTTGAGCATCTACATTTTTGTCATTCTAATATGCCAACCGTGGCGGTATTTTAAAGCAGGCTCTCTGGGGATGTTTAAAATTGGACAGTGCAAAATGTCCCGCGGTCCAAATAATATAATCGCTTCAAGGGCAAAAATCATAAGACACTCGCATCTCCGGGGAACTAAAGGTTTATCGTAGTGCACTGCTAATGTTAGGTCTACACAAATGTTGAAACGAGTTACCAGATTCTACCAGCAGGGCGCAGTATTGCATAAAAACAGCACTCCCATCGTATCGGTTACGCTTTCATCTCACTTTTTCTCCTACAGATTGACACTATGATTCTTCTAGCTAAGAGCTAGCAGTATCTACTGGCTACTGACATGTTTTTGTTCCCGTGTTTTAACGCGTGTGGCTTCAGAAGGTCTCTGAACAATCGTCTCCATCGAGGGAGAGTTGTTTTGCTTAAAATTGTCAGATGAAAAAGCAACATCGCTCATGTCCTCAAGCAATGGCCAAGCTGTCAAACTGTGTTGGGTCATAAAAGGCTACACTCTCGACACTGTCCCTTTTCTGCTCGTCAGATGTCAACAGTTATACTCACCATTATCTGGGTATAGCTGATCTGCGCGCCTCTGCTAACGTTAATGCCCCGAAGCCACACGCTAATGTAGTTAAAATTAAATTATTGGCATTTTGGTTGTTGACGCACATATTTCATAGCCAATCAACAATGTGTTCCCTTAACGTAGCGCTCCGGGAATTCATTATTAAATATATCTCCAAAGGTGTATTTAAAGCAAACCTGTGCCGCTTTCTCTTTAACTTTGTGTCTCTTTCACGTTTCCCGCATTTTGTGTTTTGTCCGTTGCTTTTTGAACACTCCCCCCACTATTATAATGATCACAGAGGGCAACATACAGTTAAGTAATGGATACAGCCAGTAGCACGGGATGCCATTCACCATTGTGCGCATTGAATAGTGCCTGGATACTAACAGTTTGTGTGCAGAGACTAAAGGCATGGTGTACAGTTGCCCCTTAAGAGTCACCTGTCAGGGTTTTTGTCTCACAGATGAATACAAGTGCATCCTCTTCTAATTGAAAGAGGATACCATTGGGCCAGAAACAGAGAATGGGGAGAAGGAGGGCAAAGCAGAGGAAGAGAAGAGAAAAAGGAGCAGACAGAGCTAAAATAAACAATTCCCAGGATGCCGCAGGGCAGGAAGCAAATGGCCCGGGGCTCCATGGCCTCTCAAGGCCGTGGCAGAAGCCAGTCACACACATCACATAGCATTACACGGGATGGGGTTACAGGAAAATGTCAGCCGGCGCATAAGGAGGAACCATCGGCCCATAGGATAATTCAATTGCCGGAGGCAAGTGCAATCTTGCATTCCCACGATTCCTCTCTTTCCACCCACACCCTTTTCATTGTATTTTTAAAACCCATTTTTTCCCATCTCTCTGTTATTTAATGTTTTCAATTGCATTGTTTGCTCTGGTAACCAAGCAAAGCATAGTCATAAATGTGTTAATGTAAATGTAGGCTACTGTGCTCGTATGAGGTCGTAGCCCTCCTTCATCGCCATGGGAACTTCGTGGGTCATCGGTTTGTTTTGTGGTCTCTGATAGCTTTATTCAAAACCAGATTTCCTCCTATACAAACAAAATAATGTTGGTGGCATGTCCTATAGTTCTGCTCCTGGAACAAATCCTGTTCCCCCTAGTCATGTCCCCTCTGCCAAACCTGTGGTCAAGATAGAATGAATGGAAATATGAAATTAATCAGCAGAAATGCTGTTTATGTCAAGCGGATATTTCGCTTTTGCATTCTCTTCCTAAATGCTCACTATTATATAAACATGCTTTCTTGTTTGTTGCTGTATTTAATTTCACATTGCATGTATATATGCGCACATGATAAAGACATTGAGTGGGAGAAGGAGAGAGAGAGAGAGAGAGAGAGAGAGAGAGAGTTCAGATATGTGAGTGTGTCTGACACAGAGGACAGGCCTGAAGGCAGGTCCCAGTCCCTTCAGCACCGAAAATGACACATGACTGCTTTGACTTTTGTCATCTCCTGTCTGCCTCCGCCCTCAAACCCCCGCAACCAGCCTCCAACAAACACCGAGGGTAAGCGGGCACGCACGCACACACACACACACACACACACACACGGTGACACACACACACACACACACACACACACACACACTCCAGAGCACACAATCACACACTGTATACTGCTTAGATTACATTATCTTTATCCTCGGGGACATGAACCCTCCTTGTTGGATGACATTTGGGCTTGTGCAGCACTAAGGTTACCTTTCTTTGCCCCTGAGTTAAAGATGCCTGTCTGCACCTTGCATTCCCAATGAAGAATGAAGAAAAAAAAAGGGAGAAAAATCACCAGATGAGAAAGATTTCCAAAAGCGCTTTGATCAGAGGCATCAACAGTCACGCACAAACTTGTTAAGCAGTATGTAAATTTAGGCTGATACTGAATAAAGTTGCCAGAATGGCATGAATCCATTGTGCTGCGATGATCAAAATAAAAGAGGGCTTCACGCGCTCCAGGGCAAGAAAGTCACAGACATGAAGGTTTTTTTTTTCTACAAAGGGGCTGATGGGATGCCGAGGAGAGGAGAGAACGAGGGGAGAGGAAAATGAAAGATAGGGGAAAGCCTGGAAGGATCTCAATCTAAATTAGGCAAATTGAAGGGGAGCTATATGGTGAGTGAGACGTATAATTAAAACTGCAGCGATGGAAACACCAGCACTCGTTCAGTCACTTTGGCGCATGGATTTCTGAAACTGCTTGCTGTGATGATGATGTCCCCTATAAGCTCTTTTGTTAAGGCAATCTCCTGTTTACAATTCACCGTCTTCGTCTAAATCTTCACCATCAGCCGCTCCACCACCAACTACCCTCACCCTCCCTCTGCCTTTGTTTCTTTTTTTGCTTTCTCTATCTCTCTCTCTCTTTCCCCTGCCTTACTTCTCTCTTTTCCCCTCTGTCTGAAACACTGAGATGAATAGGTACTGTCACCGAGACTCTTGTAGCCTGTCAGCGTTTGAACAAACAGCTGGCGAATGGATCACTTTCACAGGAGACCTCCGCGGTGCCCGTGAGGTCATCGGTTCGCCTCGGCCAGACCTGTCCGTGTTGGGGGTGACGTTTGAGGCCAATCACGTGCATCGCACCTTAAAGGGGTTGTGTATAATTGCTAATTACTGGCCAGAGAGGGTAGACAAGAGAATGGACGGGTCCATCATAAAACATTGACACAGCGCGGGGCCTGTGCTTTTTACTAAATGTAATTCCTCAATTCCTCTCATTATTTACAATACCTATTTATAATTATTTATAATTCGTGCAATATCATACACACTATGGGTTTATTTTGTTTGGTAGCTCAGCATTACTACCTTATATAATACAATTTCCCCATGAGGTTGCTCTTTCTGGCCACTGATAAGCCATGTAGTTTCAGGCCAAGTGTCAATCATTTAGTGATCCGTTTAGAGAGGAAACATTCTAACCCCTTCCCATTATGTCCCTCCAATGAATCTGCCCTACTAAAAAAAAAAAAAATGTCCCCGGCTCCCGCGCTAAAAATGCCCCCTCCAAAACAAGCGTGACTTTGGTGAGAAAAACAGCACACCCCCGGGTGTCCGCCCTCGCGCTCGTTCTCTCTGCACCTGCAGTGAGTCTCTCACGTCCTCCCCGTGTCCCCCTGCACAATGGAGACAGTGCGTCGCCTCTGGCTCACTCTCCCCAGCTGAGAGCCACCTCTCTCCAGAGGTAAGGGGAGGAAAACTGCCAGCGCTAACAACTGATCCTGGCAGATAAGGTGCAGAGAGAATGTGCCTTCAACCACCGGTGCTTCCTCTGGCCTCCTCCTCGTCTTAAGTGTTGTTTCTAACAGCTTTCCTTCAGAGCTTACACGGCAAAAAATTTAATATGAATATTATGAAAACATGGAATTTAAAGGTATACTCAGTAAATTGTTACCTCAAACTATAACCATATATGACCCTATGGGGGTGTTTGGGGAGGGACACCCCTTGAGTTGTGGTTGAAAATATCCTTTGTGGTTGAAACAAGCATTCAAAAATGTAGTTGTTTTGGTTTGAAACTCTGTGACTGCATGCCCCTCCTCCCAACGGGCCCCCCTTGGCTCACACCGTTCTATATCCTTCCCCCTACAGCCAAATGCCCCATTGTGCACAGTTGTTTGTTTTCAATATAAACAATATGCTGTGGCAGCCATTTGTCGCAATCTATGAGTGTACCTTTAACATCTATCCAATTTAAGATCCATTTATAGACTTTGTTGTTGTGGTGTCTGTTGGGCTCTATTTTGAGTGGCAGACTACAAAATAGCTCCTCCCCTGAAGCCTGCAAGCAGTGCTCCAATCAGCTATGTGGGGAGGGGAAAAGAGATAGATCCTTCTGTGTTGGATTCAGATCTCTGTCTGTCTTTCAGATTTTTAAAATGTAATTGAAGTTTTTTCTATGCTTATTTTTCATGCTAAGAAATATGACCATTTACACTGTAGATTTTCACACAATACCGTATCGGACAATCTCTTATATCAGGCCCAAAGTCGTGGCTGACAAAGTCACTGAACTGAACTGTGTAGTCACCATCAATCAAATCAGTTGAACAACAAACACTTGGCTGTTTAGGTTGTTTTTAATGTGCTGTAATGTAGCAAAGGCTGGATGAACCATCAGGATCAGTGTACCGCTCACCCTCCGGAGGGCAGCCGCCCGGAACAACTGTTAGGGGAGGTCGGCATTGCAGGTCGCCCGGGCCAAGCCGCAGCTGGAAACCCGCGGGCCACTCTCTGTCGGCCCGGTGTGATTAAGTGTACATCCAGCTGCATGGACGGGTAATGGATGGAACCGGTGTTTCACCTGGAGAGGGAGCACTGCTAATGTAAACCACGTTCCCTCTTAGAATATAAAACATCGGCTAGTTCGCTCTTTTATGTGACCTGGCTCGGATTGATTTTCGTGCAAACATTTTGTTTTTGTTTTTTTTGCTCGCCTTGTTTGTTTTTTCTTCTTCCCCAATTTTTTCCCTCACTGATCCATTGCGGTGTGTGTGTGGTCCATAACAGCTCCCAGTGTTTGTCCTGAGAAAGACCTTGAGTGGAATGGGGTCTGAGAGAGAGAGAGAGCTTATTTTACTCTCTTCCATGCTGCTGCAGGCTATGGCTGTATTAATGCAATGGCGGGGATCTTTGAAGTTGTGACTTTATGAGACAAAAGCTAATTTCCTACCCTTTGTTCATTATCGCGAGAGACTTCCAGCCAGGCGGAAAGCATGCTGCGCTAATTATTCCATTCATGACTTGTCTCTAAAGTATGTAATGGATTTGACTAGGCTTTTCACAGGTAAGCTCTGTGATGTGACACGCAGACTATGGGTATATCAGCCGTCAACACCCTCGGTTTAGACCAATATATGCATGTAATCCTCCCTGCATAAACACAACACATTTTCATACCACTGTATGTAACATTATGCTAATGACTGCCCTGGAAGTAAATTATACAGAATACAATACACTAGAATGGAATAGAATAGAATAGAATAGAATAGAATACACTAATTGATTGTGTTATAGTGCCCCCAGAAACCCAAATTTGTGCCCCAGCTCATAGTTTTTATTTGGAAACACAACTGTTTGGAAACACGACTCAAAAAAGTCGCACTCGGCCACACCCGGTGTGACTGGGTGTGGCCGGGACTTTTGTAACATTGGTTTCAGCCACATGGGATTACAGACATAAATCATGGAATGTACCTTTAAAGTACATTTGATATACATTTGATCATATTTGTCTTATTTACTTCACAGTGAGGTTACAAGTTGAAAACGAACACATTCATGTCAACAAATACATCCTGTGCAGACCAACAGCACTTATAGCAACTCGTTAACATCTGAACCTAATTTCAAAAGTGAGTTTCACAGTTTGTAAGTTAGACATGTGACATAATGGGATTTCCATCTTGACTTGAACAGAACTTGGCAGTGCATGAAGGAAAATATATCATTGCACATTCCACCCTCAGAGGCCAGTCACCGTGTACCAAGATGCCACCCACAACACCTGAGCACATCCCAATCAAAGAGATGTGCGTCCTGGCATGGATGAAAAACATGTAGCAGAATCTGACTTAAACAAAACAGTTGGAGACGTGATACCTTTTTACATGGCTGTCTGACAGACCCCCCCCCCCTCAACCCCATCCCCCTTCCCTGCTTTGTTTGTGCTCATTTCGTTGTGTGTGCAGCCTCCTGGCAGGCAGGTCAAGGTTTGCCCTAGCACCACACATCATTTCCCTCGCACGGTGCCTGGGGGAGGAACACTGCAGGCCTGAGGCAAGGGCAAGCCCAAACAGCTCGCACAACATGGCTGCCATTACCACCTCCAACCATACCGAGAGAAGACGGATTGATTTCTGTCAGTAGTGTATATGTGTATTAACCGATAGATTTAATAGAGTGACAATAGTGAGCGACTCATTTGTTCCCGGTAGTGTAAGTGTTCATTTTGAGAGTCTGATACTAACCCTGGCTAGGAGCTAGTGCTGGATTTTTAGCTGTAAATGGAAAATGCCTGTGGGCTTTTCATTTTCTGGGCCCAGACGTTCCCTTCATGGTGTCGGAGCCCTTGTGTTCACAGAGTTCATGTTTTGCTGCAGGGCCTTTTTTTATTTTGTTTTATCTCATAGCTTAGACTAGCAGGGCTTCAACTCTCAGAGGACTACTGCATAGCAACAGCAGAGATCAACAGAGTAAGTTTGTTTACGTTGGCTGTGTCCGCATGTTGTCGACTTATACATTTCTCAGTCTCCATTTCCTGCCTCTCCTTGCCCCAGGGGAAAGGAGCCCTCTAATTGGATCTTGTTCTAATTGAGCCTAATACTGGAGCTAACCGGAGCAGGGCCCTGTGGCTAACGAAGAGCTGAATCAAAACTAAGCACTGAAACTTTGACTGTGTGTTGTGGGTGTGCATACGTATTTGAGTCCGCATTCTATCGAGTGCATTTCTCAAATTATCACTCTGTTTACTTGTGGCTTGTCAGCTTATTTTCTCCAAACCTATATTCTTTGGAAGAGGATAATTGTTCTGTAGTAGCATATACCCAACAATCTTTTTTAAATTATAACAGTGTAGGACAGTGTATCAGGTCATCATTTGAATATAATAGCAGTGCCACTATATTACTATTATAATGAAAATGGTGATGCTATACTTCATATTGATATTTTGCTCTTTAAAAAAATATATATTTCATTCGATGTGAATGAAACAAGCCGCAGTGCTGCAGTGTCAACAGTCACAAAGAAATGGAAATGAAAAAAGCCAGGTTTGCTGGAGGGCCAGCAAATAAATAACTACAATGTTGCCTCCAGCAAAGATAGACATTGTACCATTTTCACTCACTTTAACTCAAATCTATAAATATCATAGCTCCTTTTACATAAGAACAGTTAAAGCCACTGTTTGCGTAAATACACTAGTAACATATTTGTGACCATATTTCGATTTTTTTTTACACGGCAGATTTGTTGCGTTTTTTTCTTTCTTTCTTTTCTCTCATTCGTGATTTGCATCCATATTTCTGCATACAGGTCTTACCCAAGGACATGTTGGATAAAGGTCTGCCTTCTCTAGTGTGGGCTGTCTACCTTTAAGGCATAACGGTTTCAATACCCCCAAAAGGCTCCTTATGGGGGACTTCATTTCATCAAGGTCATAGACAAAGTAGGAAATGCATAATTTAGCATCAGAAAAGTGTAGTTTTCTCAGACACTAATGACAAAAAGAAAACCCCTTCAGATAATTATAAAATAGTCCCCTTACAATAAAAACATTCTGCTTGAGCACGAGATAGTTGGCATTATAAAGCTTAGTCTGTACAGAATCTTTTTGTATTTATCATTTGTATTTTACATAAATATGCAGTACATAAATGCTGTACAGATATTTCCCCTAGAAATCCATCACAATTAATAGGTAGGTAGGTTTCGAAAGAAAACTACAATGAAAACGAACATATAAACATGGGAACAAATGGCTCATTCTCTTCTTGTCCCCACATTTATTAGCCACCATGACTGATTGGAAACAGTCATATATAGTATCCTTGCAAGGGATGGGATGCCCCATATGGTCCAGTGCTATTCTAGCTCCTCAGAGTTGTTGAGGCTCTGGTACTAGTGAGGGTCAGTGGGAGTCCTGCAAAGCATGACCCAAGTTTGCACGGTGCTGTTGGCTGCCACCAGGGGGTGTTTCGCTGGAGACATTGCTCTCTAGGTGGGCAAAGCTGCAATCCCAGCACTCTGCACTGTCTTGAGACGGGGGTAGGGGGGAGTCACAGTGAATGGTTTCAGAGCAAACATAGTGTTCCAAAACTCCTGCCTCACGGATGTAGCCTGCAGGCCAACTCCGACTGGAAACAGATGAAAGAACGAAAATTGGGTTGCTTTTCTGAAACCTGACTGGTTGAGTGCAGTTTCCAAAGAATAGCATCTCATTAATCGGACTGTTCCTCATAAAATATATTTACGAGAAGCGAAAGCTACCTTGCTGTGTGCATTCACATGTGTCTGGAAGAGATGTGTGTTTGTTTGTGGTTGCATGTGCTTACACTCAGGCAAGAGTGGGTCGCATTGCCCGAGTAGCCCCGAGCTCTTCTCTTGTTTGTTGACAGTATTAAACAAATGGTCAGAAAGCCCTTTACTCGCAGGAAATCGTGCGAGTGTACGTCTGAGTGGGTGTTGCTGTGCTCGTGTGCGTGTTTGTATGTGCACGGAGCCCCCTGCCCACAGGGTCCTTGGGGGCTTATTGTCACTCCATGTCTTGGAGGTGAGAGGGCGGGTGATAATTGAACACTCCCTAGCACTTCTAACAAATGTATTGAAAGAAGGAATCGAAAAACCTGTTAATGAGATTTCCCTCCGTAGGCAGTGCTCAGGGTTATTATTCTTATAATTTCTTAATCTAATGAGCAACTCAAAGTTTATTTCCAAATGTGTTTCTCTCACGCTGTTTGGCTCTTTTTTCTTAGCTTGTTTGTCAGTGGCGCACACGCTTTATTAATAAATTGATTAACAATGCATTGGAGGAGGCTTCTATTGAGACCCGAGTATTTAGGTTCTTTCACGTTAAAAAAAATATATGACGAGGTTTCATAAAACAATATGAATAATGTTCCAGCTCTGGTGCCAAGGTGCATATCGTTATACTGGGGTTTGTTTACCTCACAAGATGGCTCCTGGCTTATGGGAATAGACCATGAAAATGGCTGCTCTGCTGTGCCTGTAGCAGTCTGTATAGATTGGAGTTTTTCACGTGGCACTGAGGCTGGGGAATACACCCCAGGGGATGTGCTCTCATTAAGGACAGTTGCTCCGGGCGCTTTTCCACTGCTTCCTGTGGCCACTGACCTCTTTTTCACCCGTGGGCTTGCAGCTTCACCAGTGCTCTGCTCTGTCTCCCTGTCACTCCCAACAAAGCCCCCGGGTTGTCACATGACTGGAGTGACTCCTGACCTGCCTGCTTTCTACAACCCTTCTGTTGGCAAGCCGGCTAGACTGGTCACAGACAGCATAAGGGTCACACGTGCCACTCCCAAAATGGCGGCTATATGTCCTTGGGCATTTCAAAGAATAAACTTACAGAATTGAGAAAAAATTTCCCTAATGTGTCATGCCATGCGACACTCCTACTGCAGTACCCTTGTGGTTGAAACCAGCTTATAAAAACGCTGTTGTTTTGGTTTGAAACCAAAGTCCAGCCTCTCCCACACCTGCTGTGGCTGGCATTCATCTCTACTCCTCCCCCTACAGCTCTCATAGGCTCACACCATTTCTACCCCTCCCCCGTTCCCACAATTTTGTGGACAGTTTCAAACACAAACATTGACCCGCGGAAGACATTTGGGCATCTAGGCACGCTATAAAGCAGTCGAACCTTTAACGTGACGCAGATGTAATATTATGTAGAAAATACATTTTAAAATACGTATTTCTTCATCTATCCTTTTTATAACTGTCACTTACAGCAAACTAGTGATAAAAGGCACCTGTACTCTTGTACCTTTTACTGGGATAAAGTGAATGCTGAGTCTTTCCGCTTGAATGAACACAAGGAGGTTAATAACATTGCTTCATCTCCGTCCACCCTGAGCCATTTTCTGCAGCTCTCTTCCTTGTTCAGGTTCATTGTAGCCACGAGATAAACTGGAACACCTACAGGGATGTCACTGAAGTGATCTAAGATCTTGACTAAGAGAGTTAATCATTGATCAAGAAAACATTATGGTGGACTTGGGGCAGTATAGACCCCCTAAAGTCTGCTGAGAAATATCAATAAAAATACCGCCGGAAACCTCCACTGATCTCTTTTTTCTTTCTTGTTTTTTTTTCTTGCTTTAATTAAGGGCATTCACCTGTTGGTGTTTGTAAGAGACTTCAGAAGGTGGACTGTCTCATTTTAAGGAGGATCATTGTAAGCGTCTGACAGCATGGGCTGCATACGAAGGACAGTGTGTTTTTACGAGGTCGGCAGATTAAGATATCAGGCCGGTCGTCGCCAGTGCCTCCAGGCAATTCATTTTTCCCTCACTAGTATGCAATTACATTATACTCATGCGCACATACATGCATCCCCACATAGCCCCCCCTCCCCCCATAGTACCACCCCCCTCACACACTCACACACACACACACACACACACACACACACACACACACAGAACCTCCTCCCACTGACT
>JAOEHI010000009.1:3360796-3373034 GCA_025447815.1 Percopsis transmontana
CCCCCCAGAAACCCCCGCCTTGCCTCCATTAGCCGCAGATACAGCATCTACCGCCGGCGTGCTTTAATAACCAAACAGGATTATGGGCCCTGCCTGGGGACAACCTGCCAGGGAGCATGCTCACTCTCTCTGTCTCTCTCTCTCGTTCTCTCTCTCTCTCTCTCGTTCTCTCTCTGTTTCTTTCTCTCTCTGTTTCTTTCTCTCTCTCTGTCTCTCTCTGTCTGTCTCTTTCTCTCTCTGTCTGTCTCTCTCTCTTACTCACTTACTTCACAGATGGGTTTGTTAGTGCGTTTATGGGAAAAAGGCATCATTTTGACTTCCTTAAAATTATGAGACGGTCCAAATCTTTCTAAAGTCTTTAAAAAAATGCCCTCTTACTTTAATTTATTCACGTGTATCTGAATAGCTTCACATTAATGAATTAGTAATCAATACATAATCACGAACATATGGCCAACCACAATCCCAAATGAAACAGTGCCATTTCGCAATTTATGGATTGGCTACATTTGCTAAGGTATGAAAATGAATGTGTGCAATGTAGAGATGTTTTCATATGGGAAATACACATCAACAGAAATATACATAAACAGTTTAATTAGTCTTATCTGCTCTATACAACTCTTTAAAACTGCAGTAACCAAGCATACCACAAGGACGTTTTGCAGCAGCAGAAATAGAACCCCCCTTCCCCTTATATTGTTTCAGTGTTTAGCAATGTGCCACCACTAGCCTGAATGACCTCAAGAAATGTGGCTGGTGATAAATTCATTTTCCTTGGGGATATATAAACACATTTCTGCAAGAAAGGTCACTCTAAACATTACTTTTGTTCTTGAAAAGTCCAGCACCGGCCGATCATTGTCATTTACTTCACCACCAAGAGGGGTGTTTCCTTACCTTCCAGTGCGGGGCACAACGAGAGGGTTGCGCAAAAAGATTAATATAAACCTCAAACATGTATGCTGACCATCAGTCAGCTCTGCTAACAGTGTAGAAGTTAATATTTCAGTCAGACTAAAGCAACGATCATGGTAGATTTAGAATAATGATGGGTTGCTAAAGCCTTGCTTTGATGAACTAATCACAGAACACATCTTTCTGCAGGGCATTTTTTATGATTAGATTTGATGAGATAGTCCTCTAGACATTACTGTCAGACCGCAGAAGAAATTAGAATCTCTATAATAAAAGAAGATGAAAGAAAATCAAATTGAATGCATTATCATGTTAGCGAATCTTACCAATTGATAAACAGCTATAAAAGTAATAGGAGAGGTAATTTTTTCATAACTTTTGAATGTATTTGATAGATTTTGGGATATTTAACATGGCATTGTCTGGGTAAACAAATCTAAAAACCCAAATCTGCCACCCGCTGCCATTACCTGGACGGAGTTAAGGTGACAGTATCCGTTGAGCGGGAAGCGGATGACGTGCGTGGAGTCGTGGTTCCAGCCAGCATTGACCGAGTTGCACATGACATCGCCAATCTCTGGAAAGACGTCTTCGATCAGGGCCTTGTCCCCGCTTAGCGTGATTCTCTCGCCCAGGTCAGGTGCCACGCGCACCACCAGGCATTCGCAGGGGCGAGACACGCGACTCAGCTCCCGGTCCTGGCGCCAGCGCTCCAGCTCAGCCAGCATGGGCTGCAGTTGGAAGTATCTTGCTTCCTCGTACAGCAGGCTGTAGTCCTACAGGGGGCAGTAGAGAGAGCATTGTCAAATTTGGTACAAAACAGCAAATTGTAATAAACTTTGTTATTCTTTTCCCACCACATATGTGTAAAGAACCTTTGTGGTAACCCCCAAACAGTGGTGCAAAATTATAAAAAGGTACAAGTCTGAATTACTAAGAACTGGGCCAGGGTGGGTAATAGCGCGTAATAAGTAAGTAATTTGCAAGTTTGTTACTGCCCTTTTACTCTTTACTTGAGTCATTCATTTTTTGAGCAAGTAATGTACTTTTTAGTTTGCTAAACTTCATTTTTTACTTGAGCTGTTAAAAACATGTTGGTGCCCCATGTGGGCACCAATTTTCAGCGTCTCTGATCGGTGTTCCCTAGTACCGCCATGCTAAACTAAGTCATTTGCCCCATCATGGTCTGCACCCCGCAAATACAAACAAACACAAATTCATAGATTGAATCTAAGAGCTGGACTTTAACGACCTAATGTGACTAAGTTTGCGCAAAGCCTAGAAAAAAGCTACATTAGTTGTTTACCATATGAAGTGTCACAAACGTATAACTTAATAATTGCGTACTTTAGCCTGTATTTTGGTGGTGCTGAAATAACATTGCATTGGTGCATTATTGCAAGATGTACACTTAGGTTGGCTTTTTGAGAAAATTAGCTACATTTAGTTATTTAGTGGTACTGGTAATTGTTCTGCAGTGCTACTAGCTTATTGAGGAAATCCTGATGAGGCCTGTTTAGTGTTATCCTAGTGTTTATACATAGTATTCAATTTTATGGTGCAAGTCATCTTCAAGTACTGATTTTTGACATTTACTTTTACTTGAGTAACACACATACACACAGACACACACACCAGAAGTTGAGTTTCGAACATAAGCATTGAGCTGGGGCAGATTTGGGGTTCCTGGGGTGCTATAAAGCAATTGAGGATCGTAGGCTACATGTCTGCTTTACATTTAGAAATATTAGCAAACATTTATATACTGATGTATGGTGTGCAGTATAGTCTGCTAAATGGGAGTTTTTTTTCCCCACAAGATTGTTTTACATGAATAAGCAATAAACCCCTGTAAATGAAAAAGTTGCAGCAGAGAAGAGAGTGTGAAATGCAACACCGGGATCCCTGGTGAAGAAGATAACATCTGTAACCAACAGAACAGTAGAGTCTAAAATCACACCAGTCCACTTTTCCCATGCTATTCTCCAGATGTACCTAATGTGAATGTGGCCTCAGTATGAACTTGAGCTTTTTTTTTTACATTATTTTCCCACTGATTGACTCACTCGGTGGACAGCACATCAGATAATGTGATTATTTGTTTTCTCCTAGGGGTGCTCTAGTAATTACGGCCTAAATGACACATAGGAGTGAAAAAAAGAACACAAAGCAACTGTGTCACATACAGTAAGTCCCACTCGCTGGACACATGCTGTCGGAGGACAGAGACAGAACTCAAGTCTCGGACATGCACAGTGGTCATGGCTTCCATTTATTTTTGTCCGGAGGCACGTTTGTTTTCCCCTTTTCATATCTTGAAGGATCTTTGGCTACTCAGCTGCAGGGGTCTAAACCACTTATGCTTACGCCAGGAAAACACAAACGGCAAAGATCTGCTGAGCTTTGAGCTTTGATTTCAGACAGACTAATTATTTCATCTCTAGCATAGCAACCATGACCAAAGAGAGCTAGCATTGTGCGGCCTAAGCGTTCAATACATGCACTGTGGGACGCTAGGTTATAAGGAATGCTGACTGGCTGATGGGGTGCTGCTGTGGTGCGGCTAGCCGTCCACTCACTTTGAAGTCGTCTGGGATGAGAAGCTTGGACGTCCTGAGGAAGTTTAGGATGTAGCGGAACATGTGTCCATCCCTGTCAATGAAGTAGTGCTGCTTCAGGCTGTCCAGGACTATGGGCTCTGTGCCATCAAAGAGACGACCAATTCTACCCACAGAGAAGGAGAGGGTGGGGGTTAGATAGAAAGGGGGACACAGGAATAAATGCATCATGTCAATATGGACTATTTATGGTGCTAACAGTGTTTATCTGTTGCATGTTTCTAATGTTCAAATAATGAAATAAACCCCCTTGTAGCCTACCTAAAGTGTGTTCTACCGGGGGGGGTAGATACAGTGAGTCGTGTAGGCCTACATGTGCAGAGATGACTCATGTGTGCACGCTTTGAAATCTCTTCACACCTTTGCACACATTTCCGAGTCCAATGAACACATCATCAAGTCAGAAATACAGACGCATGGCTGGACAGATGGATGGAGAGAAAGAAAGAAAGGAGGAAGGAAAAATGAAAGAATGAACACACGCGAAGGAACACGCCAGAGAAAGCAGCAGCCAGATAAGGCAATAAACAAACGGGGATGAGAGGAGACAGCAGGCTGATGAAGAGGTCAGGGCCAGCTGGTAGAGAGGTGCCTGAGGCAGGATGCCACCCTCAGGGCCGTGCTCAGGGCGACAGTACGGCCTCCCGGCCTCCAGATGGCCCCGCGCCCTTTGGCCTTTTCTCTGCCTCACTGACATCTGCCAGAATAACTGAGCTGCTTTTGTCTCTGCTCTGTATTTTGGTTTATACGACCCTACAAATTGTTTACCACCTCGAAATAACTGATGGCTGTGTGTCTTTATCAGATCAACCTAAAAGCGACTGAAATCCCAAGGTTTTAGAATAGTGTGTGCTTGTGTGTGTATACAGCATGCTGTGTGCATGCTAGAATACCTGGAAATTTCAAATTTCAATTAATATTTAACCAAACAATCAAACTGGAAGAATTTTGACACAGTCTTGATTAGAAACAACACATTTTTCAGACTACAACATGATTTGTAGTTTTATTCTTGTACACTGGACAACAGACTTTCGCTTCTTGGACTTGGACTTCTGACGGTTGCTGCATTTGGACGCATGCGCATCTTTTGCTCACCTGGATTCTGGGTACTTTGTTAGGGTGGCCAGGCTGCTGGTGTACATGTGCCCGCCCACGTCGATGTGCACAGGGGCATTGGACTTGGTGAGCTGTGCCGGCGTTGGGATGCCCTGGTTACTCAGGGGGGAGGCTGGTGACCGTGTGATCATTGGCCTGGACATACTGGAGCGATTATCCTGCGGTACACACAAGTCAACAGAGAAACTGTTATTAAAAAGGTGTAGCGAAACAGGTGTGACACACACACTGAGCCTACACGTATATTAGAATATATAAACACTGATAAATCATCCCATTCATTTGACTGAAAGACTTTGCAGGACACTCCGAAAACTGAAAGAGATATTTATTGAAATATTAATGCTGGAAGATGCTGTAGGATTTAAAGTATTGTGTCACACTCCAGATTTCACACACTAGTGTCACTGTGAGGAGTGCAGCAGACGATTTAACACAGCAGCCTGACCTTGACCTGAATGTTGCCAACACGTACAACCATCCATACCTGTGGGCAATAATCTCCAAAACCAAATTAATTTGGAGCATCAATCTCACAGACATTGTAAATGGGCAATAATCAGTCTAGATTTGAATAATGTAATTTAGAAGAATTATCTCTCGTTAACCTAAAAACACAATTACCAGACAATCTCTCTAAAAGCCGACTACAGACACTACTTTTGCATAGGCTAATAGCAAGCGAAAGTTTCAGATATGGGGGGGGGGCAGTTTCTTTCCTAAAACGTAGGTCCTTTACGTCGATTTTTTTTTATTAACACGTAAATGTGTAAAACAGTATTAGTAGCCTATTTAGAATGAGATGGCTCATTGTGATAAAATGTAGACTACGCTCTAAACCAGGCGCATTTCAGCACACAAAAAACCTCGCAGTCGCATTCAAAACAAAGTGTATTTTCCTGAAAGTGCCTCATCGGCCACTAGGCTAAAGGGTCCCACCGTCACTACAGACATATCGGTTACCTGCGCTGGCATTGTGGTTGGCGAGGAAGTCACAGAATGATCATTTTGCTTCATAGATGCTGCAGGTATCGGATCTCCTCTCACTGCAAACATAAGCGACGGGTCCCTGCACTCCGCTGCTCGTAGCGGGAGCCGTTTAAGAGACGCGTGCACGGTCTCATCCACGGAACTGATTGGACGCGGTCGCTTTCTCGTTTTCTGATGCGTTAAGTCCATGATATCCGTTTCGTCCATTACCGCACACACTTCGAGTTAGATAGATCTAGAGAGGCGTGAAGCAAGGTAGCGCACACCGGGGAAAGCTCGGTGCCGTGGCAGTCGCACAGAGCAGCTTCTTTGCAATGGCTGGGAGTAGTCAAAGCCCCCGACAACATTAGCATTGTAGCGCCTGCGGCTCTTTTGGGCTGTCGCTGTTTTAAATGGCAGGTGTGTGCGTCGCATTGTCGGGCATGAAAAAAGGTCTATGCTTTCATTATCGAAGTGATCATCTGGGTGCTAAAACGCGTGATTCTAAGCACATCATTACTACCCGGCCTTTGCCCTTTTGAGGAAGCATCGTATTGTTCTGTCCCTTCTTTGTTTCTATTAATTGTTTCTCGGAATCCTCTATGTAAACCATCGTTTGGAAAGTCACTGCATCTCAATATCTAATCGCAGTTAAGTGAGAACCAGGCAGTCACCTGGACAGATGCACCCCTCAACCCCTTTCCTCTTTAGAAATGTCACTCACTGATTTAGAACCCTTGCAGCTTATTGAGCCTTCAAGGGTTCTAAATCAGTGAAGAATTACTAAAACAATGTGCACACACCCCTATCTTTATAAAAACAGTTTCATTAAGTCTTGACTTCTTTTGCCAAACAGCTTTCTTGGATAGATTAAAGTAGGTAACCGCGCACACTATAAGTCTACTACTTACAGCATTACAGCAGTCCTGTATGCATTTTTGGCTATACATGCAAAAGTATGAATCTGTGTGACGGCTTCTTGTGATGACCACGTGATTGCAAAGCCTCTATCTTAAGGAATTAATCATAACAATGTGGAAAACGAGCAGAACACGTGTCAGTATTGCCACACTACTCTCTGGGGCTGATATTTTTTTCTTCTTTCAAAATGCAGGCTATCCACACATTTTTAATAACATTCACATTGAAATTAATTAGTTCAACCACTGGCCTCAAAACATTCACGTTTCTACTTCTCGTTGGCAGCATGAGTTTCACACCTAGATACCCAATTAGCAATTAAGCCTGCCTTTGAGTGTATAGGCCTCCAATGCGGCGTGTGATCCTGCTCTGATTTGCATGCCGTTTGTGCCTGCACTGATAAGCGCAGGCAGCAGCCATGTGTAGTTTTTAAAATTCAACTCCAGAATCCCTCGCAGAAGGCAAAGGGGCCTGCAGGGCTAAAAGGAGAGAGAGAGAGAGAGAGAAATCACATGGCTGCTCTTCAAAAGGGGACCTGTGTAAGGCAGCCAGGAAAGTGCGTGGGATCACACTCAGAATGCAGGTAATTTGCTCCCTGACTAATTTGTGGAGATGGTGGTGTGTGTGTGTGCGGTGTGTGTGTATGAGTCTGAGCAAGTGTGTGTGTGTGTGTGTGTGTGTGTGTGGTGAGTAAGTTCTGAAAACAGCTCGGTGGAATTGGATTTCCTCAAAGCCTTGTCATCGCAAAAGGTGGATTGAGTGTAAAATCTGTAAGGCATTATGGAAAATGGTGTGTAAGGGAGAGAGAGAAAGAGAGAGAGAGAGAGAAAGAAGGGGGGCCAACAGACAAGCAGGGAGTTCGGGGTGGGGTTGTGGAGCTCTGTATCATGTGATCACTGCGATGGGAGAGTGGATATACGCGTCTTCTGGACCTTGCCCTAAACCACTGACCACTTATTACAATTCTGTCCTACAAATCTACTCTCATGAGCCTGCAGGTCAATGACTACATTACTGCAAGATAAAAATCAATCAGGGAGCACCTTGCTGAGCATGTGTTGAGATGTCAGGTCTGCGCTGTAAACCAACGAACCCCGTATGCAGCAGCCACCCGTTTTTATACCTGTTGCAATTGCTAATGTGGACCAGCAGTGCCACATATGTGCGTGCAGCCTCTTAGTTGTGACTAAGTATCTAGTCATGTCCTCTAGCTTTCCCTAAACTACATTGAAACCCCATTTGTATTTAGTGGCTTGGATGTTTACACAGCTTGTGTTATTTTGCTGATAGCATCCACACCACAGTATGGGTAAACAAATCTAAAACGGGCATAGTGCATCAAAGCCTGGAAGTATTTTGGCTGCTCAACTTGCCCTTTTGTTTAGTTGTTGAGTTACAATTTTGTTTTCCTGCAGTGGTTTGTTCAAGTCTTGTTCAACTTATAACTTCGTGTGCAACCACATAATTTAACATCTTACTTACATGCTTGAAGGAAGAAGTTAACAGTTTTCTATCAGCTCATGCTCTACTACACTTTAATAGGGAAGAAATCAACATATACAGTAGCTAGGTTTCAGATTTCTATTTCACAATGCAACTCTTATCACACTAGACACAATTAGCATTTTAGATCATAGCATTAGCATGCAGTTTGAGACGAGCAGACTGGTATTTACATAATCTGGATGGGTTGTCGTTGCTTCTTTGCCCGCGGCCATTTGTTTCAAATGTCCACACACAGGCATTCACTTGGTAAAATTCATTCACTATAGCCAAGCTGAGAGGTTAGCCAAAAAGCAGACAATGTGAATACTTATCATAACACCATGACCCATATTGAAATCCTTTTACAGATCTAGCTTTACTAAAAACACCTAGCCTGGTAATGAAGTGTTATGGTCTAGATACTGTACCTATTAGATATAGGCCTAGCCAACAGTTTAATCCTTTTGTCTTCATAAAATAAAGTTATACTGTCACAAGAGAATTCTTTCTCTGAAAATGTACAGCATAGCCTGCATCAATGTGGCATCACAGAAGAGTGGATTTTTAATAAACTGCTTGCTAGTACAAACCAAACTTCCTGGCACATGGGGATACTCTAAAGTCTAAACTTAAATATAGTGACATTTCTCTTTGGTCACTTGGTCACGCTGGTCACTTACGGTTAACATGAAGTGAAGCACTTTTAATTTTGGACTGTGACAATATATTTTTTAGTTACTGAACTTCCCCAAAGCCATTTGTCTGCAGTAAATTTAAATCGTTTAGAAAACATAACGTGTAGGGAAAATAATTGGATATCATTACAAGGGATGTGGTGTAGGCTACAAAGAAATATATGCTTTTGTAATTATGGCGCCATCAAGTGTCCGGTCCTTACCAAGCATCACACTCAAACATATAGAATTCACTTAGCCTATAGGTGTTTAGAACTTGAATGGATTACATACTGTGTAGCTTTTATGAAATATATCCTACATTATAAATAGCTAGCATTCAAATACACACATGATTCGTTACACAGTCCCGAGAATATGATCGTCACGAACCTATGTGAGAACTATTATCTAATAAACTTTATTAACTAACATAAAGGTTTATTTAGCCTACATGACACACGCTTACATATGCCGACATGGATCCAGACGTGTACTTTATACATGCTTTTATTCAGAGTCGTTTGAACCTTGGAGTTAATTGCGCACAGGTCAGAGCCAACCTACGGGAAGACAAATGTGTCCTAATTATTTCTTAGTTTACAGTAGGCTATATAGGTTATATGATGCTTTTATATAAAGCCACAGATTTACAGATCGTATTAAAAGATGCTTCAGAGAATCTGCATTGACGTGTGTAAAATAGGTACCTCCTGTCTTACAAAATAAGAAAACCCCTCCGGCAAAATTACTCCACAATGGCGTCTTTCATTAGAGGATCTGGGGCAGTCAGGAAATGGGACTGTTTTAGGACAAACTGACTTAGGAAAAGCCTTTACGGAGACAGTGAAAGCTGTTTAAGCAAGTTATGAACAAGTTAACCCGCAACAGTGATACGGAGACGACAATGTGTTTGAGGCTGAAGCATGCGCCAGGAGCGATTTCAAACGGGGGATAACTGGAGTGTCTGCTCGATGTTTTCGTAGTCTAATCTACTGATCGTTTGAATTAAAAAAATCCACAACTTAGACCGTAGTCACATGGAATAGATTGTGTAGTCACCAAGTAACAATAGTCAGGAAGTGGGTAAATATTTTTTGTAAGAACTGTACCGCTCGCATCGCCTGGCACATGCGTAAAAGCAGCAGCGCCTCAATGTCCCAGCCTCGGAAATAATGGCAAACCAAATAAATCCTCGCTTACCTGAAACATAGAGCAGCATAAAGTATCTTTTTATGCAGCTTTTCCCTCCGATTTGTCCCACGATCTGCTTCCCTTCCTACACCAGTGAGAAATGCAATAGCTTGGCTAAGGTAGACAGAAGAAAATACAGAGAATACTTGCTCCAGGGCTCCGAAACCCCTCAAGGTAAAGATCAGGATACAATTAGCTCATGCTCTGCCCCAGTCTAAACCAATCTGCAGAATAAAACTCGGAGCATAGGAAGGGATCACAGCAGCAGTGCCTCGTTTTTTGTTTGTTTTATAAAATCGAATAAAGAAATCTAGTTTTTTTTTTCCTCCTGCATATACAGTGTATATACAACACCCTCACTCCTGCCGACAACTTGCCTTGCCTCCCTCTCGCAGGGAAAAGCAGATTTTAATCGTTATGATTAGTTTTGATGTAGCGTTGCCCCAGGCGATTTCTACAAATGGATGGAGTGTTTCTTTGCCAGAGAGGAAAAGCAGCAGATGAAGATAATTATATAGATTGTTGGTGGAGTCTTTTTTTGTTCTCTGTTTCAAACGTGTAGTCCATCTTTTAGTTTTGTTTCTTTCCTAGGCTGTGTACATTGCATGGCAATCGAACAACTTGTTGATTAGTGAGCAATAAACTTATTAAATTATTGGAATGCAGTAAACGAAAGTCACGTAGTGTAGCTTTTTTTTTTTTCTTGTAATTTTTTCGGCCGCTTTCATCCCTTTGGCCAACCTCCAAATGACGTAGTTGTATAAATAAGCACTTGCAGCTTGCCTTACCCCAATCAAGTCTGAATCATTGCCTCGGGCTGCTGTGCGAGCTCATTTGAAATGTTCAACCATGCATGATTTCAGGATGATTGAGGCACTTTTAGGCTTTTAGATTCACTTTGGGGTACAGGCAGTGAATGAATTGCAGCCTAACTCTACCCGTTATCCCCAAACATAACGCACGTTATTCATTATTAATATTGTTATTATTATTATTCCCGTGTAGTTCAAATCTGGAGATGCTATTGGTTAACCCTCATTTTCAGACACAACAACGCTGACATGTAATAGTAAAATAGATTAAGAGTTGAAGCGCTCTCCTTTTCGCCCCCTACTGTTGAGAGTGCCTTTCTTGAAGCTATTAATCCAAAACCATCTGGTCATAAAATCAGGAACAAAATAACAAAATATTTACTTAGCCTGTATTTTCTTAATGTTCATTTATTCAACCCAAGACATTTTCCGACCTTCAAACGTTGATATAATACATACGGCAGCAAGAAATAGGCATTCGGCATACGGAAATATGCAAATAACAGTGATTGATGTGTGATCAAATGGGACCATATACAAAGTACACAATGAACATGTGATGAGGCCCACTGATGGGGCATCATTCAGAGGTCTTCCTCGCCAACACATTGTGCTTTTTAAAGTTCAGATGACCAGAATTTCTTTCTAGGAAGGGCCAGCTATCCCCTGCCCATCCAATCCAGGGGTCGTTAAACTTTCCACTGACCACCATGTCCCACAGGAAAACAAACACAGGATTAAAGTGTTATGATAAAGTTATTTGCCCTGAAGGCTATATACCGGCTGGTGCACAAACACCAGGGCCTGCATTCACACTGCCGCCTCAAGCACACACATACACACACACACACTTTTCCTCTTCGCCATCAGGCTGACAAACTGTAGAAAACTGAGAGCACCCCGGGCCTCAAAATCCCATACGTTATCCATTTTCCACCCAAATGGAGCCAAGTCATAATGGGGTCCTCTCGCTTCAGTATTCAAAATATGCATTAGATGTTGCTGAAAAACCAGCCAGGGGAGATCTTAATGTCTGTTTTTCAGGGCCAAAAACAAAGCCATTGTTCCAGTGCCATGGTGAAGGCTTGTGTTTTCCTTGGCTAAATCCCTCGCTGCTACAGCAGTAACAGCGGGCGCGCTCCAACTGCGCCATATTTTGGTGAACAAATTATCCAAATCGGTTGCAGATGTGAGTTGTCCCAAACAGAAACTGCCTGGCCTGAATGACATCATAGCTTGGTTATAAACGCATACACGGGAGAGAGGAGAGGGCAGAGGAATATGTTTACAACTGTTTTTTTACAAATATTTGAATGTATTGGAACATTGACAAACCAAATGTGATCACTTCTCAAACATAAAGGTCAATAAAGTTTTCAACTTCTCTCTATTCCTCCCCTACAGTGCTCATAGATACTAGGGGGGGGGGGGGGCGCCCCCCCGCCCCCCCCCGCGGGGGGCGTGAGTGGGGGGAACGGGGAAGCGGAGGAACAAGGGAGAGGGGGGGTTTTTGTTGTTGTGTGGGGGG
>JAOEHI010000009.1:3379361-3393832 GCA_025447815.1 Percopsis transmontana
GAATTGTGTGTATGTGTGTGTGTGTGTGTGTGTGTGTGTGTGTGTGTGTGTGTGTGTGTGTGTGTGTGTGTGTGTGTACTGTATGTACTGTATGTGTGGGTGCATAAGTTTTCAGGTGCATACAGTACGTATACAGTATACAGTATTTTAAACCATATTCACTGGAAACTTCTATGCCAGTGCCATGGCAGGATTCATCTCAACTTGACTCCCTTCATGAGCAATTAAAACATCACTCCGGAATCCCGCACACCACCCAAATTACATTCCTCACCGAATTTAAGAGTTTTGCCTCACAGACTCGTCTCCATGCACCTCTCCTTTCAGAGTCGGGGTGACAGGCATCTGGAAATACCTGGTCTGTCTGAAGGGCTTTTCACAATGCCTCACATCCATCATCATGGGGCCACTGAGGCTTATTGTGAGAATTCATTAACTGTATCTGTGCTGGAAGCTCACAAAGGACCTGCCTGAAGAGGGTCAGCAGTGCGTGGGCCCCCACCATCATAAATCCGCTGCAGTCCAGAGCTGAACCTCCCTCGCGCTCAGCTAATGGTGCCCTAATCGCCTGCACCTCATCGTGGGTGGGGATTGGGAGGGAAAATGGTGCGCGCGGCATCGCTCGTTTGTTTCTAAGCCTTGAGCGCAATGAGGCCCAACTAATCACCCGGCTTTTTTGTCTTTTTCCATAAAAGTGTTTCAGAAGGCCACAAATTGGCCAACTATTTTAGAAGCACTTTCTTTGTCGAGCTATTGATATTAATCACTGTCTTTATGCCCTGCTCAAATATGGTGATAATGTCCATATGAATAAAATATAGACTGTGCATAAGGGATGGTCGAGTCCCTTCTCCTGCAAGCTTTAGGAATGGATCTCACTGTTCCTCATTATTGAAGTGGGTCAGGGCTGCCTCACCTCTCTGCTTGGCTTAGAGACTTTCCAGAGACCTGCAATATTAATGTCCCCATTAAGCAGGTAGGATCACCTCTGCAATGAATTACTTCCATATGTTTAGGATATAATACCATGACTGGGGCGAGGCCCATGGCTGAGTTTACATTAAACACAACCTGGGGTTTATGATTGTTATTAACATCCATACATCTTTAACCGTATTCTTATATTTTTTCCCCTCAGTTTTTCCCATTTTGTTCCCATTAGTTTATTAATGTCATTTTGTTGCTACTCTTTGCCTTAGTTGTGCTGCTTCCAGTGCAGCAAATATAAATTTGAGCTTTTATCCAATCAGAGTTTCCACCTGTTCCCAGAGGCCTTCTGAATTTCAAGTGAATCCCTCTGCTGTTGAAGCTATACTCTATACTCTGTCTGAAGCAAATGGAGACGATGTTGTTGATTGTCAAATTCTTTAACCAATCAGATTTTGAGTTTGCCATGTTGGGTGTATTTTTTGACAGGCCTGAGCCGGTTCTGAGCACCTACGGCAACTTCTGTGTTACTTGTGGTAACACTGAGGGCTGAATCTAAATTAAAATACATCTCTGCATACAGTAAAATTTGAGAATATGTAGGTTCTTAAAAGTTGTTGAGCATGGTGAACAAAGCAAAACAAAAAGTCTCAAAATTAAATGAAATCGTGACCAGTAACCAGAAGAAAAAACAACAACAATTAAAATATTTGTTAGGCATGGACCTTGATGTAATCCAAAATTAATCGTTTCTACTGTTAATTGCAATGCAGAATGGCAGGACAAATAAAACAGTGTTTACATGCTGATACTGTGAACAGGCTGCTATGCTTTTGTCATAAGAAAATTATTTGATTTATTTGATTGATTGATTTGTTGATGTAGGACACGCCCATTAGATTCACAGTGGTCTTATGAGACAGGTGTGAAGTCCTGAATACCACTTCATGGATGGGAAGAGGCCTGACCTCTTTTGTTCAGCAGTGAAGAAATGGATGAATAAAATATTTCACTTTTAATGTTTAATATTAGCTGAATAATAGTCTCTGATTTTTAGTGTCATACATCCCTGTTTGTGCTCAACAATGACAAGTCAGTGTAGTTGGCCAAGTATGTTTAGAATACGCCTGTAACGTGTCCAGGTGTTATATTTTTCTATATATCACAATACAACACCATCTTCATTTCATTTTCTATGCTGTATCACAACATCATACCCTCTTCATTTCAATTTCCTTAGTAGCCTACAGTATATCACACTCTCTCAGTCCTTGTTATCATTTGCCAGAGGTTGTGAAAATAGATCAATACATAAATAACAGGAGCTAAACAAAGAATCTGAATTCAATAAATTCCACATGTAAGATTTGAGGTGGATCAGTGAACACATAATAGGCCTACCATCGTGTAACCTTGCAACCTATTTCAGCCTCTTTCTTTTCAAAGGATTGCTTAATTAAGACACATGCACTCACGCGCACACACACACACACACACACCTCTTTTGCTCCACTGTCCCTATCTGCCCCTATTTTTGGACAGAAGAAAAAGGCACTTTGCATCAAGGTCACAAATGGTTGACTGTTGGTGGCCCTGGACTGCAGCTCTGCCAACACTGCAATCCCAGCACAGGTGTCCTACTAATATGCCTACAAGGGTTCAGGGAATGGCCAATCCCTTCGCCCCCCCTTCCCCCAAGAAATCTAAATGTGTGCTCCTTTGATAATGGTATGCAGTGTATTGTTTCTTTGACACAGTGTGTCCTCTGTGAGAGTGGGCAAATCATTTACACTTATTCCCCTGCAGAATATTTTTATCACTTTGTACTTTCCTTGGTGGCTGCTCACTTAAAACGTCTCCCCGTGGAGTCTGTGGGTGTCCTCTCACATAAGAGGAGCCCCTGTTGGTTACTGTATCCTTCCCACACACTGCCAATGGTTCCTCTCAGTTCACCAACTGCTCTCTGTGAATTTTGGCAGCCGGAACAGCCACCGAAACACAAAGTGGTGTACCCAATTAACCATTGTCATGGAGACCCTTGGACGCATATGCACAGGGACCCCCCAACCCTCTGTCCTCCATATGGTAGATCAAAACCACAAAGGAAAACTTTTGTTGAGGGGAACGTTACACTTTCCTGGAAAATTAACTGCAAGGCCAAGCATTGGATGTGGCCATTGGTGCATAAATAATCCACAATTTAACGCAAGGGACTTAATTTAAATGATTAAACGATTCACTGTGTCTTCACATTGTAAATAAGGAACACTTTGAAGGGTTTTCAGTGGCGAGGGGCATGCTCCTGGAGTTTCAATGTTTTTAACTACAAGGAATGTAGCCTTGAAGGTGAAGGGATAGTATGAAATATTTGGTATCTACTCCTATTTTCTGGTGTTATTGATCGTAATGTTGTACTGTTATTTTCATGTTTTCATTAGTTAATTATAGAAGGATATAACAGAAATAAATGGCGATAATGCTCAGATTTAGGATGTTATTTCAGTTATTTTGAAGTCAAACTTTCATTAAATCATTCACTAGTTACTGGGCTTTAAGTTGCTCTGTCCAGCAGTGAAAAGCAGACAAAATAGTATCTGCAAGTTGTAAAAATGTATTGACAGCTTCACTGAATTCTTCTCTTGTCTGAATTCATGCAGACTAATATAATTGCAGTAACAGTTATCAGTGAGGCATATGGTAACTTATTCTTAAGGTCATTTCTAAAAACAGGAATGTTGTCCTTGCTAGGATTATAAGTGTTTATAGATGGCAAATGACCCACCCGTGTTATTAACCACTCCCCGAATCTTCCCCTGGCAGCAGGTGCTGCAGAATTGCCATTACCAACATATCCATAAGACTTTGTAGCAAAGGTGCCCAATAACGTATCCTATCTGTAGTTAATATTAATTTCAATTATTTTAACAAAAACCCTTTTCTTAAAATGGAAAAGCTGCTTAAACTAATTGTGTTGCACTCAGTTTATGACATTAAATGTGTTGTACAGTGTTTTTAATTCATTCTAGTATATACAAAATACATGCATTGCTGCCTTTGCTTACAGAAAACACAAACTTGAAGGAACATCCCCCCAAAAATAACTTGTTCATTCAAAGTCAACACAACGTACTTTTAGATCCGGAATGTTTTGAGCTAAATGTTCAGGTGGTGAAGCATTGCCAAAATACATTCTGACACACACAGGTATTTAATGGGATATTGTGCATAGCTTGTTTAGCCAAAAGTAGTTTGTGATTGGAGGCACTTACCTATACCTTTACATTTACAGCATTTAGCAGATGCTTTTATCCAAAGCAACTTACAACAAGGACATTTGTCAATATCTGTTGGTCATACATCGTAAGTATACACATACTATTAGAATAATAGAATGAGGGCAGGATAGTCTAGTGGTCTGGGTATTGGACTCCCAGCCGGAAGGTTGTGGGTTTAAGCCCCTGAGTTGGCCTACCTGTAAGCATCCTTGAGCAAGATGCTCATCTATCTGCTCCTTGTAATAGCAGCATGTAATTCTAAGTCGCTTTGGATAAAAGTGTCTGCTAAATGATGTAATTGTAATAATGACATCAGCAGTCATAAAGGCTTGGTGCCTATACCATTACAAATCAATATGTCATTAAGTACTTCAAAATTATTTGCTAGGAGCCAATCCTAACATAATAGAGCAACAATTATAGATTTTTCTTTGGATATTGAAATAGAGACAGACAGATGATCATGAATAGGGAATAAGGTAATAAGAGTGTTATGAGGTAGAGAGGTTAGTGGTTAGCTCTGTGATTGATCAAGGTGCCATGACATTAATGAAGAAGCCAGGCAGTTAAGACAATTCCACCTCCATTGTGTACCTCCCCGTTGTTAGTTGACGTACTCTGGGTTAACAGGAAGAAAGCATTGCTTCTAGGGCTTTTAAAATCTGTTGTGGTTGACAATTCACTATGAATCATCTTGCTGTAAATTTACAGTTTTTCAATTTTAGTGTATAGAAGCCTATGTCAGAGGCACACATTTATTCACATTTTTTATTCTGCATATGAAACGTTTCCTAATTTTAAGATATCTGTAGTGTGTGGGTTTGCAACAACTGTTTATTTTTCGCTCTGTGTGGGAGTGATTTGATGACCGTTTTGCACCGCATTAATGACATCTTCATGTGTTCTGATTAAGATAGTAATGGGCAATAATTGATCTCAAGATGTGGTTTGTTATATCAAATTAATTATTGATCTTGGCTTCACTTTTGTGATTGATGTCTGGGTCTCTCTGATACCTTGTTATCGATGTAGTGAGCTTGAAAAGCACTTCTGCAGCCAAATTACATTAAGGAATGGAATTAATCTGCCTGTACAGATACTTTCATTAGCCACACAATACAATTTAGGAAAATTAATGCAATTAATATATACTATATTTATAATTGTTTGTACTGATTTTATCCGAGCAGTACCTCAAAGGGCCCCAGAACCAAACATCTGTCTGTACAGATACTTTCATTAGCCACACAATACAATTTAGGAAAATTAATGCAATTAATATATACTATATTTATAATTGTTTGTACTGATTTTATCCGAGCAGTACCTCAAAGGGCCCCAGAACCAAACATCTAAACTAATTTTCAATTATTGTAAACTGCCTTTTAATTAATATTGATGTTTCGTAATACCCATATGCTTAATATATGCATGCAACATGACACTTCAGAAGCAGCAATAATGTTGTAGGCAGTGGAAACAGGCCAATAAGCCAAGAACTTTAAGTTCGCCATCAGCTCAAGTGTGCTACGTCTGAATAACCCCTCAGTGAAATCTGTGTTAATTTTGGACTTCAGAAGGACAGAGCTTGTAAAAAGTTTCTGACACAGACTGCAGTCATCTAAAATGAGCCACCCTGCCTTTGAAGCTATTCCCCACTTAGAATTGAGGGTAAAAGGTCAAACCAAGAGAAGAAGGCGCCGGGGAAAAAATTGAGAAAAAAGAATAAAATGATGGCCTGAAGAGAGATTAGTCAGCTGAGGGTGAAAACTCATTTAACATCAGCCAGTCGCCGTGGTAATCTGTTTCACACCTTTTCGAGGGTAGCCAGGGCAACATCCTATCAGCATGAAATACCAGTATGGGAATTTTTGTCAATTGAATTAAAAGTCTTAGAAGGATATAGAGTGAAGAATAGAGAGTGTATCATTGTGTTGTGTTCCTACTTTTTAACCAATCAAAGTGGAGAAGCTTTACAGCAGCTTTTTGTCGGACTGAATAATGAAATATTTCAAATAAAGTAATTTGATTTTAATTTATTGGAACACATACATGTGCCATGTAGCAGCCATATTTTAAAAAGGTCAGGGAGCAATATAAATATTTAAAACAGACGTTATTGTTCCCTCCTTCATTCTTTGGCTATGCGTGAATGAAAAGCAATATCTTAGCACCCTGCTACTGATTTTTATCCTTGTATGACTGCTGGCTTGTTCTTCTAGCCCCCAGCCATCCACATGAATGGGTGAGTACAATAGGGCCAGTAGACAGGAAAGACGGCCTAGTGGCCTCTATTTTCCCTCCAAACACACAACACAACTGTGCCATTGTACAACGTGCAGCACATTGATCTGGAGCTGTCTACCCTTCAGCGCATTTATTGGCCACTGAGTGTGAGGTCTTACAACGGTCATAATGACATGAGGCGTTTTTCTTTTCTTCTTCTTTTCATTGGGAGAATTACCTGGCCTTTGACGCCCAGGGACATAAAGCTCAATAATATAGGTTGATGAAATGTCAAGTGTTTACTAGTCTTAAAGGATACAGTAGCCTAACTCCAGTCCAAAGGCTTGCTTTTCTCCTCACTACTACGTTTTGCACAGATTTGTACACAACCGCTTTTTTATTTTACAGCGGAGTAGATATTTCGCCATGCATTAGCTTCTCTGTCGCGTTTGTGATCACTTTCCCGTAAGCATGGAGAGAAAACAGCGCGTTTGGAAGCAAGAGGCGGGGGCGGGGGGGATTGGAGGGTGACGTTCTAGTCTGCAATATGTGTGTGCACGGTCTATGATTACGTGTCCTTTGTGAAACACGCCGACTGTTCACGCGAGAGAATCCACTCCCAAGATGAGAAACACTCTCCTTTTGGCAGGCCGGCAAGAAAGTGACATTGAACGCGCGTATACACACAGGCTGAGAATCACATGCTCAGCCGATATGCATCTTATGAAAGAAATATCGTTCATCATTTTCGTCTCAGTGGGCCCCTATTCCGTGACCACAGTGTCACGGTTGTGTGTGGAATGAGAATAATAGTGCGATGGAGCATGATACATGAGAGCTGATAAATCAGCATCCGTACAGAACAAGAGTAATATCTGCGGAAACAGAGGGTAAGTCGTTCCAGAGACATCCGTCTGAAGTCAATGAGAACACAAGGGGCATTAGATCAAAACTGGATTTTGGTTTTATTGCACTACCGGTCTGGGATTGTCGAACAGGTCTTTTCAGCTCTCTGTGGGTGTAGCAATCTGCACTAATTGTTCTATCATCACAGCCAGAAGGCAATAGCGTTTGAAGTGAAATTGAATGATTCCTTGTAAGTAATTGGGTACATGCATTAAATAAATCTGTTTCCCTGTGTGTGTGCTCTTCACCAAATAGTCTACTAACTTATTAATTCGCTAGGGGCCACGTAGGGGCCTGGATACCATACGAGAATTTTATATCGATAGGGCCAGGTACCTACCATCCATCTTCTCAGAGTCCAAAGGTCAGGGGTGGCATATCTTAACAGCACGGTCTTCATCCTGGTCCATTCTGTATTCTGCATGCCTACTGACAGTCCCTCCACGGTGGCTAGGTGGCTTGGTGACCATGGTTGTGACACTTGCTCAGCCATACAGACATTAAGTAAGGAGAGCTCTCTTGTAAATCAGGGATGCTGAAGGCTGTTGGTGAGTACATTAGTTGTCAGGCCATTAAATGGCCCCAGGGTGCTTGTTTGATTAACAACATACCGTATTTTTTTTAATTAATTGATTCATTATTTTAAAGGAAATGTCTTTTTAACATTTGTCGCATATACATGTTTGTATTTTGAACTCAATAAATATATTTTAATATTCACAATATTTAATAAAATATAGGCACTTGTTAGTCTTATTACATTATTGGACAGCTATGGTGTCACTGCAATGAATTTACCAGAGAAGTAACTCAAGAGACAGGCAATGGAGTGTGCTACAGTATGAGAGCTAACAATAGATCACACATCAATGAATTATTTAGAACTGTTTGTGCTTTATCAAGCTGAAATATAAAAAGGCTACAAATATGTAAATTGGTTGCTTGGCTGATGATGTCCAAACACATTTTATGCTCTTTTCTTCAATGTAAATCCCAGTGAACTGCTATTTTATCTATTAATAGTGCAAACAAGACACTATTAATTAATGTTCTAATTTCTGGCAGTGGCACATGATTAAATTATGAGAATAGGCCCCTTACACTGTAAACAAATACAAATAAAAACAATCAAATAATACATCTGCCATTTTTCTCTGTTTACACATTCAACACAGACAAGTCCACAAGTCCACAAATGTTACCAAAATACATTTTAGTTTAGGGAACTGGAAGGAGCTGTCTATAGGAAACTCATATGTCTTATGCTGTTTTAGGCTGTCAGTATAATCCATGATGTGAAATTGAAGTGCAGTGCTGGAATATCAATTATTTTCTCTACTGCCAAAGGTAAAAAAAAGAAAGAATTCTGTTTAGGGGATGAATACAGTGGAGCCATCTGTACATCATAATGACAATATTTCCTGTAGATGATTTAGAGCAACATGAAAAACATTGTCCACATATTTCAGTTGGGTTCCTGTTTGTTTGTACTACATATATACTACATGTATAGATAACTGCCTCAGGGAACAGTTCTCCAGCTTGATGACTGGTCTGGTCATTATGTCATTATGGTCACATTTAAATGGAAGAACACTGACTGCTGCGTCAGGTGAACTGGATTTGTTTAAGCTCTTTTCATAGAGCGGCCAGTCACTAACCACATCCTTTCCTGTTAGGACTAGAACAAAGGAAAAAAAGCATTCACAGAAAGGCTTGACTGGCAAAAAAAAAAAAAAAAGTTTCATTAATAGCATGGAACCACCAGGCATCTAGATTAAAAACTTAGAGGAAGTGACCTTTTGGTGAATAACTTCTGACTCAGAGGTCAGTCAGTCATTTTGTAGCATTACTTCTATCCCCTCACAATGAAAACTTGGTTTCTTCCAAGAAAGGGATAGCGAAGCACATTTTAATATACAATTAGTTATGTGACGAGGGAATGTTTCACATTGGGGACTATAAAACTTTTATTTTAATGTTTTTATATAAAAAAAATATCTTAATTAGAAAATGGATGAACAACGAGTAGTTAATCACAGAATGTGTGGAATGAGTAACTAATGCTTGGTGTTGTTCTAAATAATTAATATGTATTAATTTTGCCTTGAGTGAGGGCTACAAAACTGCACACCATCTTGTCTGATTGCATGAATAAATAAGCCACATCCACATACTTTGAAAAGGGTTCCAGTGGAAGTCTGATGGTTTATGCTTTGCACTTAAGACAGTATGCATTAAGTCACATATCACGTCTGCGTGAGGATTTAATATTGAGGTAAGGAAGCTACAGAGTTGAGGGCTTAATATAAAGTGAAAGAAAACAGAAAACAACAAATAATGAGGCAGTATATAGCTCCAAAATTAGCATTTTATTTGGATGGTTGGGGTCAGAGATGTATAATTTTCCAGTACATACCATTAACCACAAGACTCAAAAACCTTTCCCAGTCTTAAAGCTGATTCATTAATTAGTGCCTACCAGTGCCATACCATCCCATGCCCCCTTTTTGGTAGAAATTCAAACAGTTGTGCTGACAATACCACTATTTATTTTCTTTCCTTTTTTTGTTCAAATGTTTTTTCCTCATTTTATACAAAAGAAATTCTACACATTTATTGTCACCTGGATTTTTATTCTTTCACTTTGTAAATAAATGTTGGAAACAACATTTTTGTTGTTGTGAAAAGATAAAAACATGCAAAAAACTTTAATTTGTAGTCCAAATTATACATTTACAAGTTTGGAACCTTTTGCAGTTCATATACTACATCGAAAGAAAAGATAGGGGAAAAAAACAATTATGTACACAGATCTTTTTACAGTGAAGTAAAAGTTGAAAATATTGGAGGATGACTATGACTAAGGCAAATGAAGTGTACATGGATCATTAGATCAAAACAGTTTTGTTTTGTAAAATACTACACCACTTCAGAAAAAAAGAAAAAAAAAAAACTGCTAAAAAAGTATGATTTATGACTCCCTTTATTTGCAACCAGCTGCATAAGTTTACATTTTTTTTAGTGAAAAAGTCTAGTCTAGCGTAATGTACAGTGCTGCGCTTAATTGTTCTTTCCCATTCAAGATAAAGAATCCTTCATGTTTTTATTTAAATAATCATTTCCAACAAACAGCAGTATTATGTACCAAAACAAAGCATGTAGAAGCATATCATATGTTTGAAATCACTCCAAAAAGTCAGTACCATTAAAGCGTTGAACAGAAAACTAATCAGATCCAAAAAAGAAAAAGAAAATGTACAAAAAGGCACATTATATCCCAGTGCTTCTGTACTGTGAAATTCAAGTGTAACTGAGCGTGTTCAACACCAACAATTCAAATAGTGACACTCCACCAGAGTTCCTGCCAAAACTGGACCACAGCCTACAGGGCGCCTAAACCTTCAACAAGCATATGTATGCATTAGGGGTGGAATGGTTCACAAAGCAGTTCAGTACATACCTCTGTATTTGTGTCATTGTGTAGAATCAGTATGGCAGGAAAAATCATAAGTACAAGTTTATTGTACTTAACTCTAATACCGTTACTCTAGTATTACCATTATGTAAAAATCGTGCGAGTCTGTCTTGTTTTGTCTGTGTTGTGGAAACACCAGGCGCTCCATCGAATGTTTTCCACGTACAGCCTGAACAGACCACCTAGCCCCTTTAGTACAAAATAACACAACACGGTAGATGGTTATAGGTTTCAAAAGCATTTGGAGAAACTGAACTTCTGTTAATAACTTCATTTTGCAGCGTCCCAAACCAAGTAAGGCGTACCAAGCGAGATCATTATTCTTTTCACATGTACCGTTCCACCCCTAGTATGCGTAGACTACAACAATAAGCCTAGGTTGGTTTGGATTTTTGAAAATTTCTCAAAATTGTGTTTATTTTTTGTTACTTTTCTGTCACTGTTCCATCACTCCGTCAGGGAATATCAGTATATCAGAAGCTGTCCACGTCCAACAACCGGGAAAAAAATTAATCTTTCCTTCTCCTTTTTCTTCTTTTTTCTTCCTTCTTTCATTCTTCAAGGGGGTGTCGTGAGCCCTAGTCGTCGCTTCCTCCGTACATGTCGGCCAGTTTTCTGAAGCGGGGGCCCCAGTCGTTGAGATAATCATAGTCCTGCTCGCCCCCACTGCTGGAGGAGTTGAGGGAGCTTAAGGAGCCGGCCGTGGAGCCGCTGCCCTCGTAGTCGAACACCAGCAGGGAGTCGTAGGGAGGTGCGGTGGGGTCGTTGTCCGCTGCCTTAAGTCCCTGCAGAATGAGAAATAAACACAGATGAGGAGATTAAGGCCAGACGGCACAGAAACTCCAGCTGGAAGCATATCGACTCATCGCTACCCCCACCACCCCTCCACCCAAAAAGGCCAATCCATTCGGAGCTTTATCGGTGCTTCTCCCACTGTACGTGTTCAGGAAATCAGCTCCTTGTCCGGATTAATCGGGCTCTAATGTTCCACAGTGTTTTGCTTGGGGCTCTGCTGAGGTTCCTGGGATAGACAATTATCCAGTGCAGAGATCGACCATGACCAGTAGGCACATACACTGGGATCCTCTCTTCCCTCTGTGACCCCTGGCATTCCGGCCAAAGACAGAGGAACCCCCTTTTACTGGCAACAATTCCTTTAATATTTGATATTCCTCTGACTATTGCCTGTTGGACTATTGAGAAACATGCCTATCTGTGTGTGTGTGTGTGTGTGTGTGTGTGTGTGTGTGTGTGTGTGTGTGTGTAGCTCAGGCAGGACGTTTCCATTGTGACGATTGTGCTTAACATTCCCAGCAGTCCTCATGGCACCATGAGAGGTCCTCATGGGTTGCTATTGATTTCGAGGCCCATCCCTTAACATGAGTCAGGGGGACTTGATGGATTGCTAATCTAGCAGTGGAGATGTACTGTGGCCGTGTACCACGAAGGAGAGGGGCCCGTCTTGTCTCTTACTGCCACATCCCAGGATTTCTAACAAATAATAACTGAATTAAAAAGGGCCAGAGCAACATAACACAGAGATGAGGCCCCGGCTCCATGGGAACATGTCGTAGATTTATAGGTCCCTGCACCCTGCCAGGGCAGTGTTACAAATGAAAGAGATGGATTGAAATTAAGTGCCTGGGAACTTAGTGATTATTTTCCACTTGTTAGCCTTTATTAAATATTTGCTCAGGGCTGTGGTCCTGATAATTTGGTGCGAAATATGACAGATGGATTGTTCATTACAATTACAGCCATGGTTGCACTGCTGGTTACAGCGTCGCCATCTAGAGCCCCCATACCCCCCCACCCTCACCATAGTTCTATTATAACCGAGTTTTCTACTGTGCACAAGACAACCGCCTCTCTTAGGCAAACAGTGAGCTGTCCTTATTCTTTTTGGGGTGTCTCTCTCTCACACAGATAACAATGAGAGATTTGTGATCAAATTGACCAGCTTTCCTCTTTATAAACATCCGTTTGTTTCATTTCATTCGGAACAAGGCACCACATCTGACAATGAACACAGCAATGGCTTTGTGTTAATAGCACTGTATGGCTTCCCTGCCTTACATCTGCGGCTGAACAAAGATCATGCCGGTTGGGGCAGTTTACAGAAAATTACCGGCCCGGCATTAGAACAGACTACAGGATGAATAATAGATCTTTGTTGGCTCCGCGGAGAGGTTAAATTCCTGGTCAGACGTGAAACTCTTCCATCATTTTCCCTCCCTCTTACTTAATTAAGACTTAAAGGCGCCGTAGGCATGAGGTTGTGCATAGGTCAAAGATTAGAACTTCCTGTTTTTTTTTTCTGGCAGACAGCCTTTAACTGTCAGGTCAAACTGCTGCTCTGTGTAAGCTTTGGTGTTATTAAAATCTGTGAGGAAGAACAGACCAATATTGGCTGTCTGTAATGTTAATTTCTGGGTCAGGACTCTTGCAAAATAAGTCTTGCAACATAGCACAAGTTATTCATTGCCAACCCATGCTTTTCCTCTGCGTTCTCCTTGCCGGTGATAATGCACCTTATATAAATAAACGTACTGAGTAGGAGGGGGAAGGGGGAAAGGCTACAAAGCTGTCTGCTGGTAAATTCCATGCATTCTTTTGCACCACATTCTTAATAGAACAAATCACAAGCCCGCCAACCCCCCTCCATATCAGTTGGTACGCCTACGCCTATTAGATGTTTTGAGACCCCCAGCACGATCAGATGACTGCTGAAGCCTGCAAGATGTACACCAGGAAGAAAACAGAGCTTAAAGGGGGGGGGAGAGTGGGTTCTAATCTAAAAACATGGGAATGATCCGAAAACTGAGTGGGGGAGTGCGCCGCCTGTAACACTGTGAAACCCTTATCGGTTGGGGCTGGTGAAAAATACATGACCCCCACTTTTTATTTCACATTCTTTCTCCATGCCGGTGTCAATGATGGCCCCGGGCAAAAGCTAGCACATCCAACAGCGCACCGCTATCAAAAGCTAATGTAGCGCTCCTCCCACCCCCCCAGTCTGGACACAAACGTCTACAACTCCCCGCGCTCTAGATGCGCGCCAAAACGAGAAGCAGTTACGTCTAGGTAAGTTAGAAGCACGTCCTGAAATTGTGCCCGCCGCGACAAATGCTACATGCAAGACGACAGACATTCTTCGGCTGCTGAGGCATGATGAAACATAGTTATTCACTCTAAAGTGAGTTCCTCTGACTGCAGTGGGGTCAACCTCACACAATCGCAGACATTCATCAAACAACGGATGAAAAGTTTTAGATTATTGAAGTGAAAACGATTTTTGTTCAATTCCTCTCCGAGCTCACACAGGTGTGTTACTGCTGGCTGGTTCTCACCTCATTGATGAAGTCTCCGATATCTCCAGGGTGGGGAGCGGCTGACCTGATGGGGTACTGGGGCTCAGGGTGGAGGGGTCTCTCGTCCAGACGGCGGATTCCCACGGGCTTGATGGCGTCGGGCTCTATGGTGTCCGGCTGCTGGAGCTGGCTCAGGTCATAATCCTGGCAGACAAGGGGGCACATGGGAGTCAGCATGCTGGACGGGGCTTTGGTGGGAACAAAACCACATCCCCCACCACACACACACACACACACACACACACACACACACACACACACACACACACACACACACACACACACACA
>JAOEHI010000009.1:3393932-3417986 GCA_025447815.1 Percopsis transmontana
ACACACACACACACACACACACACACACACACACACACACACACACACACACACACACACACACACACAAAACAACATTGACGCGACAGCCAATGAAAATTTATATGAGATCATAACAATAAAGAATAAAGCAGATTCAACCCAAACCTGCCAGCGATGCTTTTGCTGGGAATTAGAGCGCAGCCTTCATTACAACATATTGATCATTCGAAACAAAGACCCTGGATTTATTGATCTAGAAAAAAGAGGCAAGGGTGAGGGGGTGGCGGTTTAGAGCTATGGACTTGTCTTGGCAAACAAGCTAGTGGAAGTGTCGTCTCGGCCTAAAAAAGGGTGAAGAGTGGGATTTAGAAGTCTGGCAAATGAAGAGGCATGGTCATGGGACTAAACCTGATGTCCTACTTAAAAGATAAGATGTGAAACATGCCCCTACGATGAGGAAAAAAGGAAAGGGTTTCTCTGTATCTCCTGCTGTTCTGCGCTCCCCCCAACTGACTGCATGATGGCTCCTCTGTGCTGATGGAGCTCATCTTAAACAGGGATTTGAATATTAAGGAAGTCATGTTTGACTATTGAATTATTCAGCGCTGGCACAGGCATCAGTACTCCCCTCATATGCCTGAAACACAGAAAGACCTCACAGCAAAATACTTTATCATTGTAGTTAGATTTTTATATCTGTTCCCGTTTTCTACAATCTCATCGTAGACAGCAACGCAAGTATACATTTCACGTGAGCAATTCTTAATGACCCCTTAAGACACCACTATTCCTGATACAAATAGAGGACAAAAATATTTACTAATGAAATTGCATCACTGCATCCTTCAGTCTAATATTTGGCCCGGCTCAGCTTTTTCTGTATGATATATGACCAACAATGTAGGTCAGGACTATGTGCTGAGGGGTGCTGTGCATTTGGGGCCTCCCTGGTGAGGGTCAGGACCCCCTTGGCAGGTCTTCCATTCATCTGGAGCTAGCCAGAACCCCCCCCCCCCAGCCGCATTCCCAATCTCGAATAGTATAAAGTGGCGAGGGCTATGTCGAGTACTTGGCCGAATTTCCAGGGTAGGGTTGAGCAGGGTCATGTTTGACCAAACACTGGGGCCTTTCTGACACATCCGAGGAGCCCCAGCTGTAGCAGGAGCCCTTTGAACCTTGACAGCGCGCACAGAACCAGAACAACAACAACATGCAAATGGAACCCGTAAAAACTAAATCAAGTATGTCGGTCACAGAATGTTTTTTCTCAAAAAAGTAAAAAAAATTCTTATAAAGCTTGCTGTTCAAACAAATCCTGTCATCGCTAACGTCAACAATATATTTTCGACCAGATTATTATCTGTAAATCCCTGAAAACTCAACAACTAGTATCAACTAGTAGCACTTGCACCATGGTTTAAGTAGACTATTTAACATACTGTAGTTGTCTCTCATCCAGGGAGGGGGAAAGAAAAATTAAAGTAGGATAGATGGGTGGGGGTTGGGATGGCAGAGTAGCAACATAAGAGTGTATTAAGTTCAATTAGGCTTTTGGGCTTTTCATTAACCCAGTTTTGGAGAGGAAAGCCTCTGCTGAATAATGCTCAGACTGACTCATTTTACAACCGGGCCTCATCTCGAAAAGCAACACAATGTGTGTCAGCTCTCTAAAGCCACAAGAATTCCATTAGACACCCGGAAGCAAGCCCACTGCCCATAGCCTCTAAAAACCTGAAATGAAATACAACCTGGTGGGACGAACCACTTTATCAGCAATCTAAACAAGAGGAAATACTGCATCTGTTCACATTCTACCATGTGATGTCATTAGAAGCGGGAAATGAAAAATCCTGTTGGGTCAGCTTACTCCACTCGCTATCAGACCTAAGCAAATAGTCCAATCTTTGAGGCAAGGTCATATGGGGCCTCGGTGTGAAAGAGTGAGAAACCTCCTATAGGCCTGAGGTGGTTTTGCATTCGCGAACAATGAACTCACCCCCCACCGCAATGCATCATTGGACAGGAGGTCTCATGGATAAATAATTGTCCTCCGCTCTGCTAACTTTCTCTGCATGCATCTTAACAGTTATATTGAAAATCAATGGCACATTCTGTCAGCTAACTAAACTGAGTATGTGCCACCCGGTAATATGATTTAATCAATCAAATAACTATGTTAATTTGGATTGGCTACCACACTGTTATCACCAAATACACAGGATGTGCTTAGATTGGGGAATACAATGTTAACTGTTTTCATTTAAATGTTCCCATTTCCAGGCTTTAGAGATCTTAAAACGTGTATTCGTTTGATCAACAGCAATGAAAAGGCTGCAATTAGATGAGCTAAGATATGCAATATCCCAACTCCCAACCCCTGCCACGCATATCAACAGCAGCACAGCAAGCGCAATGGAGTCACTTTACTGTCACTTTATACTTTGATCTGATAGTATTACACTCATATTTTAGACACATTTACCCGGACCTCCAGAGAAATGGTAACTGCTAACAAAAAGGTTTATGAAACGAGCAGACCTGATTATTTGTGACCTAACGAGGAATGGTTTTCAGTTCCAATGAGCATGGAAACTCAGGTATGTAAAATAGAATGACTTCTAACAACATTTACTTAATCTCTTTTCATTCATTATTTAGAGCCTTGGGGTGCTATTACAAAAACAATGAAATAGAGGGAGGCATTCTCACTGTAAGGCATAGTAGCATAAAGCATTAACCTGCTTCATGTGGCTAGAGAGGCACCCTGTTTAAAACTCTCAGCTCCTGGTCAGAAACAATATTCTATGGCAGCATGGGGGAAGCACATTTGAAAAAGTTGGGGCTTACTCTCCACACCGTGGGAGCTTTGTCTTTCAAAACATGTCACATGAACCTTTCATTAGCGAATGGAGTTTCATTAACATCATCCCACGCTGCTGAGCCCTGCTGCATTACAATGACACAGGAGCGCCTCTATGCAGAGGAACCCTCCACAGAGTAACAGCCCACTGGGGGAAGGGATGGCAAAGAAAAGAGAAGAGGGGGCTGGGACAGACGCAAACAAAAGGGAACCTGATTACCCCTTGTCACAGCTCATCCACAAGCCAACCGAGAGGGAAATCCATCACCTACAGGATCAAACACTAGCTTGTACCCAAGGTAGGGCCCAGTGAAAGCTCTTACTAGCCGTTTAAGCCCACGTTCCCCCTCTTTCACTCTCTTTCTCCGCCCTCTCTCCTCATTTCAACCCCCCCCCCTATCTCTGACTCACACCAACGGCTGCCTGTGAGTTTTAGACACACACTGTGAACTTCAACGTAAGTGAGAATGTTTTCTGTTCCAAATAACCTCAAGACTATAACCTAGCTAATGGCACCCTGGTGCTGTATTCCTGTTTTTATTGCCATCTCTTAACTGTAGCTGCATCCTCACCATACTAATGTTAATCCACACAAAAATGTAGAAGCTTTATAATATATTAAATCATTTTTGCAGCAGGATGTACTGTAGACTGTAAAAACATAAACATATTAAAACACTAGAGCTCAAACTTTTGTTTAAAAACAATAAAACTCCATATTTTCATTATTAATCGTTATGTAGCCAAACCAATGCTTTTCTAAAACCATATTCTTTTTATTTTAATTTTGACCGCATGGTATGATCGCACATATTATTATTATTATTATTATTATTATTATTATGATGATGATGACACTAAACTGTTTCCAACTATTTTTACAACAGTTTTTTTCCACTAAGCTAATTTACATATATAATATTTATTTCTTCATTACATCCTACAATAATCTGCTACATTGCAAAATATGAATATGTTTCAGTGGATTTGATATAACGGTAAAATCCAAAATCCACTGGTTTATACATTAACATATTTCTACACCAACTGTTCTTCTACACCAAATTCACAAAGGGCAATGCTGAAAATGTGTTCCTACTTCGAACAAGTACATTTTCATCTCTTTTTTGGTTGTTTTAAAAGAAAGTAATGTAGGTAAGCAAAAAAAGCAGATGGAACAAAGCTGATCCAGATTTCAGTTGGTTTACAAGGCAAACTACATGGCTTGTAAGCCCACACTACTACACAGCAGCTAATTGTTTAAATATGTCAGAATCTTGTTTCCAGTCCTCCCCTCAATGTCAGACAAGGAGTGAAACCCACACGTACATGTGCATACCACACAGTCACTGAAACACACACACACAACAAGCATGCAAGACAGAACAGCAGTGCAAGAATTGCAAGACTCACCGGTAAAAAGGGGCTGTCCTTTTTCTGTGATATCTGGCACCACTGCAGTGTATACATCTTCAGAAAACCCTGGTTTGCATGTAGAGGTGCCCCTGCCCTCTGCTGTGATCTGTTTTTGAGGGAGGGGAGAGAATGAGCATAAATCAACTCTCCAAAAAGCATTCTGATACCTCCAAAACCTCTTGTTACGTTCTGAAGCCCCAACAGTTGTACAAAAGCATCTGTTGTTTTTATAGCTGGGGCCGCAATTAGGATAATGAGGCCAAAGGGGTTAAGCATTAGCCAAAAAGCATGGCTAGGCAAGAACAAGGTTCATTTGTCTCCCAGAGGGGCCCATGCCAGGGTTATAGCCGGTTCTCTGATCACTAGACTACACCGGACAAACACTCCACTTTGAAGCACAGGAACAAGGGAACAGTAAAAGTAAATGTAAACATTACACTGCTGTGGGAATGACAACCTTTGAGTGCCACCATTTGGAAATACACAAGCACATAAAACATGACGACGTTTTAATGAATATGTGGCTATGACTATTATCAATAGAGTGCAGGTGTTCTAATAATGTAGTGCTTTTGGACAAAAAGCAGTTCCTGAAAGGTCAACAATGAATTTTCCAGGCACTAATGAAGGGACATTTTTGTCTGAATATTTAAAAAGTCAAAGAAAACTGAAAATGTCTCAAAATTGAAAATCAGTTAAATGACTCAATTTGACACATCTACAGGGTAGGCATAACAATTAACCCACCTCCCTGATCATATTTCTCGTAGGGAGCACCTGAAAAGAACGTAAAATGAGAAGAGTGCATGCCAATGAAAAAGAGTATTGTGGGTATTCGTGCCACTTGCCAAATCGGTAGAATTTAAATCGAAAAGGTTTGTGAAGGGAGGAGCAGCGGTGACTTTCAAGCACGCTACAACTGCCTTATGGACATTTCTTTCTTTGTTAACATAGCCTAGTCGTCGGATTCAATCGTCGTCTCATATGCACTGCATAGATTTTCTATAGTTACGAATACTGTTAAAAACAAACACTGTTCGCTGAATTGTCTGTAAAACGAGCAGTTTAAATAAACATAGGCCCATGGCCAAACAAATAAATTAAGACCCTTCTTAGGACATTTGTAGTCACACTATTCCAAACCACGCAGTGTTCATCCTATCCTTAAATAGTCGCTGACTCTTTATTTTTATTCCTAACGGATGTAGCCTACATTAACAAGTACAAATCTCTTCTAAGTGGTCATTCATGGCTGTTGACGACAGCTTTTACCAGAAAGGAAATTTCCCCCAAAAAGCCTGAAGACTGATGATCACAACAGGTAACATAGCCTACTACTCATTAGATCTTCCGCATAGATAAATAATAACAAACTATTACCAAAACATCTAAACACCACATCAGTCAACTTCAGGAATATAGCAAACCAAACTACTTTAATTACCATATATTTCTGTTATATAAAAAAAAACTACTTTTACATTTTGCCTAGCTTTTACAACACATAATCTGAATACCCTAGCTCTACTAAAAAACGAGCCGGGGGGAATTACCCGTCACTAGACCATTCCAATTCCAACAATGGATACAAAATATCTTATGGGTGGTTTGCAAATAGCATTTTTATGTTCCAATACTTAGTCATAGCCTATATGATGCAGTTTATCCAATCAGCGAGTGGTTAGCCGGTGGACAGCGGATAGTAGCATCGTCACATTGCGCCTTGAACTGTCCAGTTCAACTCCACTCAAACCAAACGTTTGGTAGCATAAATATATTACCTGCAGTCCAGCCAAGAACGCCAGCAGAAGCAGACCCCTGGCCGCAGGTAAATACATGGGCATGCCTGTTACTATTTATTTCCTCTTGGAATCCGCGATACAAAAATATCCGTCTGCTTCACTAGGGCTGTGGCGAAACGATCCCTGTATGACAAAAGGCGGCGGCAGCATGTAGCAGCCTCTCTCCACTCTCTGCTCCGCTCTGAGATCACTGGCTGGTACTGAGGCAGGCTGGGCTGAGCTCCCTCCCATGCAGTTTAAGCCAAAAAAGGCCACTAGGCTATCTCACTGTCTCTCCCTACTGGTCACGTTGCCAATTTCACTGTTCATACTGGATCTCGTCTTTCAGCGTCAGACAAAATATAATTCGATTATATTTAATAAGGTAACATAATAAGGTAAAAATGCTCTGGATGCATAATAAAAGTAACAATTGTATTATTCTCTAACAAAAATATTTTAGGAGTTTTATGTTTTATTATTTACTATTTACTAGGCATGTCAGGCTTTCTACACATTATATATATTCCTCCTAGGCTAATAGAGAGAGAGAGAGAGATAAATTATATATATTAGCCTATATAATATATTGACTTTATAAGTATGTAGGCCTATTTGTTTGTTTGTTTATATTTTGTAGATATAAATAATCAACATGTCTTCTGTCATAATTTCAGATTACTTCTAAGATGACCAGACTATTGATAATCACCGTAATGATTAATTGTTATTTTCTTTTACTTAATTAATTCTTAATTATTTTGAGTTTTTCAGATGATTTAATTCCTCTCTCTCTCTATCTCTCTCTCTCTCTCTCTCTCTCTCTCTCTCTCTCTCTCTCTCTCTCTCTATAAACTGCCCAATAAGTCTGTTTAGTACAGAATTTTGAATTCTGCATTTTATTCTTTAATCTTCACTTAAGCCTATCCATAGGTAAAACCTTTTTTTCGTGTTCCCCTAAAATATGCAATGAATAATTCCCTTGCATTAGCATTTCATGTGATAAAGGAAAGGTTAAATTACCACCGTGGTACTGCTGACAGGTAATTAACAATCCCGAGGTTGCTCTATGGAGTAGATCAAATTTATTGTGCAGATATTAGTTTGGCTAGAGGTAGACTGGAAAATATTTCCTCTCTGTGCAAATGATAAACAATGGATGGATTTTCATCCTCCTCGGCAATCTGATGTTTTTCAAGTTATTGGTGTTTTGAGGCGGAGTGGAGAGTGAGTGATGTATGTCACGCCGCTCTCCTACGCTATACAAACAAAAAAAAACTCTGCAGAGTATGGAATCAGATTTGTGCCAATAAACGGATAACTTGCAAACAACATATTGGTCTTTTACTTTTTTGATAATGTTTTTTTGTTCACATTTCCCTCTGCTTTTATCTCAGTGATAAGACTTTTGCCCTCACTGTCAACTTTTCATTTGCGCTGCCTGACTTTTTGTTTGCAGTTCTGACACACAACTCTCGCGTGGGCGGGTTTTTTCAGCGGTACGTCCCCATTGGCTAATGAGTTTTTGACTGACAACTCAGTGCCACAGACGCGTCTATTTTATTTGAATATATGTTTAAAATGGTTTGATGAATTTGGCACCACATGGAAAACTGAAAGAAACTACTCATCCAAAGTTTTGTATACATTAGCTGAGTGTAGATGCTTCTGTATATTTCTGTATTTTGATCAACTGAGTGAACCTTTTTGTAGACAAAACGGCAATGGCGCTGTGTACACACTGCGGTGGAGTCAACACATATCACCACCAGAGTCTATATGGGCCAACCTTATTTTAATGATAACCACATCAGCAGCTTCAGACTTCTTACCTTAACCATAAACTGCCTTTGCCATCTTATAAAAAATTGATCACCGGATGTTTTCCAGGGCCTGACATAGTCCTGACCAGCATGTATAGTGGGTGTGTTGTTTTAACTGAAACAGTCTAGGCCTACATTGTGTTTATCAAAATGAAAGACTCACTTAAAAAGCTGGAAATGTAACAACAGACATATAACACAATTACCCTATTGCCTATACAAAATGCTGTAACTGTAACTATTGACTAATGTATGGATGAAATTAAAAAGTGGTTCTGAAGCTGTTTTTCCCAAGGACGTAGTATTAACTAAAATTCCTTTTGCTATGAAGAAAGTAGCAAGGAGATCAACTCTAATAACCTGTTTGATAATTCAAATTATATTCTCTACAAATTGTTTAATTTATGTAATCTAATTGAGAGTGGGATCTAAATGCTCCCTCTCTTTGATTAAGGCAGAGGCGTTTATCTCTCATCAGTACTCATATAGTCAGGGAATGAGGCGTTAGAAGAAATCCAATTACGACTCGGGGCATTCAATCAAACAATGTAATTTTTCATATTTCAGAAACCAATATGAGCCTGTGAGTAGTAGTATATGTGCACCATCGTATCGCTTGGGTTATATGTCCGTTTCTCAATGAAATTGTTTAATAAAAATTTAATAACCAGAGGTCCTTTTTTTAAAGCATGCTTTAATAATAGGTTAAGTTGGACATTGGGACGTTATGTTTTCTGTATGTTTAGTATTGTATGAGAGCTGACACGGCTTAAACCTTCTATCACAGTATATGCAATGTTTTCTGGAAATTAAATTACTTAAATAGTTTATATAAATCTGGTAATGTCCATTTTGGCTAATCCAGTTAAATAAATATTATTAAGTCTGCATTACAGTTCATCTTGCCTGTTTACAGTCAGCGTCCCAGCATTATTCCCTGTCACCTGCTTTTCCCTAAGTTTTCAGTTGACCCGGTTTCCTGTCCCAGCCTGTGTTTTGGTACCGAAATCACACATTGGGTCTCGATGAACAAAATATATTAAAGATCAAAATCTAAATCTTTACTGTACATTGTGTAATTAGTTGAGAACAAAATAAACAGTCAATGGAAACCCAAAATCACCAACCGATTAAGGGCTGGATTCAAACTCACACTGAAAATACTTGAAATCACAGGCTTTTCCAACTTGCGTGAATTTCATCACGGCAACTCATGATGTGACTCAGTAGTGTGTATGACCCCTACGCACCTGTACTGTATGCACTCCCGACAACGTCTGGGCATGCTCCTGATGAGATGATGGTGGATTGTGTCCTGGGGGATCTGGGCATCAGTGAGCTCCTCCATAGGTTCTCAAATGGATTCAGGTCTGGGGAACGTGAGGGCCAGTCAATGCCTTCGTCATCAAGGAACTGCCTACACACTCTGGCCACATGAGGCCGGGCATTGTCCTGCACCAGCCCAGTGCCCGCTGCACCAGCTTAAGGTCTGACAATGGGTCTGAGGATTTCATCCCTGTACCTAACATCAGTCAGGGGTACCATTGGGTACCATGGGGAGGTCTTTGTGACCCTCCAAGGATATGCCTCCCCAGACCATCACTGACCCACCTCCAAATGATCATGTTGGATGATGTTGCTGGCAGCATAATGTTCACCACGGCGTCTCCAGACTCTTTCACGTCTGTCACATGTTCCCAATGTGAACCTGCTCTCATCTGTGAAGATGGTGGACCTGCCAATTCTGGTGTTCTCTGGCGAATGCCAATCGAGCTGCACAGTGTTGGGCTGTGAGCACAGGTCCCACTAGCGGGACCTCATGCCTCCCTCATTGAGTCTGTTTCTGACAGTTTGGTCAGAAACATGCTCACCAGTAGCCCACTGGAGGTCATTTTGTAGGGCTCTTGCAGTGCTCCTCCTGTTCCTCCTTGCACAAAGAGGCCGATACCGGTCCTGCTGCTGGGTTCATGCACTTCTACGGCCCTCTCCAGCGGCCCTCTCCTCGTGTAACGGCCCGTCTCCTGGTATCTTCTCCATGCCCATGATAGTGTTGGGAGGACAGAACTGTTAATGGTTGCTTTAATGTCTTGTACATAATATCATAATATTCTTAAATACAAGAATATTACAAAATTGTGATATTCAGTTGAATTAGTTTCTACTGACAGGACAGCCACAGTGTTTCAGGAGTAGGAGGAGTAACCCTTAATTTGAATCCTCTCAACAATTGGCCAATTAATTTGTTAGCCTGTGGCAGTGCCATGCATGTCAGGGGTCGCTCTCGAACAAATTAGAGAGTGGAAAGGCATAGCCTTCAAAGGCATTATCAGTTCCAATCAAGCTTCATTGTTATGCATTCAATAAAGGATCTCTACGGGCCACAGTAATGCTCTGCTTATTTTCCTCTTGTGCCATATCAGCGCATTCAATCTTTTATGCCATTTTAAAAATGGGAGTCAAAAGTGTACCGTGTGTGTCTATTCCTGCATGTGTTTTAGTGTGTGTGGGTGTGTTTATGTCCATCTCTTTTTTTTGTAGGTTAACTTTTTTTTAAATATGAATATGTGTTTATGAATATGTTCTTTAATTAAACTATCACTACAACACACTGAAATACTTTTTGCATGAATTACATTCCCTGAGCAGATGCTTTCATCCAAAGAACCAGTATAACTTCATGTATTAACATTACCAAATAAATATTCATAGATGAACCACTTAGGCCTACAGCTGCCACTCCAAGATAAAAGCATTACGCTATAGCTTGCCTTAATTCGTGTTTCCTTCAAGTGTTACCTTGGTTAAGTTTTAGTTAAATACTTGTTTAAGTTTGTTCAAGTTATTTTGGTTAAATTTGGTACCATTTGTACAGTTTGGTTAAATCTGTCCAGCTGCTGTATAGTGCCATGTTGCCAGATTCACCCATAGGTGGATTCCAGCCGTTTATCTAGATGTTTTAAAGTTATACTGAGGAAGACTGAACACTCATTAATGCAAATGGGATCGGAAACGAAAACGTTTCACTTCATACCAACGTGAGGACCACATCAATACATCAATGGCACAACTCATTGCTACAGCCTTATAGATAAACAAAGAAAACTATGTTCTGCAGGTTCTAAGCATGCACGAGTAAACGCTAGAGAATGATGTTTTAGACAATCCCTGCTGTATGTCGGTGTGGAACAGAGATCAAATAGCAATTGATTGACTGAATATCACAAATTGGATTGAACTCCGGAACAACCCAAGGAGAAAGGCAAGCTGATCTTTCGTGATGCAATAAAAGTGTGGCTATTGATTTTTGATGGCCATATGGCACAAAAGGTTATTATCCCTATTATTTGTTTTTCCCTTGTCATCTGTTTTCTTTTAAATGCGCCATGTGCAATGAAAAATGTATTGACCATTAAGGCTTTACACATCTGTAACTCCATTTGTAATTTAAATTATATAGAAGAACAATTTGTTAAAACATTTGTTGCAGTGTCTATTTGGTGTATTACGGCTAATTGCGCTTGAGTAAATTTGAGAATTCTGAAATGCTGAAAGAATTCTGTCTCCTTTTGTCTGAAGGTGTTTACTAGACATTGTTACACTCCAGAGTGGGGCATGAAAACTGGAACGTCTTTCCACTTGATGGAACTCCATTTCTCTCTCTTTCAACACCAAATGAGAAAATTATAAATGGCTGTTCTGTTTCTCCTGAGGTTTCAGTTGGTGGGACAGGAAGTGCCTTTAAACAATCTAATCTTCAGTAAGTTGCCTGTCAGATGGTGGAGTGCATGTGCACGCACACACGCACAAACAAGACACATGCATGCATACACACTGAGTATATCATACTGCCAGCGTACACATACAGTTTCAGTTTAGAAAGTTTAATGGTTTATAATGTAAAAGGGTTATGGTTTATCAGTCAAAGATAATTTCCCATGCACTAGGTAAGGCGAGATCCAGTGATACAACTGTGTCATTATAAGGAGACCATCATTTTCCATCTTCATAGTTGGCAAACCACAGCACATGTACCTTAATATATCTCTAAAGAGTCAATTAAAAGCACAATCGTCGTCATCACTCCTGTAATGTTCGACATCCCCACTTTCGCATTGCAGACTGCATGCTACAGAGCTCTGTTCAAGCTCAAAGCTTCAAATCTATTTCCGATTATCACTATTGATCTGTGAAAAGACAGGTTGTCAGGGCGCGACAGCCTGGACTGTCTGATTTAGGAGTGGACCATCAGCCTGTTGAAACACAGGGCCAAAGATGGATTCATATGAAGGCTGTGTGTGTGTGTTCAGTGTGCACGAGGGGGGGGATTCAAACTATGAACCACTTCTTTTACTAGCATAACATCATACTATAAAAATATAACCATTATTTACAGCATTGAAAAATGTTGTTTGTGCACACACATACACGTTTCACTCCCCTTCTAAAATCTTAATATTTGAAGCAGTCTGGGTAAAAAGCAGTTTGATTTTTCCAATCGGAGAGGTAATGAGATTAGAGGCTTCTTTAATAAGTACCTACTTTTTTGTTGTTTCAATTTTTCCAAACGAGATAACTTGCCTACTTTTGTGGCAATGTGACACAGACTTCTGATTCAATATTGTGATTGCAAATGCATTATGGTAATAATTACTGTGGTCTAATAGGAAAATGGAAAAGCAACCAATTTGCTTTCTGTTCAGAAAAGTGCTAGAAGTTCACAGAAGGGATAGCCTATATCTTTTCATAGGTTATATGAAAAGACATTTTAAAAGTCAGTTTCTGTTACTAAATTGTCATATTAACAAGGATATCAATAACAAGAAAACATTAATGATGATTGATGCTAATGAGGAGTAATGATAATGATAGTAATCATTATTTCAGATCATCATCCTGGTCACTAAACACAACACAACAACAATACTTATTCCTGTGCAGATGCTTTTTGGTATCGGTTCTGCTATTATTCACTGACATTAAATGGCTATCTATAGCATATTATCTGTCAAGTCTCAACTTGTCTCAACATGAACAGTCAATAGGCTATTTAATGCATTCGATGATATTTTCTATTTAACATAAGAAAACGCTTACATTTCACACTGGCATTCAGTCAAGTCAAGCAAAGTCAATTTTTAATCTCTTGCATGTTTGTGCGGTGCTGCTGGTCCCTGCGAGTGTACCGGCCTATGTAGGCGCATATTTCTATCTTGATAATGTGCCCTTAAAATAACAGTGAAATACTGCACCATTTACTTCAAACCAGGTTTTTGTTGGTCAAACCTGACGATACCTCATTTATAGACCAACACGCCCACGGGCGCTCAGATGGGCGCAAGTGCATTTGCTACAACGTGGATGCTGGACGGGGAAATGACTGTGTCGGTCTGAAACTACCAAAGACAGTCTTGTGTCACGCTTGGCACTGCTTGGCGCCGCTTGGCGCTGGGTGTAAGATTCACGAGGGGCACCCCTGTGAGTTTGTCTTTATTCTCAGTAATTAGTAAAACATTGTATTCTGTATGGGAGAGAGATTACATGTGGAAGATTTAATATTCTTTGTAATAATACAAGTAATACAAGAGCCGGCAGGTTTCTGCAGTCGCTACAACTCAACAATTGAGGAGTGTGCCTTTAAAGAAATCAGAGGGGCTTATGTGGCCAAAGCAGCAGATGTCAGCGGCAGGTTGCGCAGAAGGAAGCGTTCCTCTCTTGGCTCACTCAAGTGGTGATCATGAGACGCATTGCCTTTGCCCTTATAGCCTCCATGCGGACACATGACTGCACTCCACACCCCACCGCCATGCCCTGGGGAATTCTGCACGCGGAGGATATCAATGCACCCGTACGCAGAGCCAACACTTCAACTCCGTCTTCAGGGATATTCAATTATAATTGCAGCTTGCACGGTTCCTTTATTATGTATAACATTTGTGTAATGTGACAGGCGTTTATTGTTGGGGTCTAAATGTGTCCTCACCCCCACAGCACTTTGATTCCCTCCCTGGTATTTTCCACAAAACTTTGCTCGGAGCAAAAAAAGGTTAAGGATCACTTTAAGTCTAAAGTCTAAGTCTGTGCTTTTCTAGCCATTCAATTTCCCTCTCGCCTTGGCTTTTCTTGGTGTCTAATTGGGTTCCATTGATTTATCTGCCACGACACCGGCTCAGCCCCCAGCCTCTGCTGACCCTGCAGAAAAACATCAGCCGGGGGCCGACTAACGCCACCCTCTCCGCCCGCACTCCACCGACACTCCTAAAACGCGATGACTTTGAACGATTGCGCTCAGAGAGCTGGAAGTGAGTCAACAGGGCCGCTCTGCTCGGCCTCACAACACACTAGTAGATTAGCGTCTCGCCGAAACAACAACAGCGGGCTGCTGGAGGGTGGCGTGCGCGTAGCCCGTCTCTCCGCGGGCTGCGTGCGGTCAGGCTGAAGAGGGAGAGAGCAGAATGGGGGCAAATTATCTGATGCCGTGAGCCGCATTGGACACGGCCACTCATATGTGCCCGAGCAAACGAGTGTCACCTTGAGCTCTCAGAAAGAGGTGTCCGGACACACACCTGCTGGGCCAGACGAGGAGTGAAGATGGACGGAGGGGAGAGGGGGCGGGGGTGGGGGAGGAAGTAGTGTGGGCTCTCTCTGGCTGTCTGTACCTGACAGCTGTGACTTAATGGTTGAGAGGCAGCTGGGTAATAACCTGAAGCACTTCCAAGGCAGGAGTGCAAGATGAAAGTAGAAAAAAAAAATAGTCTCCACCAATTTGCTGTCACATAAAGCAGTAGATAGGATAAGAAAGGGGTATAATGCAGACGGAGCTTTGATACCAACTGTGTCCTGGTTTTCCCCTCTCTACCGCTGCCCCCCTCTCTACCGCTGCCCCCCTCTCTACCACCCCCTCCTCACAAACACCCCCCCCCCCCTCGGCCATGCATAATAAACGGTTTATTATGACAGTGACAGCTCCTCAGGTGTGCAGAATGCTATGACTTGTTATGCAGCTCACAGGCCTGGCTATGCCACCTGCACACATACACACACACACACACACACACACACACACGTACATACCTGTATAGAGGTGAACACGACACTTGCACGCACATGCATGTACACTACACACACATACGTGCACACACACATGCACACCCAGACACACAGCTCACAGCTGCTGTGTCAGCGGGACTCTGGGGCGAGGAAGAGAAGGATATTATATGAATCAGCTTCACACTGTAGTGCTCACTGTGCTATGATCCTGCACTGCCGCTGGTATAGCTTGATTAAGATTAATATAGGCTATTGTTTGCATAACCCCAGATTTGTTCATTTCTTTGTGAATATGGGTTTTAATTATTATGACCATAAGAATGTATGTTTTTATTAGTGAAGTTTCGATTGTTGCATTAATCCTTGCTTGGCTGGGAAACCAGCCAGCTTAGCTTTAAAGAGCAATGGAACTTTTGTTAAACCCGCACCTCAGCTTCCTTACCTCAAAATGAAGTACTTAAGTCCTTAAGTCCAAAATGAAGTCCTTCAGCTGCAGTGGCCATGTATTTGCGATTTGCGATGACCGGCAATTCACAGCTGTATTCATCCGCCACTGACTTCCATTGTTTCTTAAAAACATAGGCCTACTTCTACAAAGCTGAGCTGCCTCTACTGGTAGGATGTGTTCTTTAGTAACTAATTTTTGTTCTTGTAGAGTTTAGAAGAGTTTAAGAGTTTACATTAAACACAACAATTACTGTATGCAAACCGAGGGAACACAACTAAAGACCAGAGATCAGCTTTGTAGACATGTATAAAGTATGTTTTTTAGAAACAATGGAAGTGAATGGTGGATAAAAATCCTGATCCGGTTCAACTGCCAAACGTCAGTATTATTGCGGTAAAGATTTGAGGGTTTAACAAAAGTTGGGCTTTAAGTGACACCCCACAAGCAGGTAGGAGATAAGTATCTTACTCAAGGACACCTGGTCAGTTACTTACTGTAAGAAATGTGCTAATATACGAATAGTCGACCACAGATAGACCCAAAGTGCATCTTACCATCCTTTTCTAAATGTTAAAGAGAATCCCATGATGATACCAACGGTATGTTATAGAGATTTATTTATTTGTGATGAGTGGACACTAGCAGGTTCTGCAGGAAAACAGGGCAACACATCCTGAGCTGAGTGATCATCTGCTCTGTAAATCCTTCTCTTATTTCCAGTTGGCAAAGAGAGTAGGTCGTGAGATCGGCTGGAGTGTACTGAAAATGAAAAAAAGCTGAGATGGAATGAAAAAAAAAGGTGCGGGCTGTGTAAAACAATCAGGGTGAGTGGTTCCTGGGGTGTTGATTCTGACAAGTCGTTTCACGTGACATCTCTTGAAGGGGCCAGTGTTGTTTCTGCACAGCCCCGTGGTTCAACTGCTCTAATTCGCCCCGAGCTTTGGCTCCACTCTACCATGTAAATGCAATCACGTTGCTGACAAAGTATTTCTGTTGGCGGAGTTGCCGTCTGCCTTGTCCATTAAAAAATATATAATGAAATAAATAGGTAAAGCGGGAAAACGACCTAAAAATAGCAACATTAATCACTTTTCCGGTGGCTTTGCTGTGGAAAGCAGTGAGTGTCAGAGAGAGTTAAGGCGTCACCTTTGCTGCATTGAGCAAATATTATTTGACTAATATAACAGGACAAGGTTAATTTTGTGCGTCCCAGTGTAAAGGAGGTAAGATTGTTGACCTTTTGACACATAGCTCTACAGTCAACTTCTAATTAGGTTCTAGGTTCAGTTCATTTAATTGCTTTTCTAATTTCAGGCGAATAGCAAAAGGCATATTTATTAGATGTGATCTAACCTGAGTAGGTTAACAGAGCACTGGCCCCGTACATTAAGACTGATTGCCCAACCTTACACATGTAAAGGTTACATCAACCTTCAATTAATGTGGCTGCAGCTTTATTTATTCACGCGTTTCTTGTGTGCTTCTCATATGACACAGAGCAGGACTCACATTGTTGGGAGACTGAACGCTAATGCCCTTGTACCTAATTAAGTCCATTTCCTTGAGAGTCAAAAATTACCTCTCATAAATGCATCATTAGGTCCTTATTTCAGGTCTGCCTCAGGGGCCAGATTTGAGAGACGTCACCTTGTAGATTACTGCTACAAGGTTTTGGCAGAATGGGTCAGTTATGCCTGCCTAAGAAAACAATGACAAAGGGGATGAATTAATTCTCGTGACTTGATGTTAATTGCTTAAATAATATACATGTCCCTCTTGCCAGAAAAGAAAACAAAGAGGGTTTGGGTTTCAAAACAAGAGGCAAATATAGATGTCAAGTAAAGGATGTAGTAGAGAGACCAGCTGTTTTCTGGGCCATGAGTGCACTGGCTCACTCAACAGCAATGAAGCTTTGGGACATTGTTCGGGCATCTGTTGGAGGAAATGCCAGGATGTAGATTTCTTAAAAGAAGACTGAAATGGATACTGACAGAAAAGCTCTTATGAGTGTCATGACTTCATGACTGCAATGACAGGCTGTATAACGGATGAGTTTGGAATTCTGGTGACAAAGTGTCAACCTGAATTAGCCTGGCGAAGATACGAGGATTAAGCCAAACCAGGTGGCATTCTAGGTGGCCAATAGATGAAAGTGCTCCCTGCGATGGGCCGCTATATTAATGGTGAAAGGGAATGGACGGCTCTCCGTTTCACACACAATATTGGCATTCAAAAGACACGTGTGACGGCGTAAAAACCGCAGACAGTCCCTCTGTTTATTTTGGTATTCAAAAGGATGTGGTTCGGTATCATCATAGTGTGCTACCATCTCACACGGCGACAATTACTTCAAAGCTATAAGCTCCTCCGCTTGTCAGACCTCAGCCGCCCACCCTTAAAACTTGGAACAAGCCTCTGACATCCATTCTCTCCTCTGGCATCCACAGGAGTTGTCACGCTACATGCTGTGCACCATCGTGGCGGCGTGGAAAATGGCCCCTTCCGACTGAAACGGTCTCTCATTGGAGACGAATGAAAGGCATGTTAATTTTGATGCATGATCCCCCCCTCGAATATTTAATATGTAAGTCCATTTCATGATTAGCTGGTGAAGGGCCTTGATGAGAGACAGGCCTTGCAGTCAGACATGCCGAGCTGAGCACCAAGTCTGTGGCGCCTTGTCATCGACTGGGACCTGCCAAGCTCTGCACCAGCTGCACAGCATTATTGTCCTTCACCAACCTTCACTGGGAGTTTTAGATCAAATTAGCCAAAAGCCCGTCTGAAGATTCACAACATGTTCACATCCATTGCCAAAAGACAATTCTCCTACATTGACTTCCCGCTTTTGTGCGTTGCTTTGTCTTTTCTGTTTACAAAACACATCAGCCATTTTGAAATGTGTACCATCTCAAGCATTGACACATTTAACGGTCTTGTCCTACAGCGTCCTTCGTGGTCACTCCTCATGTTTATCATCGCCATTAATCTCGCCAGCAGAGGTGAACTTACCCTGCGTTGAGGATGTTGAGAACCAAGCTCCTCTATATTTAAAAGTGAAAAGCCTTTTCAAAAGAATATTAGGACAGAGCGTTCCCTTCTGATGAAAAACATGTTTGCTTTTTTTTTTTTTTGAAAAATGGCTGAGGCGGAAATACATTAGCATGTAATGTAGTGGCGGTAACTAGAACAAAAGCTGTTTAGTCAGAAAAGACAAAGGCCTGCTCTAGGAGCATTAACTCTGGATTCGACAGAGACCATTTGAGCTGGTCACACTGGGTCAAGTATTTCCTTCGAGAACCATACTATCAATATCAATGTTAATAATAATGTCAGACCTTGCATAAAAGGATATGGCTCGGTTTTACACTATGCAAAAATCCCACATCCGAATACATACAACTTATTTGGAAAATGTGCTTTATTACTATGTACATTCCACAAATCTTCTAGCCACATCAGTGAGCAGGAAGGGCATTAGGATATATCAGGGAAATGGGCAAATTACCTGTCAGCAGTATTGATTTGTCAGCGTCTTTGAAAACCTGCATGCACTTCTAATACAAAACACATAAATGAATCCGGTTTTCAACCGGAGCCGATAACTGCAATGTACTGAGTGATGATGACGCTCTTGTCTTTTCACAAAACTAAATAATGACAGCCCTGACTGTACTGATACTATATTATTGTCCCACCGTTGATAGAAATGCTGCTGGGCTATGGACTGCGGACACACTGTCCGGTGAGAACAGGCGGTGGGGTCTGCAGTTGTTTTGTTTCGCTCACTACCTGCTGCTGTTAAATGGGTCGTCGCTAATGTTACCAACACACTGGTGGGTTTGCATTCTGCGGCTCCTGATAGCTGCTTTCAATAATCACCACTGATTTGCTAATGGATCTCTAACACTAGCACTATTTCACATCATGATAATGTCTTCAGAGACATTATTAAAGCAAACGAATGGCACACACATGATTTTATAGATCAAGTTTGTTTGTTTAACTTATTTAGCTTTCAGCCCTGTGCAGCCTGCCTTATTTCTACTATCTATAATGTAACATCAAGATACAGTATAATATGTATGTGGATTTTGTTCACTCAGCACTCTTTGGCAGGCCAAACTAGGGAGAAATAGGACGACATGTTATTTGATCTCTTGTAGCCTCCTTTAGCATATGGAACTGGTGATGCTGATACAGTGTTGTACCACCTCATGCTGGGAAGGAAGTCCTGGTGTAGCCTACATGTACAGTAAGTCAAACACACTTTCAAGGTCACAGATGTGGGCAGAATACAAGGAGCTTTTGTGTCAGAGGACTTGACTGCACAACCAACTTGATTCTTCTAACTACCATTTCTTAACCCTGTTAGAATCCAAAAAGTCACTTTATTTTCTCTATTCTGTAGACTACTTTTCTTTGTCTAAACGAAAATATATTTCAACCTTCAGCGTGGTGACATGTGAGATAAAATAGTTGTAAACACTGACATACTTTTGAGGGGTGTGTTTACATTGTTCTAGATAGATTCGTCTCACACACTTAAATTGGGGAAACATTCCATCATAATGAAAAACAAAGTTCTGCAGTAATGAACACATTATCTTAGTCAGATAGCTTAAACAAATACTTCTCCTTGCTTTCGCTCCTGTCAAGGTTTCACTCTGGCCCTGGCTAAACATACACATGAGGCTTTGCCGGAAAGTCCCCTGTTTCTCTCTGTGGAAACACCCTGACCATTCTAGTAAGGCCCCACCCTGAGTGCATTTCACTGTGTTGCTTTGGACATTTGGGAGGAGAGTTGGATCTTAGTTTTGGCAGTGACTCGATTCAAAAAGCTGGCACTACTGCTAACAGTCTCTTGTGTTTAGCCTAGTTTGATGACAGTGTTGAAGTATAAGAAAAATAAACAGTCAAACTACAATCATTTCATTTAATTGCCAAGTGTGTAAAGAAATAGATGGGTAACTACTGCAGTATTCTTATTTAACAACCACTGAGCAAGCCCTCTTTTAGTTCTTGGAAGTGAATTAGTAGTGGTTGCGCCATTTCGCCGAATCGGTGCCATTTCTGTCCCCAGGACATTATGTGCATAAATATGCATGAAGAGTAACCGTATAATACATAAGAAAAAACATTAATAAAAACTACGTAGAACACTGAAAAAATAGCCTGTTCCGCTCTCCAACACTAGACATCACCGTGAAATATAATGATTAAAATCCTTAATGCTTTTTTTCCAATTTATACTAAAAATAAATTTTTCTCATCGGAAATTCATAATATGTTAGGTAAAATACATCAGTCGTGTCCCCAGGTTTTCACTTAGTCCTTTTATTCTAACACATTTCCTTCTCTTAAAAATCTGGTACATTCCACAAATCACGTGTTCAACATGAATTAGCATAATCTCAATCTCCTAAATACCATGGGAAGACCAAAATTAAATTCTCTCACTTTCTTTTCTGTATTTTGTATCATATTGTAAGTATGACTGAGAACGTCAATCTCAACATATTGACTTGTTACCTAAATTATTTCTTAGATGTTAATTATTTTTAATTTTGAAGACATTTTTAGTAAATAACTTAAAGGAACTCAGTGTTCTTGTGCTATTAGCATTGATGCCATGTGGCTTCATTTCATGTATTGGCTAATTCTATGCTAATAAATCAGTCCTATTACTTTTAGTCCTGTTACTTATAAGAGAACTGAATAAGAGTAACAGGAGTGAAAAGTTTGAAGAGGTCTAGAACCGCCACTGAGCATATGGATAACAGTTTGGTCATTATTGCATTATAAATAATTAAAATGGTTAGAGGGTTAGTTCTTTGACGGGGTATTACAACAGCTTTCCCCAACTGAAACAGCCCATCGGTCTTTATGTTCACTGATGAGTCAAAATAATTATGACCCCTCGCAGGTGAAGCAAATAACGTTGCTTATCTACTTAGCTATACATTTGACAACATACATTACCTATCATTCAATCCTCTAAATAAGTGCTAATAGTCTAAATACCAGCAAAGTGCTTAATTGCAAATTGCCTAGAGCTGATTTAACAGGAGAGAATTTTTTCTTTTGACTTCCATCCATCCATCTTCTACCGCTTATTCCTTTTCAGGGTCACGGGGAACCTGGACCCTATCCCAGGGAGCATTTATTTTGACTTATTTATCATAACTTTTTTTTTAAAGGGATAGAGACAGAAGATAAAGGGTCGTCATAGAGAGCTTCAGTTAGTGGGAGTGTTATGAGGTAGCGAGGTCAGTGGCAGAGGTACCAAGGTGGATTCTGAAGAAGTGGGTCTTAAGTCTCTTGCAGAAATTGGGTAGTGACTCTGCTGTCCTGACTGCTGCAGGAAGCTCATTCCACCATCCGGACAGAAAACTCGAGACTAGGCTGAGCGACTCTTGCGCCCTCGTAGGCCGGAGGTGCCAGCCAACCAGCCAAGGTGGTAGAGTGAAGCACTCTGGTTGGGGCCTGGAACCTGACTGTTGCTTGGAGGTAGAGCAGAGCAGTTCCCTTTACTGTCTTTTAGGCCAACACCAGTATCTTGAGTCGGATGCGGGCCTTGATGGGGAGCCAGTGTAGGTCTCGGAAGAGGGGGGTTACATGGGAGAGCTTGGGTTGGTTGAATACCAGACATGCTGCTGCATTTTTAACACGCTGCGAGGATCCAGTTGTGGAGGCCGGTAGTCCGTCTAGCAGAGAGTTGCAGTAGTCTAGGCGGGAGATCTGGGCAGGGTGATTGCTCAGGACCTGCACCGCATCTCAGCAGTGGTGAGTACCTACCCACAGTGGTCCAAGGAGGTACAAACCACAAACTGGGGACAGGGTGTTTGGCGCACAGAAAAGTTAAATGACGAGCCATGGTAAAGGTTCCATAGAATTGCTTGGTTTTCTCCCACTAAATCATGATACAGGGCTATAGCCTATTTTGCTATAAATATCAGCCTATTAATGTTAATGAAAATTTAAAAATAACTAATGTGCTTAGTGTGTGTGAATAAATCACCATATTAAATGGGTTGAACCAATCATAACGAACCATTGATGTCACATAACAATAGCGGAACAGCCCATTGTTTACATTCTGTAGCAGCAGGTAAAGTTTTGATTAAGGCCACATCAGTAAATTTGTCAACAGTTGAACTGGTTAGCCACCAGCTCTTGCAAGCAAACAACATTCTCCTAGAATAAGGACAGCATTATGTCATCATGGTTACTTCACTTAAGCCTTTTCAGTATACATTTCTTTCATACATTTAAAATTGCTTGCAGCCTAAATACCGGCAAGTGCTTAATATTCCAAGATCTGATTTAACAGAGAAGAAAGGAAAGGAGGATAGACAGAAGATAACGGATTGGAGGACGTCTGTTATGGGAGTGCTATGTGGTAGAGAGATCGGTGGTCGAGGTACCAAGGTGGATTCTGAGGATTTTAAGTCTCTTGCAGAAAATCGGTAGTCATTCTGCTGTCCTTACTGCTGCGGAAAGCATAAAAGAGGTTAAGAAAGTTTGAGTGTAGTTTCTCTGGGGGGATGTTGAAGTCACCAAGGAGCATGAGCGGTGTCCCATTCTCGGGGAAGAAGCTCAAGAGGACATCCATCTCATCTAGGAAGTCCCCAAGCTGGCCTGGGGGGCGGTAGATAACGACATTTGTAAGTTTAACAGGACGAGTGACGGACACAGCGTGGAATTCAAAAGAGGATATGGCCAGGTGAGAGAGAGGGAGAACGCTATAGTCCACTTGGGAGATATGAGCAGTCCCGTCCCACCCCCCCCCCCCCATCCCCCCGGCCGGGCGACCTGGATGTGTGGGAGAAGGAGTATGATGAAGAAAGGGCCGTTGGTGGCTGTGATCCAAGTTTCCGGCAAGGCGAGGAAGTGCAGAGCGTCAAACGAGGCATAGGCAGAGATGGTCTCGGGTTTTCTTGACGGCAAACTGGCAGTTCCAGAATCTTCCAGCAACAACTAGGGCCGCAGCAGGCCATCAGGGTGGGTACAGCAGGTTGGATGGATTTCTATGTCGGGGCTGAGAACGTGATCTGCAAGCACGTTAGTACAGAAATAAAGAACCAACACATAACATGAGTTACTGTATAATTACTAGCGGGATACTTAGCAAAGCAGGTTTTCTTGATGACTTCCACAGATGATTCTCACAAGAAGACTCCCTTTGTCTTTGTGCACCCACTGTCTGCTATGACATGCACATGATTACGCGATCAGCCACAGATTTGGTACATCTAACGTAAAATGGCACAGCATGCAATTTCTGCGGACTGGCCCAGTCGCTGTTTACGCTGCGCTCTCTAACATATGTACATCTGCCCCTCAGTATGATTTATTTACCTTAAAAGAGAAGATAATGAGCTCACATGGGTTCTGCAAATGTTTATGCTGTTTAGGGTTTTTCTCTCTGTAGGGTAAACTAAATCTGTGACAAACTATCATTTAACTTTGTGTGAAGACCTTAGATATAAGACAGGAAGCTTTTTGGGCTCCTGCAGAATTGCAGTGATAACTACCAAGACAAATCACTTGAGCACATCCTAATTTAATTCCACATGGAAAGTGGAGTGCAAATTTACGAACTCACTATCGTCTGTAGGTGTTGTGAGTAGCGGGGAATGTGAACCCAAAAGCAGACCCGGGTAGGCAGAGAGTTTGTATCAACACGACCTGTTT
>JAOEHI010000009.1:3418086-3450831 GCA_025447815.1 Percopsis transmontana
TTCTTCTTCTTCTTCTTCTTCTTCTTCTTCTTCTTCTTCTTCTTCTTCTTCTTCTTCTTCTTCTTATTATTATTATTTATTATAATTATTACATAATAAGTGTAATTATTTATTAAACATACTATTAATACTAATATTATCAACAATAATAATGTCAGCCAGCTTTATGGAGGTATTCCTACCACTTTTGATTATCTGATGTTGGGGCAGGACATTGATTTTGTTTTTACAATAGAGAATAATTCTGATCTTAACCTCAGCTAAAAAAATACAGTAGATTTAATAATCTCTTATCTCTCATTTTAATGAGCTCCACAAAAATATGCCAGATGTTTTGATAAATAATGGAATGTGATAATTGTGAATGTTCTATTCTGTATGATATATAGGGGGGCCCGGCTGTAGAGGTTGACAGGCAGATGGCCATGGCGTCGGAGTGCCTAGAGCAGTTGAATAGATGTGGTCTGGAACTACAGCAAATGCGTGTACCACATGAAATCTTTAGAAGGTACTGTAGTAGAACATGCTGTGTGAGGAGCAGCCATGCTCACATGCTAACGTGTTAACATTCTTTGTGTCTTGCTTCTAATTGTACATTGTGTCCTGTGATTGGTTATACATGTTTATTTATTGAAACAAAATCCTAACATAAAGACTGGAGTGGACATGAACACCCAAAGGTTAAGGTCTGTTTTGTGTTGTGTTCCCATTAATATTTGCACATCTGTAGCCTTTGAAGATCAGAGTTCGGTGTGCCCTTTTGAAGATTCACCTTTTCTGTTCCAACCCCACAGCGTGGAACACTTCCAGAAAATGCAGGGCGGTATCCAGCAGTCTCTGTCTGGGATGACCCAAAGACGGAACAGGGGGAGTGTGGGTTCTATGGATGTTGGGAGGAGCTTTAAGGACGCCGTTGCCTGGATTGCTCAACAGAAGGTGAGTTCTTGGCACCACAATGCTGTTTTTCCCGTCCACAGTTAACACAGAGTGCACTGTGCACACCATGACTTCATTGCTCTGGAACGCCCATGAAAATGTGTGATTCTCTCCCAAGAAACGCTCAGCTGCTTGGAAGCCATTTAAATTGTGTGTGTGTGTGTTTGTTTGTGTATGTGTTTGCGTGCATTTGAGTCTTCTGAATGTTAATGTGTGTGAAGAGGTAAGTGAATCGCTGTCTTATCGCAAACTCTGTCCAGTTGTAACTAAAACCATCCAGGCGCGCTGCCAAAACCCGAGACGCTGGTTGATAGGGGCTAACAATAAGAGAGAACAAAGACCATAATAGCGAGAGATAGAAAGAAAAGAGAAAGTAAAGGGAGCCGCGATAGCAAACCAACAGAGCGGAGGAAGCGAGTGAAAATTAAAAAAAAAAAAATTTAGACTTGTGAAATGTGACACCCTGGACTTACTCAATTGTTGTGGGATCTCTGACATGGCTATGGGAAAACGCCCTTGCACTCACTGTAACCTCCCCCACACACCACACACACACCCTTTCATTTCTTATCATCGGTTAAATTCCATCCACTATAAGTCTACTCGTTTAAACTCCTTCATTATTATATTTACTTTTTATTTTTATTTTTTATTTTTTTTACTATATTTCCGGTTTAGAAAAGTGCCACTAGACACCCTCTGACCTACTTCCGCCCTCAGCCTTTCCTGTATCCTGTTTGTTCCATTTTGTTTTGTTTTAGGTCAACGTTTAGGTAAAGGATGTGGGCTATCAACATATGTCTGCCTCTTTCCTTTACCTTATTTCCTTTAGACATTAGCACTCTTTCCAAGTCTGGCCTCCACAATAAATACTGTGTGAGGCTTCAACCACTAAATTGTAGAGGAAGGGAGTTGCGCGGAAACAAAAGACTTTGGAATGAGAAAGTAAGGGAAAAACCAGAGGAGAGTGCAGAGGCGGGACTAGCTGAGGGTGGTTAAGGAGCTCTGAGCTCTTATCTAAGCTGAGGTCTGTGACCTCCAATCGAGGGGGAATAGTTGAAATATTTCCTGTTGTGCAGACACAGACACAAGGGAGTCATTTTATGCTGACATCTAGAGGTCAAAGAGGGAAAGGCAGATTTAAATTGACAATTAAGAAAAGTTTATTTTTTGCCTCAAATATTTATCTATATTAATATGCAAAAGTACATGTTTTTTTATCTAAAAGATGTCTGTTTTGAGTGGATTTGCCAGTAAACTGGTATCAGGGGCCAAGTTTTTGTTTTTTAATAAATAAGCTAATGAACAGTATCTCTTGTGTTGTGTAGCGTCTGATTGAGACAGCTCCATGGGGCGAAAACCCAGGAGCCATTGAACAGCAGATTCTCAGCCATAACAAATTCCACAGCTCTATCCAGAGGAGCCAGGAGGTAGACCGTGCCAGGGATGAATTGGTGAGTCAGTTTTTGCATGGAATATTATTGCCTTGTTGCCTGGTACCAATTTTATATAATGATTGTCAGTGGATTATTTGCATTTAATTGCAAATTAAACACCAAACACGTCTTTGCTTTAGAACATGCGAGGTGACAAGTCTAACCAACATGCACTGGAAATGGAGTGGGACAGCCTGCAGGTACGACCAAATGTTACCAGTTTGGGGAAATTCTTTATGTAACACAATTCTGCACTCATTGTCCTCATTCATTCACTTTATGGTTTCTTCTGTCAGAAAATGTCATTCAGCCGTTTGGGTCAGCTGCGTGATCTCCAGAACATCTTGGATGAGATTTCCCGTGCCATCATGTGGGTGAATGAGAAGGAGGAAGAGGAGCTGGTCTTTGACTGGGGGGACAAGGACATTGACCAGTATATTCCCAAGAAACAAGAAAGCTACTCCGTAAGGACCCCTTTGCTTCTTCTTTGTTGGTACAGCATAGATATTTTAGAAATCGTTAAAGAAAAACGCTGTAAATAAGAAACAGGGTGGGCCAAACAGAATTAGAAAGCGCTAAAAGTATACAAAACAAACAAAATCTAAAAATGTAGAATAAAAAAAAGCCAGAATAAAAAAATTAAAGCTGAATATGAGTATGTTGTGACTTAAAATATTTGATGTTTAGATCTTCAGGTGCTGTAGGTAGAATTAATTACTGATGGGCCTAATAATAATGAACAAATAACCATAGGATGTGATTTATTTCTAAATTGTGTGAAACCTTATATTAGGTAGAGTTTGATATCTCTTCCTGTTCTCCTTGCAGAGGCTAATGAGGGACCTCGAGGAGAAGGAGAAGGAGCTGAACAAGTTGAAGGTGAAAGTGGACGGCCTCCTGAACAGCAACCATCCTGCCTCAGACAAGATTGAGGTGAGGGGGGGGGGGGGGTTCTCATATATAGCCCACTATATAGGATATACTGTAGGTATTGGGAAATATCACAACATTTTCGTGATTCGCAATACATACACATTATATTTACAATAACTTATGTAATAAAACAACAAAATTAGTATACCATATGCAATCTTATAAAGAAATTATAGCTGCAAGCAGCAATGGACGGGCCTAGTCTGTTCAGAGGCCGCAGGGGCACGAATCCGCCAGACAGCCTCGGGACACCCTCGGCAGTTCGCCTGATAATCTTCGCATTAATCGGTCGAAGCGTCGCAAAGATACTACCACTTCCTCTCTGGAGGGTTCGCCCGTTGCTACCATTTCGAAAATCAAAAATCCACAAAAGTAACTTTGAGGAACACTCTAAAGAGCATCTGTACCAATGAAGATCATGAAGAACAGATAATAATTAAGAGAGAAATTTGAAAAATATGTTTTTTCATAAAATTCATAATGGCGGAAAAATGTTGGCAGACGGAAAATGACGTCACTGGGCACATTGGACTCGGCTGGACCTGACGGATCTGGAGATATGAGTTTGTTTGAAAATCAGTTAAGGATTTCATGATGGCTATGCTTCCTGCTCTAGGCCTACATGGACACCCTACAGACCCAGTGGAGCTGGCTGCTGCAGATCACCAAATGCATCCACATTCATTTGAAGGAGAACGCTGCATACAGCCAGGTAAATACGTTGCACTGACCAATTGCTAATTTGGTTTAACCCAAAACTAGCAATGATTCAGCTCTCGGGGTCAAATGCCTTGCTCAACAACACAAGAAGGGGCACAGGAAGTTGCTCACCCAGGACCCTCTAACTGTAGGCTACCCTACTGTAAAATACAAAAAACACAGCTGTAGTGTTTATCACACTTACAATTAACTACTGTGTTCTTTCTTATGTAAACAACTTTTTGTTTCATCTCCAGTTTTTCAAGGAGGCCAATGAGACCTACGGGAAACTGCAGAAGGAACACGAGAACATCCGAAATAAGTTCACCTGTGACAAGAATACCCCGCTGGACAACCTAGTTGAACTCCTCAAAAACCTGGAGGTAGCGTTGGAGTGCATGAAAACTCATTTTAGATGTATGGTAAACCGGTCAGACTTGCTTTGGCCATTGTATAGATATGGGAAATGTAAACAAATTAAGTGAACTGTATATTCTTAAGGGGGCAAATTAGTGATCTCCAACCTTATATGGTATATTGTTTTTCTTTAGAAAGAGAAGGAGAGGATCATGGAGAATAAGAATCAGGTGCAGAGCCTGGTCAACAAGTCCAAGGCTATCGTCAGGCTGACACCCCGCAACCCCCAGGAAAAGGGCAGCAGCCCAGTCATCGTCCAGGCACTGTGTGACTTCAAACAAGACCAGGTCAGACACAGACGTGCATGTGCACTCACACACGCACCCACACATGCACACATGGGCATCAGGGGTCACACGTGCGTGCTAACATGCACGCAAATTGTTTAACGTTAGGATACTAGTTAGCTAAATATCGCCTAGCCTTTATAGGGGCCGATGCTGTGGGTGTGGCAACACATTTGTGGAGTTTCTATCGAATTTAATGTCCATTTACTTTGTTACTGTGGGCTCTGCCGGGCTCTGATTTGAGTTCTCCTGAAGCATGCATAGAATATAAAATGGGCGTAAGGGAAAAATTACTTTTAATCTAAAACAGGTTAAATAGCTAACCCAAACCTAGGAAGTGACTCAAATAATAAAAAATAAACTTTTAACTTAAATAAACCACCACCTTTTACCCCCACTCTAAGAGTGGGCCACTTTTGTTGCAATTATGCCAATCTTCCTTAGTATACTTATACAGAAATACTTTATAACTCGACTATGTACATTGTGGATGTGTGTTTGTTCTTTAGAAAGGGATTTTGAAAGGGAATGAAGGCATCCTGAAGGACAACTCCCAGCGCAGGGTGTGGCTGGTGACGGGACCTGGAGGCCTGGACATGTTGATTCCCTCCGTGTGCTTGCTCATCCCTCCTCCCAACCCAATCAGCATCAGCCTCGCCAGCAAGTAGGCTAACACACCTGCATTAAACGAAGAAAATATTGCTTGTTGGGTTTTAGATATCAAATACTAATATACGTTACCATGTTAACTATTTGCTGAGAGCTGCCATTAAATGTCCCCTATCATAAAATTCAAGTTTTTCCAGTTGTGTGGTCAGTTGTATTATCCAAAATGACAGTAGGAACTTATTTGTGGAATGTTATGTGGCCTTTAAGACCAGGGCAGTTTAAAGTAAGTACTGTATATACAAATGTAGCACTCAAAATGAAATCTTTCTATAAAGGATTAAAAATGATTTAAAAAAATAAAATCACTCAAATTAATCAGTCAAACAATTCAGAAATTCATAGATAAGTCCAGAATGAAAAACTTAATAAATAGATAATAAACATACACAGACCATCATAACAAATACACAAAATTGTATGTTTCCCCAGCAGTACTGAGCAAATGTAAATGTATTTGTACCATTTTCCAGGAATGAAAAGTATTACGAAGCCATCATGGGCATCTGGAACCAGCTGTACATCAACATCAAGAGTCTCATGTCTTGGCAATATTGTGTCCAAGACATCAATTACATTAACTCAATGACTCTTACCATGGTAAGCTTGTACACAGCATAGCAGGTTTTCTTGAGTTGTTTAAAGAGGTAATTGTGTATTTTTTTTTAAAACCTCATGTTTTGGGTATTTACATATACAGTGTAAACATTCACAGTATCTGAGCAGAATTAGCCATTAAATACCTAATTTAAAATAATGACTTTTAAGTTGGAGTTGTAAAGCATTGCATTTGAATTTGAATTTAATTTGAATTGAAATCACGCATTTGGACAAACAACGGGCACGGACGCACACACATCTACATCTACACACCCTCCTATCTTACATGGTATCAGGAAGTCTCTCCTGTTTCCAGTCACCTCACGCCTAAACCCCACCTCTCTTTATGCGTTGCCCCCAGCTGTCCAAGATGCGTCCCGAAGAGTACCGCACTATCATCAAAAGACTGGAGACCCACTACCAGGAGTTCCTGCGGGTAAGCCAAGGCGCTGATGTGTTCAGGGAAGAGGACAAGAAGAACATCCAGGGCCAGTATGCTGGAGCTCAGAGCCACTATGACACACTCGTCGTCCAACTGCCGAATTACAGTGAGTGTCGCGAGGTGCTCTTGTCATTGCCGGGTTTGTTGAACTGGAGTTCAACAATACTGTATACGTCACCATTGCTGCAATGCATTATTACTTCACAACTACTACAGTATTTATCTTAATGAGTACACTTTACGCTTTCACTTTATAGTCTGTGCTTTGTACTGTACCCCATAAGCCAATATTGGGTACACCCCTCGATTGTGTTTTAGCGCCCCCAGATTCACAGGTTGCCACCACAGCTCATGTTTAACTGTGCACAAAAGTGCATATGACCAAAGGGGGAGGAGTAGAGATGAGTTTCGGCCACTCAGTACTCGGGTGTCGGAGGGGCAAGCACTCTCAAAACAGTACAATGCTGGTTTCAACCACGAGGGTGCTTCCAGAGACGAATTGATGAGTGTCACCTGAGTATTAATTAATATGCTTCATATTGAGCACTAATAAAAAAAGTGAAAAAGTGTTGCAGGTGTTTTACTTCTCTTGTGTTTATTGTAAAGCTTGTATTTTGCCTTTTATTTCTGTTTTGTGCCATTCCTTTTTTCTAAATATCCCCTCTTGGATCAGTATCAGACGTATTAGCTGAAGTATTAGCTATTAGCTACTGTATCTTATCTGATAACGTACACTGCTGGACTCATAATTTAATTTGATTTCTCCCTCATAGCTACTTCTCAAGTGGATGATGTGGTGAAGGTCGTGAGGACAGACAGCACGAAAACAGAGTCCAAGAAGCCAGAGCCCCCTAAGCCAGAGCCCCCGAAACCCACCAAGCCCACCGTTCAAGCCAGCTCAATCCTCAGCCTCACCCTACTCAACGACCTCCACGCCATCCGCCGGAAGCTGGAGCAGGCAGAGTCAGGGCTCACTAATCACCTCCACATTCCTTTGGGGGACAACAGCGTGCACGAGTGCTCACAGCACCTTCAGAGACTGCATGTATGTAATGTCTCTGATATAGCATCGGCAGCACATTAGTGAACTGAAGTCAAATTCAGTCACTCTTACTCCAGCTTTATTAAATGGCAAAATTCTATTATAAGATTTTTAACTGTGACACAAAATATAGTTAGTTGGTTAATTTGTTTCTATCTCAAAAAAACACACCGTAGAAACAACATATAATAAGTAGTACATACAACACTTAACTTAATTGAAATGAATACATAGACAGCAGAAAAGTACACTGATTTGAACTAATCTCCACTGTCTATCTGAGCAAAATATGCATTTTTATTATTATTATATTTTGTGTTGTCCAGATCGTGCACCAAGATCTAGACTCTATCCACGATGAGTATCTCCGTCTGAGAGAAGGAATTCTCATGCAACTCCAGGGCACATCTGTCAACTCAGAGCAGGCTAAATTCCTCCGTTCTGAGCTGGATCTCATCAACCAGAAAATAGCAGGCCTACAGGGTCTCAGTTCAACATACCTCCAGAGGTACGTAGTTAGCAAAATGTTATGTAATTCTATTTTGTATCTATTATTTAAGTATTTCAATGTTTTATTATTTTTATTACTTTTTTTACTATTTTATGGTAACCATGCATTTTATTAAATTAGCAGTTAAAAGAACCATCCAAGGATTTTAGAAAATCTGTGGGTCTAATCCTTTCTGGCTATCTGAAATACCCATAAAGTCTTGGCGTGCAGTGGCCAGTATTTGCTGCATAGATGTGACTCACATTTATGTTTTCACACATGTACTGTAGATGTAAATGTATAATGCAATAAAGGATAACATTTTGGATGGTCCCTTTAATTACATCAAGGCATGTATCCTCTAAAATAAACAGCTTTACTGGTTACTGTATATATGGAATGAGCTTTTATGATATTACAATTTCACTGTCTTAGCTTACAGTAATACAGTGGTATTTTTGTCTCGATATAGACTGACTGCCCTAAAAGCCTTGCTGCAGCACCTGCTCCTGGTTGAGGATGTGGTTAAGGTCCACGAGGCACGGCTGACGGAGAAGGACACCACCTCTCTGGACCTCCATGAGGTGCAAAGCTACAGAGGCACACTGAAGGTCTGAGACACTGTCTAAACCCACCCTGACACAGCAATGCAAATTGGCTAATTAGCGTCCATCCATTCACATGTGTAGATTCACTGATTTTTCTCCATTATTTAACAGCAAATGAAGTCTGATTTGGATCAAAAGAGAGACGTGCTGAATGCTATGGAGTCAGAGCTGGCCAAAGCAGTGCAGTGGAACAACCAGGTCGCAGAACCCTTCCACAAGTGTGACGTGGATTTGTCCAAGTACTCAGACCTGGTGGGGAAGATGTCTGGCCGCTGGCGCATCATCCAGTCCCAGATTGACAGAAGGTATGATGGTCTACATAGACTCACAGTCCTCTCAATTGTGTTTATTTATAGTTGTTAATATTGTTATGCTTTTATTTTATGCTAACGTTCATTTGAGACAACCACTGCTGTATTTACCTGAGCACATTGAGACTATATGTTAATACATCTATAATGCCTGAGCCGGGAATCATTTTGCCAGTGATATCACTAATATCGGCCATTCTCTGCCCTTCTTCCTCCCACGCTTTCCCTCAGAATGTGTGACCTGGACAAGCACGAGCAACAGCTGAAGCATTATCAACAGAGCAGCATCCTTCTGGATCAGTGGATAGACAATACCAGGAAGCGCCAGGACGGCCTGCAGACGGCCAACTTCACCGACATCCAGACCCTCACAGACCACCTCAACCAGCAGAAGGTATGTTTCTGTCCCTTTACAGTGGAGGGGAAATGAGGGGATATGCGTCACATCCGTCTATCTGTCTGTCTGACTGATACTGTATCTCAGATAGGACTAGTCCATATCTGTACAGTACAATGCCATAGGAATGCAGTGCTTTAAAGCCATTAGCTAAAGGGCCTGTTAACCCTTTCAATCTCTTGGCATAACATTTGCTGAGGTTTAGCATGAGCCTTACATTAAACAAACAAAGGACATTAAAGCTGGATCCAGACCCGGGACCTCCGTGATCGGATCCGGGGCGTATTTTACTGGATACGAGTAAAATACTACTAGTACTAGTATTTAAATATTTTTAAATAAAGATTTCGCTTCCTCCCATAACAAAAAATGCAAAGTTGATTTTAAAATGTTCGGCGATCATCCACACTGTAGTATGTTTCCCTCAGTCAGTGTACTGTCAAAGTTATTCGATTTTTTCTTTCGAAAGACAGAGCCTAAAAGGCTTAGAGGGTCTGAAAGTGCTGGACCTCCTCCCCCAAAATTACAAGCAATCATTCAAATTGTATCACATGAGATTGTGAGATCCCATGAAATGTATCGATCAAAAAGAGCAATGATCCTGTGAAAGCTTGGGAAACCACTATGTTAATCTATAATATAACATGAAACCAAAGTAGAAAACCTATTTTCCTTCTTAATCTTATTTTTAGTCTGGATTAATGTAATCTAATAGCCATCTTCTTCCCTGACAGGCACTTCACACGGAAATTAAAGGAAAGAAAGAAAAAGTAGAAGATGTGCAGAAGGATGCAGATACCGTTGCTGCTTCAATAAAGGTCGGTTTCAGATGAATCGCCTGCTGTGCGCAATTTTCATATAATGGCCTACAAAGAGTACAATGTTTTATGCACATTAGCAGATATCTAGACACGGGCTGAAAAAGACAGGAACCCTTACACTACACAATAAAGGAATAAATATTTTATTTCTTTGTGTGCAGTGTGTATTTATTTTTATGCCTATGAGCGCAGTTCTATTCTGCCTGTGTCCTATCTCTCTTAGAGACAGTTACCATGTAATTATATTAAATAAACTATTTATTGTGCCTTTTCAGGACTATGAGCTGCAGCTGGCCTCCTACACTGCAGGACTGGAGACTCTACTGAACATTCCTATCAAGAGAACTATGCTAACTTCCCCTAGCAATGTGGTCCGACAAGAGGTAGGAGCTCTGATTATGCCAGTTATAAAGTTTGGTTAGATCCTGCCTATAACCAGTAGTATTGAGGGTTTATTATATGTTTGACACCTAACATATAGGTTGTTGGACTTAATTTATTGTTTATTATGACCCATTTAATATATTTTATATATAAATCAAATGTATAAATGATCAATGTATGATTATCTGTTAATTCAAATATAAATAGGCAGTTGACCTGCAGTCCCGCTACATTGAACTGCTGACCCAATCCGGTGACTACTACAAGTTCCTGGGGGAGATGCGTAAGAATATGGAAGAGCTAAAGGTAAGAATTGGTATAATAGAATGATAGTGTCATATTTCATTTGAGGTCCTCCTTAATTTTGTATGTTTCATCATTCCCTTCAGCTGAGGAACACCAGGATTGAGCTCCTGGAAGAGGAGCTCAGGCGCCTGAAGGACGACCTTCAGGACCGCTCGATCAAGAACCAGTCTCTGGAAGACACTCTGGCCCGCTATAAGTTGGAGCTCAATCAGTCCAAAGAGAATCTTATCTCCATTGAGGAAATCAAAATGACTAAAGTGATGCAGGCCAATGCTGCCAAGGAGAGCCTGGACAGCACACAAAACCAGATGAAAGACCTCAATGACAAGCTGGTCCGAATCACATACCAGCTGGATGAAGAAAAGAGGAAGAGGAGGTTGGCAGAGGAACGTTACACGAGTCAGCAGGAAGAGTATGAGTCAGCGGTCCGCCGCAGGCAGAAAGAGCTGGAAGAGCTCAACTGGGCAAAGATTGACCTGGAGAAGGCCGTAAAGGACAAAGAACGTGAACTAGAAAGGCTAAAGATACTACTAGAAGAGGAGGCTACGCGCCGGAGGGGGGCGGAGTCAGATATTTCTAAGGTAAGAACGCAATACAGCCAGGAAATTAACCAACTTAAGCAGACGTTCGAGACACAGATTCACGTCACCAAGACCACCGTGCTGAAGGCCTCGCAGCAGAGGGAAGAAGACACTACAGAACTGAAACTGCTCCTTAACAAACTCACTGCGGAGAAGAGAGATCTGGAGGAGGAGTTGATGAGGGTGAGGATGTCTATTACCCAGACGGAGGAGCAGAGGAGCAGGGCAGAGGCGGAAGCTCACCAGCAGAGGGCGTCGGTGACAGAGGAGATCAGGAGGCGCAGCGAGCTGGAGGTGACGCTGAGAACAGTCAGTCAGCAGAGACAGGAAGATGACCTCAGGTTAAAGGAGGCCACCAAGAGCAACCAGGAGAAGACCAGGCAGATCAGCCTGCTTCAGCACAACCTTGAGGAGGAGGGCAAGAGGAGGAGTGCTCTGGAGATGGAGATCAGTCACCTGAAACAGGCCAAGTCAGAGCTCCAGACAAAGAGCACCTCCTATCTGGAGGCCACCAACAAGCTAAAAGTGTCTGAGCAGGAGCTCCGTGCCCTCCGAGTGGATCTGGAGAAACAGACCAGCGAGAGATCCAAGGCTGAGCAGAACGCTGTCCGGCTGCAGAGCCGCCTCCAAGAGATGCAGTTCTCTCTGAACGGAATGCAGGGGGAGTTGGAGAAGGAGAAGAGGGCCGGCCAGGAAGAATTCACACGCAGGAAAAGAATGGAGGCTGAACTGGAGAGGATGACAAATACCTGCAGAGAGCACACCACCACCATTAAAACTTTGACAACAATGCAGGAGGAGGTGTCCACCTCTAGCAGAAGGTATGAGACCGACCGCAGGGCCCTCCAGGAGGCCCTGGACAAGAGCTTGAGGGACTGCAGGCTCACCGCGGAGCAGCTTGCCCAGCTGAAGGCTGAGCTGAAGACCTTGAACCAGCAGCTTCTGCAGGAACAGGCTCGCGTCCGTGAGGTCAGCCTCCGTAACGAGAGCCTGTATAAGACCATCGAGGAGAAGAGCCACCTGTTGAATGAAAACACCACAGAGTTTGAGAAGCTGAAGACCCTCACCCAAAACCTGACAAAAGAGAGACTGAGGTTAGAGGAGGAGCTGAGGACCATAAGGCAGGAGAGAGATGAGCTCAGGCTTAGCAGGGACTCCGTGGATGGGGAGAGTGCTGCCCAGATCTCAGCCTTGCATGTGCAGCTCCAGAGCAGCAGCAAGACCACCCGGGAGCTCCAAGTCCTCATCAATGATCTGAACAAGGAGAGAGAAAAGCTTGTGTCGGAAATAGAAAAATTCCAAAAACAATCCATTGAGGTATTTTTTGATTGCTTTGAAGGATCTGCTACAAATAATCAACTCAATCAACTTTCATTTGCATCATTTCTTTTCACTGCTTTTGCATGCAGGGATATAGTTGATATGCACCATATCAGTTTGAGAATGGTCTTCATGCATGAACGTAATTCATTTGCACTCATTCACTGCCATTTTATAATTCAGCAAGCATTTTAGGCATTTCATGCAATACTATATATGTGTTTTTCAAACTTATGCCCCCCCAATGTAATCTTGCCATTTAGCAAAGATGATAATATAAAAAATGGATAAGTATATTACAACAAAAAGCTAAAAAATATTATATATTCTAAAAAATATATATATAATATATATAATTAAGAATTATATTTAAATTCAAAATTTCCATTTAAAATGTATAAAAAGCTTTTTGTGACCTGTCGGCAGGGCCCATTTCTACATTGGAAACCACTGTACTATATACTGACTAATGTGGATAAAGAATTTGTACATATTTCCATGTGCATAAGCATGATATGTGCCATTACATATCAGTTACTTCCAACAGTACTGCTGAGAGCATATCCATTGCCTACAATGATTTTTATAAAAAATAAGCAGGGGTTGGTGTCATTAAAATGGAATTAAATATAATTTATTATTTTGTGCATTGGAAGCAACTAACACATGCTGCTATGCAAAGTTACAAGTGAATTTATCAAATTAATGAATTATATTTTAATGTATTTTATTTTATTTCTATTTTTTTTATGTTTCCCCAGACATCCATGATGATGCATGAGTCCCAAAGCAAAACCAGTGAGCTGCTGCTGGAGAGAGACAGCTTATTAGCCAAGCTTAAACTACTGGAGAAAGATAAGGGCAGCCAGCAACGACTGGATGAAGAGCTAACCCGCATCAAACTTTCCCTTGAGGCTGAGCTACGCAACAAACAGCGTCTGCAGGATGAGAACAACACCATTCGCAAGGACCTCACCTACTTGAAGAGTCAGTATGAGCTGAAAGAGACCACAATGAGGCAGTGTGACTCAGACAAGGAAAGGGCTGACCGGGAGCGAAATTCCCTGAAGATGGAGGTGGAGCGGCTTACGAGGGAGCTGAGGAGCATTGAAGAGAGGTATAAAAGCCGGCTGGTAATCTCTGAAAAGGAGACTTCAGAGCTGGCCCTCAGGCGAGATGCCCTGGAGAGAGAGATAAAAAGGTTGCAACAGAGGCCTAACACCCTGGCCAGGCAGACCCAGACCGATGAGAAGATCCCAGCCATAGATCCAACGAAGCTGTTGTTTGATGGGGTGCGCCGCAAAGTAACCGCGCACCAGCTGTCTGACTGCGGTATCATCAGTAAAGCCACCTTAGAGCAGCTTCTCCATGGCAAGAAGACAGTGGAGGAAGTGTCTGTGGACATCCAGCTTAGTCTTAAGGGTACTGGCATCATTGCCGGCATGACAAGTAATTCTCAAGGCAAAATGCCATTTACTGAAGCCAAAAACAAGAACCTCCTCAGCTCAGAGAGCGCCCTCATGCTGCTGGAGGCACAAGCTGCAACAGGCTATATGATCGACCCGACATTCAATGATAAAATGCCTGTAGATACTGCCTGTTCTAGGGGGATTGTAGACACTGAAGACAGAGATGTCTTGCTGACAGCTGAGGCAGCCAGCACAGGCTTTAAAGATCCATACACTGGCAAAGTGTTGTCTGTGGGTCAGGTTTTAAAGCAAGGTCGCATTGACAAGGAGAGAGCCATCCGCCTTCTTCAGGCTCAGGATTCTGTTGGTGGCATCATAGATCCTGTCCTTGGCGTGTTCCTGCCCAAAGATCTAGCATTGGACCGCAACCTTATCGATGAGGAGCTCTACAGAGCTTTGAACAAGAAGCCTGCCTGCTACCTGGATCCAGCCACTGGGGAGAAAGTCAGCTATGTTGACCTGAGGCTTAGGTGCAGAACGGAACCTGTCTCTGGCTTGCTCCTACTTCCTGGTCTAGAAAAGCCAATGACTGTGAAGGGTCTCCGCGGTGAAGTGTCTATGAAAGAGCTGGCTGATTCCGGACTGCTTGATGAGACAGATTTGCAAAAGCTAAAACAGGGGAAGCTTACCAGCAAAGATATAGAGGACAAACTCAAGTCCTACCTCTATGGCTCTACCTGTATCGCAGGAATCTATGATGAGGCCAATGAACGAACCATGCCCTTCTACCAGGCAATGAAGGAAGGACTACTCATGAGAGGAACCACTCTAGAGCTCTTAGAAGCCCAAGCTGCCTCTGGTTTTATGATTGATCCAGTCAACAATATCTTTCTTACTGTTGATGAGGCTGTCAAGAGAGGCCTAGTAGGTAAAGAGTTCAAGATCAAGCTGTTGTCCGCAGAGAAGGCTGTCACTGGATACACAGACCCAGCCACTGGAAAGACCATCTCTCTTTTCCAGGCCATAGAAAAAGATCTCATTGAGAAAGGCCACGGAATTCGTCTGCTAGAGGCCCAAATTGCCAGTGGTGGGATTATTGATCCCAAAGAAAGCCACCGTATTGATGTTGACATGGCCTATAAAAGGGGCTATTTTGATAAGGAGCTGAATGAGATTCTAACATATGAAGGAGATGACACTAAAGGTTTCTTTGACCCTAACACCAAGGACAACCTGACATATCTACAGCTGAAAGACAGGTGCTTTCAAGATCCCAGAACCGGTCTGGTGATCCTGCCACTTAAAGACAAAAGAAAGCCCCAGAAGACTCAGGCTTCAGAGAGCCGCACTAATGTCCTTCGTAAGAGGAGGGTGGTGATTGTTGACCCAGACACTGGGTTGGAGATGTCAGTGAGGGAGGCCTATCACAAGGAGCTTATTGACTATGACACATTTCTAGACCTGTCAGAGCAGGAATGTGAGTGGGAAGAGATCACAGTCAAGGGATCAGAAGGCTCTGCACGCTTGGTGGTGGTGGACAGGAAGACAGGAACCCAGTATGACATCCAGGACTCCCTCGATCGTGGCATCATTGACCAAAAATCCTTAGATGAGTACCGTGCCGGAAAACTAACCCTTACTCAGTTTGCCGACCTCATTACAAGCAGAACCAGTGGCACCGAGATGACCATCACTTCCAGCAATGTTAATGACATGGTCACGTGTAGCAGCCCCAACTTAGTCGCTCCATCTTCCCCTACTGTTCGTAAGCGCTTCAACAGCATTTCAATCATGCTGTCTCCACCTGAAATGTTTGATGACCAGAGCCCTGTGGCAGCTATCTTTGACACAGAGACCTTAGAGAAGATAACTATTCCAGAGGGGCTCCGCCGAGGCATAATTGATGCTATTTCTGCACAGAGATTGCTGGAGGCCCAGGTTTGCACAGGGGGAGTGATCAACCCCGCTAATGGCCAGAGGTTGTCTCTGCAGGATGCTGTAAGCCAAAGCCTCATTGAGGAAGACATGGCGACTAAGCTCAAACCTGCCCAGAAAGCATATATAGGATTTGAGGATGTGAAGACCAAGAGAAAGATGTCAGCAGCAGAGGCAGTGAAGGAGAAATGGCTGCCTTATGAGGCTGGGCAGAGATTTTTGGAGTTTCAGTACCTGACAGGGGGGTTGATAGAGCCTGGAACTGGGCGCCGCACCACTATCGAAGAGGCCATCCGCAGGGGATGGCTAGATGGCCGGGGGGCACAGAAGCTTCAGGATACACGAAACCACCAGAAAAATCTGACCTGTCCTAAAACTAAGCTGAAGATCTCCTACAAGGAAGCAATGGATAGCTGCATGGTGGAGGAGAGTAATGGTATGAAGATGCTTCAAGCGTCCTCCATGTCCACTAAGGGAATCAGCAGCCCTTACAATGTCTCGAACCCAGGCTCTCGTTCTGGGTCCAGGGCCAGCTCTCGGACTGGCTCCAGGAGTGGATCCCGTAGAGGCAGTGTGGATTACTCCTCCAATGTATCCTACACCATATCTTCTGTCAGCAGTACATTTAGCTCCAGATCCCTCTCTTAATAGCAATTATGCTGTACATGAAATCATACATGAAACATAAAGAAGGAAAGGAGCTTGGCTAGGTTCTTTGCGGTTACATTTAGTTTTAGGCCTTTAAGCTTTTTGGTTTATGTCAAGTATATGTAGCCATAATGGTTGGGTAAATTTGGTTAGCATTTTGATTTATTTAGTATTTTATAATTACATCATTAATCTGTGTTGATTATTTTAGACTTTAGGTGTGATTTGGTGTAACAATATTCTTTCATATTCTTTCCAAATATCATTTTATGCAGATTATTATTTGTGCTGTTGTAATACATTACTCATTGTGATAGATTATTTGTAATTTTGTTATTTTTAGTTGGACTTGTTTTCATCACTAATCAGTGCTTTTTTTTATCTACTACTGTTTTTCCATATCAATTGCAATTTGGCATGGCTAGAGAATTATTTTGTTATAGCAAATATTATTTGTCACTTATACCGCTAATTTGTCAAACATGTTTTTACATGCTTTCTCAAGTGATGAAAAATAAAAGTTGCATTACTTACAGCAGTTGTGAGATTTTTATTTTAAATATAATGTGCATAAAAAACTACTTGCAGCCTTCTTACCTTATACCATATTGGTGACCAATAATTGACTCATGTAAAGCCAGCTGTGTTGTCAAACTGTATGGTCTATTTATACCAACCAGATTCAACAGAATATGTATTCACATATTTAAAAATTAGATCATAAATCTTAAAACATTATCAGAATGCTGCAAAATGTAAAACTTCACATGTCCAATTCACCCTTCAATTTTACTAAGATGAACCATACAGATGAATGAACCATTTATATTACGCAGTTTCAAATCACTACTAGGACACAAGTAAAGCAGCATAGGTTGGCAAAATAATACAGTAGGCTAACTGTCATATGAAACAATACATATAGCCAAGATATTGTTCCTATTTGCATGCTGGATTAAAGAAATGACAAATGATCTTCAAACGTAAAGTGATTACATAACGAACTCAATGCAATCAGTTTCTAACTGTAGTTCATGTTTTTTTCCACAAGGAGGCAGTAATGATATATGCCTATTGAATACCTACTGCTACGCTATGCTGCTTGGAATTCCAGCTAGTATTGGTTTTAAACCACTATTTTCTACTTGTTAAAAACTAGACGTGGTGGTTTGGCTGAGACCCAGTGTCAGGTGATGTAGGCTATTGTCATTTCATTTGTAGGATATTTTGTTCATGTGAATAAAGCATGTGACTAAAGATGTGAGAACAGTGACTACAGGATCTGCTTAGGCCCAGTGTTATGTTCTTTAGGGAAACTGTCATATCCTGACCAAGGTGGAGGAGGTTACAAATTACTTTCCAGTTATGTATATTGCATGTCCATTGCATGTGACCATAATGAACAGCAGAGGTCAGTAGGCCTACAGTATGCCGCCTTCTATTGCAAATCTTATCTACTCAAACATTTTGTTGAAAAAGATAGACCTGTGTCAGCAAATGGTTGGGCCAATATTTTATTTGATACCATGTAAACTATGAATTGATTGTGTAATTATATTATTGATATTATTGAAAGCGTGAATATATACTGTATAATATATTAATATATATATAATATTCTATAATATAGCCCAAGCTAGGCAACTGGCCATGGTTTTGAACCTTATCTAGCCTACAGTAAGTGTTCAAGTGCCTTCTCTTCTTCTTTGGTTTTACTTTCCTTTTTTGTCGAGATATTTCATTTCTATATTTGTAGAAATTGCAGTTCAGGGTGACACAGGTCCAGAGGTTGTGTTTCAGTGCGACCCAGGGGCTGGCATCCAGATGCTGTTCCATCTGCCATCACGTTAGTGGCCTGTGCTGTGGCTGTTGAGCAACACAGCGACAGTCAGGAGGTCTCCCCGACAGCGTTTCCACGCTGTAACTGGATCAGGATGGTCATGGTGTTTGTCGCTAAGGAGACAGAGGTGCCAGAGGTCGGAAGGAACTGTGGGATGTGTTCACTACTGTAGCTTGTTATGATATAAAGACACATAGGCCTACAGTATTATGTCTAGAGACTGGGGGGCAGCTTTCTCAAACTCTTACATAATTCACATATTACATCGCAAGGATTATCACCTGGCTCCAACATTCCGATTACCTTTTTAGTAGGCTACAGTAGACTACAGCAGCGTCCCACCTTACAATAAACAAACACATACACAACCAGACAATCTAGCCTGGGGATACGTAGCCTGCATGTCCTGCATTCCAATTCAATTTTCTGACCAAGTTTCTCCGTCGCGACGCCCACTGCTTGATACTTCCCTCGCCCATTTACGTTCAAATCAAATCCTTCCGTTTAGCCATTGTGTGTTCTCCCCTGCCGTTAATGTATATAATAATCTTCCTCCTCCTCCTCCTCGCTGTTATAGGCTAATTAGTGCCCCTCATTTCCTCCCCCTCCTTACGTTACCTCTGTTCGACATCGAGTAGTGGAGAGGCTGCCTCCTACTTGCCATCAACACAGTAAATAGCCTACATGGAGCAGCACTTAGGAGAAATCTCAGCTGTTTCATACAGTCGGTTGTGGCCGGTTTGCTCGCACGCGGTCGCTCCGCGCCAAGTGGTTCGAATCTCGTAGATGAATGCAGGAGGGAAGAATGAGATATTGGAAGTGGTAAGGTTCTTGTCTGACCCACTAGCCTGGAGGTTAATAGACTCATCGTCATTTGTGGCACCGCTGTAGGACATAGATTGACTGCAAGGAAGCCTTAACTGTGTGTGTGTGTGTGTGTGTGTGTAGTGTTGATCCTTGAGTGTATGGTTTGGGAAAGGTTTGAATGGTAGCCTATTTGGTGGCCAGTGGATGAGTGTAGATTGGGAGGGGGGTTGTATGATTGTTTGTGTGTTGCTTTGAGTGTTTGTTTTCTTGTGTGTATGTGCATGATTTCTTTCTCTGCAGATGGATTGGAGTATCAGGCCAGGTCAGGCAGGGGAAACAGCCTTGAATATTAAACTAATATAAGACTGTCATTGCAAAATGAGATGTATCTACAGTATCAGTGAAACAAGTGCCTATACGATTGATGGTGTGAAAGTCCACAATACACTGTTCTATTTTTACTGGATTCCCATGACTTACACATACAGAATACAGAACAGATACTCAGGGCAAATGTTTGGCAACCATTTCATTCCAAAAATGATATGTACATCTTTTGTAATTGACACTAAAAATGCCATCTTTGACTCAGCTGTTTACATGGGAAAGACAGATGAACAGAGCAGCTTACAAAGGCCTAGGTGTGTTCTATTTATAGCAACTTTCAGCTCACCTCACAACATTGCAGTGCAAGGCCCTCTCCCCACACTCACACACAGGCAACAGCTCGTCTCTCTTTCTCTCTTTTCTTTCCCAACCTTTCCCTGAACTCCATCTGTTTAAACGAGCTTGGCCGTGATAACAGGTATACAGCTAATCCCATCGTTGCCAAGAGATTGAACCATCATTATTAAGCATCAGCGAAGAATTCCTCCTTGAAAAATAAACCTGCCCTCAACTTTTAAATGTTCTGTAGGGCCTATGCTCACAGCTTTCTTTTCATACGTCGATAGGCTAATCGGGTTAAGAAAAGACACTATCCAATGCAGGATAAGGGTAGTGTCACGTAGGCTACTGTAGGCTGGGCTACGGTCCCTGCATTATGCTGACGTTGGTGTTTCTAGTTATGTGTCTTTCCCTGTTTCGGAAGGGAGGTGTTTAAGAAAGGCTAAGAAAAGGGACTCAGGTGCGTGCTATTTGGCTCTAGCCCTGAGCTAATTAGGATCGAGGCTAGTGGCTACTTTCTCCCGGATATTGATTGCCTTCGCCAGTCGGGAAGAAGCCATTGGCTCACGCGAGAACAGAGCAGTAGGCACATCAAAGGGTATGCTCTGTCCGCTTGCCCGGTGTGACCCTTCTTGTTTCTTCGAAATGCAATATCCAACCACTGTTTGTGTGTTGTCCGTTATCTGTTTCTGCATCTGCTGCGTCCTGCTGTCTGAAGACCCTCATATAGCCACCTGATAATCCCGAATGTGAACAGGATTCCATTCGCCAACACCATGGCAGTCAGTCAGTCATCTTTTAGAGAAAAAGAGAGACACCTCAAACTGTGCAAGCTCGCACTAAGGTTCACTGTGGGAGGAAATAGAGCACATAGAACCAGGCACAACCAACACACACACGGTGCCCTTCTCCAGATTACTTGACCTATCAGAGTCAGTGTAACACTACTGGCCTTTAGAAGGGTTACATGGTTGAATCTTACGGACCTGCTGCTACTGACACACAGAAACAATTATCAAATAAATATACTGTATGTTTTTCAAAAATAAGAATTAATAATTAATTAACTCACAGCTTAACAAAAAGAACTGATACACGGTTAAAATTAAAGATCGGCAACTATCAACGCTGCCAAGCGAGTCACTTTCTGCCCAGTTTCAGACAGTGATGCAAATTAAATAAATATGTCCACTGAACAGTTTAAGCTATACCTGCCTTATTAGTAATGCTGATGTGAGTGCTTACAGTAGATGAGGAGGAAGTCGCTGTCTATCAAGAAAAGTCAGGGCAATTTTAATAGATAACTAACAAGCAAAAGGTTGCAAGTAGCAAGTAGGCATTAAAACTGAAAGATATACAGTACATTGCCATTTACAATCAGAATATACAGTAATTAACGCACCACCAAGCCCAGTTAATTTTATGAATTTATTTTTTCAAAGATTTTTATTCAGAGAGATGGTAGTTCAGAGAGATATTGCCAGCCTATCTACTGTAGACAGCCTTGCTTGTTTTTCACAACTGTGATACTGTTCAACTATAATAATCTATTGGTGTTACTGTATGTGTTATCTGCCAGAAAAGGCTAATTTCCAACAGGAAATGCAAGTACTACAAATGCTCATGTCTCATAGTATTACAGTGATCGACTACTGATCGATTTCTTGATCAAAGCCTTTTTGCTTTGTATTGTAGTGAAACTGTTGTCAAAAAGGGCAAATATAACTCACATCAGAACATTTGTGTGGCAAAATGAGCTCTAGGTTTAGGCTATCTGCTGATATGTGTCCTGAATGTGATTTGTTGACGAGTCAATACTCGCTGAATGAGGAGTAAGCCTTAGGATATGTTTTTTTCCTGATGCCAGCTCTGATTTGGTCATTATTGTGTTTTCATCTGTGACAAATGGAGTCTGCAGGTCCCTGCTTAAGGCTGGATATGGGCTCTTTACGTTTGTGTGAAAAATTACTAGCTTGCGGCCTTATTTGATGGAAACTGTATTCTGTTTCATATATAAAATAATGTGATTAATTGCCTTATAAATGTTACTTATCCTTTACCAAGAGCAGTTCATCAGACACTAATGTGAAAAAAGGCCTTTTTTTCTTGTCAGCACATTTTAATTAAGGCTAACATTACCTTATTCACAACATGATTTGCCAGTCCCTTATGGGTCTGGCTTGGTTGATTCATTAGCTGGTGTGCAGCCAATCTGTCTGATTATAACACCAGCAATGCTTTTGCCACATCTGGACACTGGTGGGACTGCTCAGCTATCATCACAGATGCTAGGTTATCAAGGCAGCCTAGCAGGTAGCTCTGATCCTGCGCTTGATATTTTTCTTCCTGTCTAACGTCTTTCCCTTACCCCCTCCTCAAACAGCCCATTGGCGTATTCATGTGCTTCTACAGCAACAGACATCCTGGTTGAAGACTTAACATTGCGAAAGTCTGTTTCTCATGTTATTCTTGGAGACATAAAACTGACGAGGCATCGTCAGCTAAACGCTGCATGTGACAAAATCTTGGTGGGAAGTCTTTTCTATATTATATTCTGGTTTGCCATGGATTGTAATGGTATTCTAATAATGTAATTTTAAATTTGACATGTGAATTTGATCTAAGAATAAAAACAAATGACCTAACTTTGGTTATTTTCAGCTCATTTTGTGTGAGAACGTAGCAAAGACACAGAAATGGAGAGGTGAAAACAGATGGGGAGAGAGAACCGAGTGACCGGAAGCTGGTTGCCGTCTCATTGTCAGATGCCCTTGGAATGCAGCTCTGTGACACAAACTGCCACCAAGCCCCTCCTTGTCCTGAGCAGATGAGGGCCGGCTGTTAAGTGACTCCTGAAGCCATCGAAGGCCAAGGGATAAATCACCTTAATTCTGTGCTATACCTTTGCTTTCATCCCCACCCTCCGCCCAGTGCCATTAGCAGGCCATGAACCACTGTTAGAATAAGGATCGAATGTCGACAGATAGCTATACGAATGCCAGATTAACATCTTGTTTGGATAGAGTTTCACATTTGCTTTGAAAGAATGTATTTTATAACATTATTAAAACACTAACAGTCCGTATTGAAATAAACTACAAAGAGCTACAAAGAATACTAAAATATTCTATTCAAGATTATTTTCCGGCAGACAGAAATAATCTTGCACATAAGTTTTGAGAGAATTTCAAGCTTCCACATTTTCCTATTTTTTTTTCTATCATGTCTATCATGTATTTATAACCTATTTTGTTTATATGTTGTTTATTGTACCAATTGTGTGTTCCTTCCTCAAAACTGAGTTGATTAATATTGGCACTTTTAGCAGTAGGCCTACTGTAGCCTACTATTCTCTCCATACAACAGCTGAAAAGTATAAATTTTTTTCTTTTTGCAATTTGCAAAACATGTTGCATGTTGACAAGTTGCTTCTTTCACAGTCACATTTAAGCTTCCCACCCTTACCTACTCCATTTTCCATTTTATATGGGGTGAAAATTGTCTCCAGACTCAAGGGAATTATGGGATGTGTTGCCATGTGTTGGCCTATCTGCATACGCAGCGGATTTATCATTGGAGCTAACCCGACGAGGATCCACGTTGCTGTTTTGGACGGTGTTGGCATATCTGATCTCTCACATAAAGCTGTATGGACCATCCATCTCAGAGACTCCTACTAACAGGTCACGGCAGCAGCAGCCGGTGACGGATGACTAATCTTTCCCAGGTAATGAGTGAGAAGCCATCTTCTGAATGCCGAGAGAATGGCAAGGCTGGCTGCCTCACTGGCATCACAAAACGCCTACGTCGGCCAAAGGTATAGGCTATATATATATATATATATATATATATATATATATATATACACGGTATATGCAACCATTTTGCCCCCAAGTCAGGAAATTCCCTGGCGAGCATAGCTGTCAGCTTAGCAGAACCTCGCTGGCATTCTCACGAGCTTTCACCTGTCACTTTTAGTTTTTAATAGGGTATGTCCTTTTGGTTAGTCATTCTACAGCCTACGCATTATCTCTGCCATCATGTTATTATCTTTCTATTTAGCTTTTAGATTCATGCTTGAGTAGGTCAAGGAGGTTATCCTTGAGTAGACTATCTGTCTGTGTGCGTGCATGCATGCATGTTGCGCTACATGTGTGCGTGTTTAGATATGAGAGGAAATCCTTACAATTACACTATTTGTTTTCGCATGTGGATGGTCCTAGTCCATTAAGATGCCCTGCGAAAACAATGTGTATATGATGCTCTCTTGGCTGCTGTCCCAGATTGGTGGGGTGAACCATGCTCTTTAGTCGCGCCCCTCAAATTGCCTTGGCTCTACGATGAGTCGCTGGGACCAGTTTTATCCTCATCTCACATTGCGCATGCGTGATCCAGTCTGAGCTTCGCAAAAGCTGTTACAATCTGAACTCGACGCCGCACGTATACTCTGTGTTGACGGTTCACAGTGTGCTGAAAGCGAATAATAAAAAGGACTATTTTGGCGATGCTCTCACGGCAAGAAGGGACACGCGGGTGTCCTTGGTGACAGACAACAGATTTCAACCTGTGGATAGTGTGGCACGCTTGTGCACGGTGGCCAGCGGCCAGTCTGCGCTATCCGGGACGCTGTCTTCGGTCCAAAAGCGAAGGATTTTGCTTGCTTTCCGTAGATCTAAGCTGTGAACATATTTTCGGTTTATGAATGGCACTGACATGGAGGAAATTCCGTTTCAGAAAGTCAAAACCCGACAAAAGAGAAGTCACTGTCCACCGGGGGTCCCTTTGACCACCATCGTCTGCGAGGACGAGTTCGACTGCAAAGAGCTCGAGTCCCTCTTCCAGAACTACAACCTGAAACTGGAGCAGACTTCTACGCTGAAAGCCCTGGCAGTCCTCATATTCATGGCATCAACCCTGGCCGTGGTCGAGCTGCTGTCCGGCCCCAGTCTCACCATCTCCAAGGGGTCCCATCCCGTCCACTGCATCATATTCGTGTCCCTGTTCATCGTCACAAACGTCAAGTACTTGCAGGTGACCCAACTGCAGCAGATCGTCAACCTCACCTTGCTCTTCGGCTTCACCTTCTCTTTCCTCTGCTGTCCCTTCTCCCTTGGGGCGATGGGGATCGAGCCGCCGACGTCTCCGGAACAGGGCATGTGGCAACTCATACTGGTCACCTTCGTCGCCTACGCGCTCCTGCCCGTGCGGACACTTTTAGCCGTTGTTTTCGGAGTGATGGTCTCCGTTTCGCACCTCATCATAACCGCGACTTCTGTCACAGTCAAAACACAGAAACTGTGGAGAACGGTAAGTAGCCTATACGCTATAGCCCACGTTCACTTTAAAGTGCACTAGCCAGAAACATAATTCTGATATACTGTAGATAGGCCCGAGCGCTGCTGTATGGAGTTAAATTCGGTTCAGTACTAAGGACAGCTCCATGCTAGCCTATGCTGATTTTGGGCAGAACACACTACACCTTTTGTGATTGAGAGACTGCAAGAGTGTAGACAGGTCAGCGTGTTTGTTTCGTCTGCAAGTCATCTGTTTTGCAAACCTTTACTTTTTAAAAATAGGAATCCTCAATGCTTGGAAATATTAGGCTAAATAATGGAGGATCATTCCTATGATGATTTTTACATGCAGCAGCACCTAATTGGTAATTATTATTTACAGTCACATACAGTATTTTGTTTTATGTTAATTGATGTTAAATAATATTCAAACAAAGGGCAAGGGCTACCTTAAGAACATCTAACATGGATTCAACTTGGCTAGGCTAACCTCTGCTGACACTTCTTCCTTCCTTTGAAACAGCAACATGTAAATGTGGTACATAAAACTGATTCATACAGCACACTCAACTCACCAAGAAGGGGATCGTTACTTAATCACAACGATCACAGAACATTTGAGAAGATCTCAATGTAAAGTAGAAGACTTTATAAATGTCTCACAACAGTAGAAGAGAAACACAAATTTGGGAGGGAAGAAAGACAGAAAGTCAACAAACCAAAATGAATGCAGCGGCCCAAACGGCAGTTTCCTGGGGAATATTTAGTCTAGCTCATACCCGCAGGATTGGACTGGGAACGAAGGACCAAAGTGTCGACCTCTTAGAACCAGAAGTGGGGCAAGTCAGGAGCACCAGACACACACACACACACAAACACACACCTTCAACATAGTATGAGGCTTCAGTTGTGAAAAAGAGGGCAATGTCAGGCATGCCATTTTAGAGCTGAAATAGAAATGGGTACATCACTCTCTGTACATTTATATCTTTGTACTTATCTCCAGCGCACACACACACACACACACACATGCCTGTACTCATCAAGTGTGAAATATTCAATTTCCACTTCTCTACTTCTATAACATGAAGACTGGGTTTTTGTTGCAAGAAAAATTTACATTTTAAGTGTTCCTAATTACTGTTTCCCTCTCCGATAATACTTGGCAAGATTGTTTTTGCTGTGGGATGCCTGTATAAAGAGGGCAGCATGTGAAGAGCATTGTTAGCTGTATTACCAGGGATAGCTAATCCATTAAGCTTAGAGATGAGCTCTGTGGCATGACCCCACACCGCCCATCCACCTACACCTCAACCTCTTAGCCTACTGTTTACCTGCTACTTTAATTTACAAGCTAATTCCCCTAAAGCTAATATAACATAAAAACAAATTCACTTGTTTTATAGTAATAAAAAAAAATAGTAAAGGCAAACGTATTACAAATTATACCCTATAAAATATCTTCCTCTTAAAGTGGTAGTGTGTGAGCTCTTGCAAGATATCATGTAACAACAGTATGCAGCGTCTTATCTCCAGTCTCCATAACAATCCTTCTTTAAAGGGGTAGTGTGTCTTTATTGTCCAATTGGGCAGAACAGTTACCGCCCTGAACCCCACACACAGCGGCACATGAGTGGCATGTACAACTGTTTTGTGAGATAATTTACTCTTAAATTAAGGAATGACACAAATCAGGTATGCATGTATTCACCACATACTCATAGAAATACCCTGCCCACAAATTCACATTTTTAATGAAACAGCATAATCTTACAGACTACCACTTTAACATAAGATATGTACTGTACTTTTGAACTCACAGCACTACAGTATGTTGTTGGTCGGTTGTAGATACAGTACATACTACCACTTTAAGTTAATCTTTATTCTGGTTCTTTGTGTTGATCAATGGCTCTTACAAATGCCCTGAAATAACTATAACCTCCCTATTAAAATCCTCAATTATAAAAGTAAACACGTCCGCAGCACTTTTTGACTAATGATCTTATAGTTCGGTGGTGCTTGTTATTTGTTTTAAACTTGCTTCCCTAGTCCCTGCCCTCAATCACTGTCTGGTAGGGTAGCGGAGACGTATGGCCCTCAGACAGGAAGAGAATAAATTATTGTATTAACGTTGCTTTGGGTTACAGCTTGGCAGTGTTGTACAGTGTTTCAGAGCTTGAGCGATCGCGTGAGTCTTTGTTTTGTTTGGATGAAAAGTCATAGAACCACTCCATTTTTTTTTATTGTATCAGCTGCTGTGGGTGGAAGCTGTTATTTTAGGATTTTTTTTTTTTTTACTTTGCAGAAAAATTTCCACATAGGTGCCTTATTTTTCATTATCCTCGCCTGCATGGCCAGATGCTTTAGGTTACTATTTCCCAACTATATACAATTTTTATATTTATTTATTTTGCAACCATTTCCCCAGGCTAAAGATGCATTATGTAAAGCAACTACAAGCAAGAGACTAATATATAATATTTATCCACAAACACAAGTGTAAGTGAAGATATGTGTCCAGAATTGCCCCGTTGTTGAAATGGTCCTTTTGACAACTCAGAGAGGGCTGAGTGGCTCACACTCCACACTACTCCTGCCCATATAAGCTCACATCACCGCACTTTAGAGCACAGTTGGGTTTCAAAATATGAACAATGAGCTGGGGAGTAAAGTTGGGGTTCTAGGGGCACCATAACACAATCAAGGAGTGTACCTTTAAACATAAACAGTGAGCTAGGGATGGAAATATTCGGTAGGCATCCCTTTTAAGGGATTCCACTTTTAATCCCAAGAACCAGCTTCACAGAGAGTTTATTATGTGTGTTTAATGACTGTGATACCCATTTGAGAGTATGTGTGTTCTCTGTTTGTAGCTGGTTGCCAACACGGTGCTGTTCACCAGTGTCAACCTGTCAGGGCTGTTTGTGCGCATCCTGACAGAGAGAGCCCAAAGGAAGGCCTTTCTGCAGGCACGCAACTGCATCGAGGAGCGGCTCCGCATGGAGGATGAAAATGAGAAGCAGGTACTGCCACCCAACACTGCTCGAGAATGCTTGAATGAGGGGACAGGACAGTCTACAGTTTGGGTTGGTCGACTACCACCCAAAAGTTTGCAAGTTCGAGTCCCAAGCAGACCCGACGTACCTTTAAGCATCCTTAAGCCCCTTACTAAGCCCCAAACTTGCACTACCTGCTTCTTAATATAAGTAGCTTTGGGTAAAAAATTATAAATGTAGGTGTTTTTGTACTGACTAATTTCCATACACCTTCCATACACAGCATTCACCTTCTTATTTCTAATAATACCTGTGCTCACTATTGTGACTCTAATGACCTAACCATAACTCTTTATTATACTGTATAAGAAATGTCTCTATTTTTTTCAACTTCCCCTCACTGTCAACCCCCCCCCCCCCCCACACACACACACACAAACACACACAAAACAGGAGCGCCTGTTGATGAGTCTGTTGCCCAGGAACGTAGCGATGGAGATGAAGGAAGATTTCCTGAAGCCCCCAGAAAGGATCTTTCACAAAATCTATATACAGCGTCATGACAATGTCAGGTAGGATTAAAAAAAAAAGATATACATTAACTGTGGTCGTCTAGAGCTAAGGTCTGCTTGCTGGCATTTTTGAATAAAATAGTGGAATAAATTACTGAAAGACGAAGAACATTAACAAACAGTGTTCTTTGGAAAGAACACTGAGAGTTACAGAATCATATAAAGTAATGTCATTTGATCCAACATTTCTAGAAAGACAGACATGTGCTCCAGACGGCAAACAAACCTAAAAATTACGTTAAGTGTCTGTCCACCACGCTTTGAATATTTATCACCCAACATCACTGACAAGAACTCTGTAGCAGAATGTAATCTAGTCATTTCTGTCCCAGGCCAAGCAACAATGAAGAAGAATAAAGTTGCTATGAGTTGCACTGAATGAACCAATCTCATTTTGTATATACTGTATGTCCAAATTTGGTCACGGGTTAGGCCACCAGTCAGTTTTTTCAAATCCTAGTCGGTCACAGATCAGTGGTCCCCAGGGAAAACATGGCAGTGGGCGTGGGTACTGTACTGTACTTCATTGAGCAGATTCACAGTTGTACAAGGTAACACAGTTAAACCACATACACATAATGTAGAGGTCTCTTTGCCAAATGTGTCATTCAACTTCTGCTACCCAATGCCACAGTGACAACACATTAGCATCACAAATCCTTGGGGTTAATTTTTAACTGCAGTAACAGTAGCCTACTATGTGCTCAGTGTAGCATAAATCATCTTAGAAAACCGAATAGCTATCTATAATTTTTTCCATTTGAATTCTGGCAATCTGTTTATTGTGATTTTTTTCATTCTCTCCTTTATTTTCACTTTCTATTATTTCTATATAAAGTCTGTTTCCTTTTCATATCTGATCCTCGTCCTTCTTCCTTGTGTTGTCAGAGCAGCATGGAGGCATTAGGAGAAGAGTTTGCTTAGCCTCAGGATTAAGCGTCTGCCGGGGATTAAATGCAATGGAGACTAAATTCTAGTTGCGTAACGGCATGTGCGCACTAGTTAAATATGGACACATCTCGTGGAGCAGAGCTGATTGCTTTTGTGCCTTGAGCTTCCAGCCACTCTGGGAGAGTGTCGAGGGTCAACGCAGACATGATTTATGTGAACTGGTCCGGCTGCAATTAAAAAAGTAAACAGTAGGCAACATAATATTCCCAGTGTTTTTTTTCATTATGTTATATGGGCGGCATTTGACTTGATTAAAGTCCAACCAAGGGAATACGGTAGGCTAATAATAATGAGGGAGAAACAATCTTGTTGCTTGTGGGCAGGTCCAGGTTAAGCTAGACCTTCACGGTTGGCTCGTGGAAACAATAAAAACAGAGACAGAGGTGGTAATTTGGTGTAATTCGAGTGGTATTATTAAAGGCTTGCAGAGTGCGTGGGGCAGTACACACAAAATCTCTTTAATCAGACACCACAACATTTGGGGCTGTACTAAAACTGTTCAGAGCTAAAGCCCCCGAAAGTCTGATGCAGGTGGTGCCACTGATCCTATGTCTTAGTCGTATTAGTAGCATTTTGTGTTACTATAGAAATAGTAACTCAGAGAAAGACATGCACTATGCCTATGTGTGGAGTTGTTTGTTGACAGTAACATATTGGTAATTCATGTGCAGGCGCACAATGAGACACAATTCATTTACAGAGTGAATTCAAGTTGACTGGCGAAGACAGAGCAGTAGGCACAATTAGACAGGCCATATACAGACAGTTTGAACCCTTGTAAATCCCTTAACACACATGCTTTTTCCATACGTACATTCAACTGAAGAGTCCTTCAATGTATGGATGCTCTTTTCAGTATACTAACAGTGTTTCCTTCATTTCTGTCCATATACATACAAACATAGAAACTACTACAAACTACTAACCATCTGTTTAATGGTTTGGTAAAATAGAGACGATAATTCTTTAGACTGCAGATATCTGAGCAGAGTGTCGTCTCCTGCTCTGTAGAATATCTGCAGCCAGTAAACACTGAGGCCTTGCATCATCTTCACGCCCCCACCCTTTCTATTTCCATCAACTAGGCTAAGTAGAAAGTCACATTTTTGCCAAATGTTTGTCTATATGCATAGGCTTAATGGCCCTGTGACAGATACACATCACGCACAAGCCGCGATTAAAGATATTTCCCTTGGCGACATTTGCCGCTGGCACCGTGGACAAATACATTGAACAGGTTCTCGTGTGTCACCTCCCTCGTGCAGCCAGATGTCAGCAGACTCCCAGGCACGTTTGCCAAAGTGAAACCCGTCCACAGTTGACCTGTAGCTGGCGGAAGCTTTGCGTCTTTCCATCTGCGTCTGTACATAGTGGCCATTGCCTCCCATCGAGGAAACAGATACATTAGCATAATTGGGAGAAATCTTCCTTGAAATGTGAAAGTCTTGAAGTGGAAAAGATGGATGTGATTTTGAGCAGGACAAATATGATAGTAGGAGGGCAGGAAGGCCATAGGTAGGCCAGGGCAAATCACCTCTTTAATTGAATAATTTATTGTTTGAATTGTGGACAATTCAACCTTTGCCAGTACAAGCACCCCCTTCTCACTAGCACAATGCACTATTGGAGTAGTAATATAATATGCAGTATTGGAGTGCAACACAGAATAAGAAAGGTTCACTAGCTTAAGATTGGTATGGCTGATTAGAAATTAGAAATATGTAATAATTTCTAATTAGAAATATGTAATAGTTCTCATAGAAATATGTAATAGTTCTAATTTTGTCCAACTGGAACTTGATACATGAGTTTGATGGATTTTAACACGGCACATACTGTACTGTTTGTGAACTTTGCTCTATAGCCACCTGTTTCCATCCAATGTATAGTATAAGCTTATGATGCATTAACTGTGTCTATTTTCACACATTTTCACACCAAATAATGAACAGTCCCAGATGGTCACCAGATTAAAACATTCACAGCAATTGAATCCATTGCCCATCATGACACTGACATCTGTGGCATGACAACATGACATTTAGCAGCTCCCCTTCAAAGACACAGCACAGTGTTGCCCAGTGAACAGTCAAGCCCACATAAAGCTAGCAGGATGCCTTCACAGATAGTGCCACAAACTAATCCCCTTTACACATCACTCAGAGAATTCCTTCAAGAAGAAAAGCCTGTCTGTTCTTTGCCGCGGTGTGGATGGATGTTGTGGTGGTCTCTCAGGGGTTTGAGGACCACATGACAGTAGGGTTGTCAACTAAAGGGTCTGGCTGTCAAGCTGTAATAAAATATGATAACCAGGGTAATAATCATACATAACAAACAAAAGAATCTGTTACATGTGTGAGCGCACATGTGAGAGTGAGGTATACACCATGAACGACCCCTTCCTCTGCAAGTTCTCACTGAAAGTTCCTCCAGCTCAATAAACCAGAGGGGCTGGATATTCTCCTTCAAGAGAGGCTTTATGCTATCTGTTGTGTGTTTGATAGCATCTGCAGGGTGGGGTTACGTCTCAGAATGTCGCCTCTTTAGCTCCAACAACTCCACGACTCTACTCTGGTCCCTTTGAGACTACTCTTTGCTTCTATTTTTAAGTTCCTCTGTGCGACATGAGCTGCCAGTTAGCAGGGGAGTGGAGCAGGGTCCCTTGCTGACAAGGATCATTAATTTAAATGTGTGATTCGTTTGTGGTAAACACATTAACAAAAGACAGTGTTTCAATTGACTTCAGCTCGAGCTTCCTAAATGTCATTTTAAACAAATTCTCTAATGCTAATCTCATCAGGCACTCAATAACCATGTCTCCTTGATGCATTCTAACAAGCTGCTATAAATAACCTGCATTGATCCAACCACCTATTTTCTCTCTCTCTCTCTCTCTCTCTCTCTCTCTCTCTCTCTCTCTCTCTCTCTCTCTCTCTCTCTCTCTCTCT
>JAOEHI010000009.1:3450931-3463673 GCA_025447815.1 Percopsis transmontana
GATAAATATTCTTCATATTAACATGTTTCTGGTTGAATGAACTTAGCAGCCTCTTTAAAACAGACACTATTTTAGAAAGAGTCCGCGTGTTGTGTGTTTTTCCTGCAAGAGGGGTGGGATTACCCCATGACCTTTGGGGGTGTTGGGTCATCGTTCACATGCGAGTCACTCGGCGTTGCGTCACTGGACTGCTGACATCACATTGTGTGTTGCTTTCGCAGGTGGAGGAAGTGAAGAAGCACCACCACTGCTTGGCCTTCAGCTCCGCAGGACCTCAGAGTCAAACCTACTATGTCAGCTTTGACAGCTTCACTGAGCACCTGCGTTGGCACAGACATGCTGCCAAGGTACACTGTGTGTGTGTGTGTGTGTGGAGTGTATGTTCAGCTATGTTCTACCGCTCTGCTCGCCGCTAAACTGCACTATAAATGAAAACATGCCTGACTGCAGTAGTGATGAGAAAATAGAGTACAGCACACACTACGATTACACTCCTGGATTCTAAGGGAAGTGTACGTACTTTAGTGCGGCAGTACAGTATATCACCTGCTGTATGTCTTCATTCATGCACGGATGTACACGCACGGGCGCCTCACGCACAAACGCCTCTTTTGGCGCCCTCTCTGCTTTCTCCTTTTTTGAACTGAAGTAGGCCATAGCCAGAAAACCTATTTTCTGAATATTATCAGGGACGTTGGTGTCAGCAGTGCCCAGGGGTCCACTCAGAATAGAACCTCGGAGAGGAGCACGCGGCCCAGTCACGACTGATGTGCTCTAGCTAACCACGCTGGAAAGGCCAGGGTACACCGCGGCACTGTTGAGGCTTTAGGCTCGAATTTCAACTCTAAAGACAGCAGTGGAAATACACAGTAGAGAATATGTTTTTATACTGCCAAAGGGAATTCACCAGGTGTGCTTGATTACCTGGTGAAATGTTTGGCTACTTTAGTCTTTAAGTGTGTTTGTCAGGGTTGGACTTAATATGATTCCAGGTAAACAACCCACTCACTGACCTGCTTAGCTCTAGAGACGTAGTAGTGTAAACTAGCGTAAAACAGACTCTCTTTTCCTTGACTTCTGCTGACCCTATAATACTAAAACGATTGGCCAGGTAATGTCCAGACCACAAACACTAAACCAGTAAACTCTTTCAGCGATTATGGCGATAATCCTGTTTCACTTTAGGTCTCCCTTTCAGAATCCCAAAGAAATTTTAAATTATTTTACTATGCTATTTTTTTTTTATTTTTTTTTTGAATAAATAATTTAGACCATGTAATTTTACAAATTTTGCTAAACCCTCGACTCCATAGCTTCCATATCTCAATATAAATCCACTTGCTGCCATGACAATAACTGATGAAACGTAACGTAACTGAAGTTATTTTGTTCCGTCATCATTGACCGCCCAATAGCTCACCTGCATCTAGGAAGCAGATTCAAGACCCTGTCAGTAGTATGTATAATTACCCCAGAATGAACAATTCAATTGATGGTGTTTTAAATGAAACGATTTTTACATGTTAAATCCAGAATGAATGCTTGTAAATTTCCAAATCAAATCGTGTGTACTGTATATTACATAAATGCAACACATACCGTTTGTGTGACAACTACTGCGATTCTTAGGTTTATGAGCTCACCTAAGTGAAACCATGGCAATAAGTCTTCCGTTCATAGAGAAAAGGAACCCAGCCCTCACCTCTCCTCCCTCTTCTTCCCTCGTGCCTCATCCAGATGGTGTCTCAGAGGATCCACTCAGTGGACCTGTCCTGCTGTAGCCTGGAACAGCTTCCTCCTAACCTGTTCTACAGTCACGACCTCACACACCTCAACCTCAAACACAACTTCCTGCCCGCAGACCAGCGGCTACAGCCGCTACAGAGGTAAGTGAAACCGTAAACACACTTGATGCTGAGTCACAGGGGATGGGTGGGGAGGGTCAGGAAGAGGCTAAACAAAAGCAGAGATGAGAGATTAGCCTGGAGCCTGTTGTTGTACGTCAAGAAGACGCTATGGGGGGGTGTTTCCTAGGGCAACTCAGCATAGCACCTAATGGGCTCCGAGGGTTCACGGGCACGCTTGAGCAAGACTCGACTTGACAGGTCATCGAGAAAGGGAAGGCTTTTACGCTGGCAAGACGGGACTAGCAAGGATAACGTCTCGGTTGGACTGACATTTGTAGGCCACCGACCGGAGCAGTCGAGGACGGGGGCTTATCGCCATGCCGAGCCCAAAGTGGCCAACCGGGGCCGTGCCGCACCAGGCCGGGCTAAACGAGTCCCCACTCTGGGCCGAGCCCAGAAGGGTACATGCGTCTGCAGGGAAGCTTTTAATATGCCTGAACTCTCTCTCTCTGTGGGCACCATCTGCTGCATGCTTATCATGCTTCCAGATTAAAGCCCGCAGCCAAGACGCTGTGCATGTGTGAGAGGGGGGAACCATGCCTGTCACAGCCTTTCTCTGTCAAGATTCCTGCCAGGACATTATTCGCCATTAAACTTGGCGCGTGTGAATATCGAGTCGGCCGTCTGATTCTGTGTGATGGAAATGTCTGAAGGGGGGGGGGAGGTACGGTCTTTCTGTGGCGGACAGAAAGTATGGCTGCAGGCTACATATTTTGGGTCAATGCATACAAAGTCTCATTGGAAGATGGGTACACTGGTGTGTGTGTGTGTGTGTGTGTTTGTGTGTGTGTGTGTGTGTGCGTGTGCAAGGAGCAAAAGGCCAAGATTTTTTGGCCTCTCAAATTAGTTTTATATTTCATTATGTTTATTCGCAAAGTAATTACCCGTCTCGACAGACATAATAGCTCCCCTGCTGGTCAGTAGAGATAGCATACAAATTTGATGCCAAGCATTAGCAAGCTCATCCGTATTTGACCCAGCACACACAAGAGAAAATAGCTGTCTTAATACCGCGTGGAGATTGTTGTGAGAATTTCACTATAAACAGAGCACCATGCCCCGCGCTGACTTGAAGCCGGAATGTTAAAACATTTCCGCCTGTGACATAGCCCAAATGCCTCTTTGTGTACTCTTTGGATTTTAAATGGCCATGAATGGGGGTACCTGCACAGTGTGTGTGGTGAGCGAGTTTCTGGTTTTGTTTTGCTATATACACCGGGCTTTATGAACCCGGAGCCATGGTGGTTTGTAATTTTCCAGGTGGAATGGAATGTGAATACCTGTTTTGTGAGCTCTCTCTCTCTCTCTCTCTCTCTCTCTCTCTCTCTCTCTCTCTCTCTCTCTCTCTCTCTCTCTCTCTCTCTCTCTCTATATATATCTTGGGCCTTTTTCTTCTTTCTTTGGAATGTTTTGTGTGCTCTCTCTATATTAACTTGGGCCTTTTTCTCTGGCACAAGGCTTCCTTCCCAGCATGCACCACACTATGACAGAGGTTATGACTAAGGGGGTTGGTGTGTGCGTGGTTGGTTGGGGGGGGGAGTGTGAGTCCATACATCAGCCTATACATAGTTATGAAGGCCAAACGAGGAGTGCCGATGGAGGGAGAAGGTAAATGGGCAGGGAGTATGCACAAAGGAAAGTGCATGTTTAAGACAAATAACATAAAGACAAGAGTAAGAAACAAACATGGACAAACAAAGCACAGAAAATGTTAAAGTTACAAAAAAAATCTATAAATGAATGGGAGAGAAAACAGGAAAGAGAGAGAGAATGCATCTTAGTCAGGAGATTAGAGGTCAACACGGGCCTGTCTTCCTGCCTGCCACCCCTCCACACACACATGGGCTCTTCAGGACCAACCCTCAACTGGAATGACTTGGCCACTAAAATCAATAGCCCTGACATCTCCACTTGCAACCTCTCTATCACCGTGAATTTGTGTGTGTGTGTGTGTGTGTGTGAGGGGTGGGGGGGATTCCTAGTATCGCCAGTCCTAGCCGCTACGCAGCTTTGTTATCAGCCTATATCATATTGTCACACCCTACCCATCTCCAGCATACAGTGTATGTGGCTGAAAGAAAGAGAAACAAACGGCTCCTTTTTCCCCGCTGCTAGCTCACCTAATTTTCCTTGGTTCCCCCCCTGAAGGTCACTTCACTACCAAGGGACACTAAGCCAAATACCACTGGCCCTCCGTGTGTCAATGGAAAGCACCGCTGTCAGTGCTGTGCTTGTTTGCTCAACAGTCACACATTAAGATCTAGTCCTATCGTTACCACGCTGTCATTTAAACCCACAAACGTGGCACAGCCTTGTGCTACGTTAGCAGAACATCAGCTGCTTGCTGGTGTTGTTTACTTTGGCTAAATTGTGAATGAGAGTGTGTGAATTAAAGTGTGTGAATGAATATATTCTAATCCTTTCTTTGCAATATTAATGATGACAAGTCACAACTACACATCCTGCCAGTCAGTCATCTCTCCTCTCCTCCACAGGTTTTCTCGTCTGCGGAGCCTCAACCTATCCAACAACCACCTGGGCCAGTTTCCACCGTCCATCTGCGACATCGCCACGCTGACTGAGGTCAACTTCAGCTGTAACTACCTGGACTCCATCCCCAGTTCTGTGGGAGCCATGACCAAGTGAGTGAACAGCAGGGCTGTTGTTAACGCTCCGTGAAGGCAGAGCTCAAGTAGTCCCGCTCCTGATATTGCAGCAGATCAGAAAATGTCTCCGGTCAGACATTTTCTGGGATATGGTATGGTAAACATGGTGGGCATTCATGTCATCGGAAAGTGCTCCCAGAGCGCATGCAGCAAACACTGGAGCTTAATTGTCCCGACTTCCACGTTTTGGCGACAGACGTCATAGCGAGCTTGTGCATTAGTGCCTTCTGTGCCTACCGTGCGTCCGCGAATCCTGGGCTTCCTGTGCTTTAGTAGACTTTTCAAAATAACTGAACCCATTGACATTACATTTCATAATATCAAGACTCGTTTTTTGAACATGTGCAGTGTTCAAGCAATGTTTATATTCGTTTTAGAGGTGCGTGTTTTCTGTGGGCCATCAATGGGAAAAAGGCTTTTTGCCCCCAACAGCATTTCGCTGCAGTACCAGCGTTGGCCACCATACCAGGAGGGAAGCGAGCCTCCCACCCGATCATGGGGGCTTGGTCTGCCCTGTGCTTAAAAGGTACACGCCTCGTTTTTTGTTATAGCGGCCCCGGAACCCCAAACTTCACTGTGTTTGAAACACAACTGTGAGAACGACGTGATGATCTATGAGTACTGTAGGGGGAGGAGTAGAGAGGAGTGTAAGGCACTGATTTGAGGACTGTCCCTTAATATACGGTATTAGATCATACTCTGTCTGCTGATATCTGATGATGCATGAGTTATGTAACCAATATCTTGAAGATTTGTTGCTAATATAGCAAACCGAGTTGCTGTAGCGGGGGAGTGGAAATAAGATTAGGACTGATGCTCTGTGTGTTCCCCACACCTAATCTGTGGGAATGATCTGGAATGTCTGTGCATTCCTCAAGTGACCCACAAGGCCCTTGTGCTGTTACCGCCATCTGCTGGACATGCCCGGTATCAAAAATATATATAAAACACTCTTTAAATAAAGAAACTGTTGACTTGTCACTTATGTCATGAGTCCAGCAAGGAAACCCGTTCAGATCTCTTCATTTGAGCACTTATTTTTCCCTTTCTCTTTTTCCTAGTTTGCAGACGTTCTTGTTGGATGGCAATTGTCTGAGCGAACTGCCCGACGAGCTGGGATCCCTCCAGAGGCTCAGCTACCTGGGGCTGTCCTTTAACCAGTTCAGCCACGTGCCCCAAGTGCTGGAGAGACTGGCCTCCATGGAGCGTCTCTGCATGGCCGGAAACAGCCTTGAGACGCTCACGCTGCAGAGCTTCAGGCTGCTCCGCGTCAAACACATCGATCTAAGGTGTGGAGACAACAGGCACACTAGCTCTCTGATATGGAGTCGTGTTGGAGAAAAAAAAGATTGTTTCTGTATTCATGGCATTTTCTTTTGTGAGTACATTGCGAGATAGCACGGTTTCAGTGGAAAAATGACCCACATTTGCTTTTTCTTATTGGCAAGCTCCTATAAGAAGTTATGTGCGTTACGGCACGTGTTGTCCGTCTAATGATCTAAGGCAAGGCACCGTGAGGATGCAGTGCGTAACTAGAGCAATATGCAGTCAGCGTGGCTTCAGGAGATCATTTGCCTATAGTGCCTCCGTCACTTGTCTGCCCACTGTGTAGACATGTGCAGGGCTGGAATGACTTGCATTATTTTTCAGTTAATATTTCACTCCCCCTCTCACTGCTTGCAACCACGTCTGATATGGCCCCGCATTGTGCTCTAAACCACTCCCACACTTGACCACTTGAGGGCTTTTGTGGTTATTTCTCATTGTTCTTTTCTCCGAATGGTTCCCCACTCTTATTAATAGATAGAAAAAGATTAGCGACTAGTCAGTCACTGTTTATGTCAATTTATGAGTTAGCTTTTTGGAGCCATCATTATTACTACAAGGAATAGTCACTATCAATACTTTTAAATTGGTAGTAGTAGTAGTAGTATTAATAGCGAAATAAGTAGACAGTATTATCAGTAAGAGACGGATAAGAAGTACCCTAATGAATTTGCCAGTTTTGTTCAAACAAATCCAACATCCATTCCATCTATATTCTGTAATATGTATACACATTGATGTTGCACTATAAAAGAAACAACCGCTAACTAGAAATCGCACAATATATAAGCCAGGAAGTGGAAGCACAATATGTCAGCCATTACCCAGGGCGTGTTCCCTTTCTCTAAAGCAAAGGCCACAACAGGGCCAGTGGAAGTGACCCCCTCTGCCCTCCTCCCCTGCTCTCTGTCAGGTTGAATAAAATCTCCCGGGTGGTGCCAGATGAGCCGGACCTGCTGAGACACGTGACCCAGCTGGATGTGAGGGACAACAGGCTTAAGGAGCTGGACGCCTCCCTCTTCCCCCGGCTGGAGGTGCTGCACTGCGAGAGAAACTGCATCTCCAGCCTCAAGGCCAAGGGCTGCCTGCTCAAAGGCATTTACGCCTCCAACAATGGTAGGTGGGCTGGGAGGTCAGTGGCGTCATCTCCGGTGACCGCACAGATGAATTAAAGTGGTAGTGTTTAAGAACAAATGTTATTACATAATTAAAACCTCCTGTTTTGGCCAGGGTATTTCCATATCTTGAGTATACATGCATAATACCTGAGCAGGATTACTGTTTTGCCTCCAATGACCTTGATATCCCTCATTTGAAATTAACTACTTAAACGAATCCTAAGCATGCATGCGTATACATGCACACACTCAACTGTCTGTGTGTTGCAGGGACCCGGCCAATAAATACCCAAAACCCCTTTAATTAACAATTAACAATGGCCTATTTATTAGAAGATGTGAATCACTCCCCTCCCCTTTCCAGTCACTAATTGGAAATTATGGTTTATGAATCAATTCAATATTCACCCCGTTACTTCCTGCATCGTTCTCTCTTTAATCTGTATAACTAATGGTGTGTGTTTGTCTTTCTCCCCACACATCCATCACTCTTTCTTGTTTTTGCAGTATCGTTGTCTCTATCCTTCTCTCTCCGCTGTCTCTTTCTTTATGAGCACCTCCCAGTGTTTCCCCTTGTGCAGGTTATCTGCTCCCATAAAAGACAAGTTGTGCCCTTGCTTTTGGGGTAATGTTTCTGTCTCTCTACAGAGCTCCAACAGCTGGACGTGAGTCCTGCACCCTCTAACCTCAGCTACATGGACATCTCAAGGTGAATGGCATCCCAATTGGACCGCACACGCACACGCTCACAAAGTGACTTTAGCACCAATTTAAAGCTAAAAAGAAAATCTGCAAAAGACAGCTCATTTAAGAATTGCAATTGGAAAACATTTCTAAAGGCACTGAATGTAAAAGGTACACTCAATTGTGTCATCGCGCCAATTTCTGCCCCCTACTGAGTAGTGTACTGTATATAAGCAGATCTTTAACAGCACAGTGGTTGGTTGATTTAGTAAGTGGTTATTCTTTAGCTAGATTAGATAGATCTGGTTTGACCTTTGACAATTACTGTATATGGACGTTTCTATCGTTTCGCAGTAGAGATGTTTCCAATGTCGCTGAAGACGCTAAGGGGGGAGGTCTATTTATTTTGGTTTAACCAATGTTGAATTTACCTTCAGTAAAATGGTACACTTGGTACACTTCTCAATGCTGTTTATGCTAGTTTATGCTAGTTTATACTGTGTAGGGGGGGGGGGGTCACCATTGATTTGAATGAATGTAGCATGAACCTCCTTTTACAAGTTGCATGGTGGTCCCTCTTGCTGTAGGAACCGTGTGGAGTCCCTGCCAGACTGGCTGTGTGAGATCAAGAAACTGGAAGTGCTGGACGTGAGCCACAACCTCATCGGCGAGCTCCCGGCGCGGTGAGCCTCTCCAGAATTGTGTTGATAACAATGCCTGTAAATGGGAGACTGCGTTAATTCCCACCGTCCTCTGCCAACGAGTCATACATCCCCCAGAGAGCCCCGTAAATCATAGGGACAGTCTGTAACCTCCGCAGCCTTCCCCCACTCTCTGGCCTCCTAGCACACTTAAGATGCAGCTCGGTGCCTTCTTCTCTCACTTCCGCAATCACTCCCTCTTTCTCCTCCCCTGTCTCTCTCTTTTCTCTCGTTCTTTCTCTCTCCCTCGCTGTCTGCCGATCTTTTTTTGACCCAGTGAGTTGTCAGAATGTTAAATTTGAGCCGCAGGCTCCGCTAGAGGCGCTGCTATTTTCTCTTTTCACTTCCTCTTCGCACCCCCCCCCCACACACGCACACGCACACGCACACCACCACCACCACCTCTCTCCCCCCCTCACGAACACACATACGCCCCCATTGGCTGTAGTCACAGTCCTCTGTTCACACGTGTGGACGACGCACATGTTTAGACTGTCCTTCCCCTCTCCATCTCTCTCTCCGTCTCTCACCTCCACCGCACTGCTGCGCATGTGTCCCGTACAATGTGTTGCTTTGCAATGAGCTGAGCCCGTCTCTGTGTCCCTGGGTGCCGCAGGTTGCTATGCAGCAGCAGTCTGAGGAAGCTGGGTGCAGGGTACAACCAGTTGCAGAAGCTACCTGACAGGGTGGAGCGCCCTCTGCTGGAGGTCTTGGATGTGCAGCACAATCAACTAGTGGAGCTGCCCTGCAACCTGTTCCTCAAATCAGAGAGGTGCCGTTTGTTTGTTTTTTATGTAGTCAGTTTATTTATTAAAAATATAGGCAATATAGAACAAGTTAAAAAAATTCATGAAAACAATATACAACAATTCTTTCCCTTAACTTCATTCAAATCAATTATTATGTACATTTAATTTGCTTTTTCAGCTTGCGGTGCCTGAATGCATCAGCCAATAAGCTGGAGCATTTGCCTCCGTCCAGCCTATCAGAGGAGAGCCACAGTGTTCTCCAAGAACTTTACCTGACCAACAACCGACTGACCGACAAATGTGTACCAATGCTGACCGGACACACACACCTCCGGGTGCTTCACATGGCCTATAACCACCTCCAGACCTTCCCAGCCAGGTAGGGCAATGTTTGCACATACTTTAAACTCGTTGACTCATGTTTGGTCAGTCAGACATTAACGAGCTAACAAAGAAGCTAATTATTAAGAAAACAGATGTTGGCCCATTTTATACCCACCTGCCCTGGGTACACTCTCACTCACACACTTGCTGTTTTTTTTTTTCTGGCATACGTTACGCAGGGTTCCCACTGGTCAGGGAATTTGTAGAAATTATGGAATTTATTATAATTGATCTCTTTGTCAGGGAATATACTTATTTTTTGGCGCATATATTGGACAATGTGGGAATTTGGTGGGGTAGCAGATCTCCATAATTTTAAATAAAATAAAAATGTGTTTCTAGGTCATGGAAAGTTATGGGGAAATTAGGGATTTGACATTTGACGTAGAACCCTAGGAAGAACAGTGGTTACCTTGGTAACAGCTGAAAGAGATCAAAATAAACATAAAGGAAGGCACGGACACACTGGCCGCCCACATACTCTTTAAAACATCCCCCACCCCCACTCCTTTCTGCTCCAACCAGTAAAATGGCCAAGCTGGAGGAGCTGGAGGAGGTGGACCTGAGCGGGAACCGGCTGAAGACGGTTCCCACCACCATCATGAACTGTAGACGCATGCACACGCTCATCGCTCACTCCAACGCCATCGAAGTCTTCCCTGAGGTCATGACACTGTTGGAGATGAAAGTAAGTAGTTAGCATAGCATTGTTCTATTTCTATGTGGTCAGTAACAGGATCAAACATACTGTATAACGCATAACGGAAATTCCCTGCATCTAGCCAGCAACTACAATTCATTGTGCCATTTACAACTTGAACATAATGTGAATGCCTGTCTTTGTGCCACATTATATAATGAATGTTTATGCTGGGTCAGCAACAAGGAGTTTTCCGCTTTTTCCGTAGGTCATGTTTTCGTGAGGCATTTACCTAGATGAAGAAGAAGAAATTCAGGCCATTGTCGATGAATGGCACTTTAATGATTCAAAGCGGTGGCCACTGGTTCAGATTTATTGTTATATTACCTCATCATTTACAGCTAGCAAAATAGCAGATGTTGACTGAACTACCGCTTCTCTATTTCACTGGCGGGTGGAGGTTCTGTCAAGGAAATTGGGCTTAAGGGAAATGTAGTCTTTACTTCAGGAAACAGTATCACTTCCACAAAACTCCTCATAGGGCCTTTAAAGCAATTTCAAAATGCCTGTTTGGGTTCAAAATAACTTATCAATTACTAACCATATTACCCTATTTTATAAGTAATTGCATTAATTAATTGAATAATCAAATAATATTCATAATATTAATAAATAATAATAATAATTGATTATGAAAATAAGTTAGTTGCAGCCCTAGTGTACGTGTGTGTGTGAACTGCCTCCCCTGTGTTGTCAGAGTGTGGATCTGAGCTGTAACGAGCTGAGTGAGATCACGCTGCCTGAGAACCTGCCTCCAAAGCTTCAGGAGCTCGACCTAACGGGCAACCCCCGTCTCAACCTGGACCACATGACCCTCGAACAGCTCAAGTAAGTAAGCCCCGAGCTGCACACTCTATATTTGGAGAACGGTAGGTTTCGTGACACCACCCCAGCTCTCTGACAATCCAGAGGGCAATCCCTGACTTTTATTATGAAATCTTTTGATTTCGTTTCAGCAATATTCGTTGTTTCCGAATTGATCCACCGCCAACGTTTTCTACAACCGAGGCATCGGGGGGTCCTGCTGTGTGGAGCCACGGTTACACGGAGGCCTCTGGCGTCAAGAACAAGTGAGTGTCTGACCGCACACGCTTTGAGCACCAAGGCCTCACACAGTATAGTGAAACCTACCTGATGCTAACGGACATGCTACATGCCATTTAGTGGACTGAGACACAGTATTTGGATGACTCAAGTATTTGCATATTCTAGATTCTTCCCATCTGCAAAAACATGCCTATTAACTTAATCACAGGCTCTTAATTGCCTGGCCTCCCTGTGGTCCATAACAGCATTAAGCGGGTAAAGAGAATGGATGTAGAGATGTACTTCAGTACAGTTTTTCTTTCCCCTTTAGTGCTGGTAATTGTATGCTGTAATGACAATTGATTTTCTTATTTCCTTCGTACATCTGTGTTTCCTCGCCAGGCTGTGTGTTGCGGCCTTATCTGTAAACAACTTCTGCGGCAGCCGCGAGGCTCTCTACGGTGTGTTCGACGGGGACAGGAACGTGGAAGTGCCCTATCTCCTGCAATGTACCATGAACGACGTGCTGGCCGAAGAGCTCCACAAAACCAAGAGCGAAGAGGATTACATGACCAACACCTTCCTCGTCATGCAGAGGTACTAGATGGCAGGCCGGACTTTGCGTATGCCGTTTCACCACATTCACACAGTTGTCCCCTCCATAGTCAGTCTATCAACCAACACAAACCTACATAATCAATAAAAAAAAATAGTATAAAACGTTTTGTACATAAAAATCCAAAGCAATGTGCTTTGAAAGAATATAATGGAATACATAATAGAAACGCCATCGTCGTATTCCACTACAATAGTATGTGTGTTGCAAGCTTCATTGTGAGACATGGTACGGGTTATTATATGACAACCTTAAACTGCCTCTCTCCTCCTCAACCGGTCTCCCTTCTCTTTGACTTCCCCATGGCCACAGGAAACTGGGAACCGCAGGGCAGAAGCTGGGCGGTTCAGCAGCTCTCTGTCACATTAGACACGACCCCACCGACCCCGGGGGCTGCTTCACGCTGACAGCGGCCAACGTGGGGAAGTGCCAGGCCATTCTGTGCCGAGACGGCAAGCCCATGCCCCTGTCCATGCTGCACAACGTAAGAGTGGAGGGGGAATACCTCAGGGTCAGGCAGCACCAGGCCATTGTCACTGAGGTAGGTGTCACTAAAGGTGTGTGTGTGTGTGTGTGTGTGTGTGTGTAAAAGTCAGAGATAGGTATTTAGGCTGCTAGCATTTAGCAATCATTTTTGAAATCTCCCCATCAAATGAGTTCAGTTAAACTCAAGTCTTTGAAGGCCAAAACCTCAAAGGACCAAACTGATGAAGAATCATAGACTGTATAAATAAGTGGACAAACCCTCCGTGACGTCACCCACAGATTTTCTGAAGAATGGGTTTTGAAGCCAAGTGTGCAGGCTCGGGCTGTCGCCATCTTGGCAGTGTCAGACTCCCACCTGTATAATGTATAATGTATAATG
>JAOEHI010000009.1:3463773-3488272 GCA_025447815.1 Percopsis transmontana
AGCCAAGTGTGCAGGCTCGGGCTGTCGCCATCTTGGCAGTGTCAGACTCCCACCTGTATAATGTATAATGTATAATGAATGGATAAATTGATGGCTTGATATCTTTTTTTAACTGATGAGTTAATGTACCCCCCCCCCGTACAGTTGCCATGAACGGGGAAACTAGCTATAGAGACCAAAAGCATTTTTTTGTACCAGGCTGTAAACATGTTTCTTCTGTAAAGTTGGACATTTTAACATGGGGGTCTATGGGGATTGACTCTCTTTTGGAGGCAGCTTCAAGTGGCCATTCGAAGAACTGCACTTGGCCTCATTTCTAAGAATCCAATGTTGCCGCTTGTTAAGAATCAGTATTTTTCTTTACCTGCTGTATACGTTTGGACCTCAGTTGGTTCACAATATACACGTACGTGTCAAACATGACCCTATATGCCATGCTCTCCACCCTCCCCGCAGGACAACAAGGTGAACGGGGTGACGGACTCCACCAGGATCATGGGCTACTCCTTCCTCTACCCGTCGGTCATCCCGTGCCCGTACGTGCACACCGTCACGCTCACGCCCCGCGACGAGTTCTTCATCCTGGGCAGCCGCGGCCTGTGGGACGCGCTGTCCCCCTCGGAGGCCGTGGAGGCCGTGCGCAACGTGCCCGACGGCCTGGCCGCCGCCAAGAAGCTGTGCACGCTGGCGCAGGGCTACGGCTGCACGGACAGCCTGTGCGCCGTGGTGGTGCAGCTGAGCGTGAGCGAAGACTGCTGCTCCTGCTGCTGCTCCGGCGAGCCCCCGCTGCAGCCGCCCCCCAGCCCCGGCCCCTACCACCCCGCCTCGGGCGCCAAGGAGCGGCCCCCGGGGGGGGTCCCGGACGGCTCCCTGCCCCTGCCGCCGGCCCCCTCCTCCTGCAGCGAGATCAGCAGCGAGATCAGCACCAGCGAGATGAGCAGCGAGGTGGGCTCCACCGCCTCGTCGGACGAGCCCCCGCAGAGCTCCCTGGTGCTGCTGGTGCACGAGCAGGCCCCCCCCCACCCCCAACACCACCACGCCCACCACCACGCCCTGCTGCACCAGCCAGCTCACGCCACCGCCCCGCCTTGCCAGTACCAGTACCCGTACCAGTACCAGTACCAGTACCCATGCCCGGGCTCGGAGCTCACCTCCACCTCCGGCTCCTCCCGCGGCTGCTGCGCCCTCCACCCGCCGTACCTGGCGGGCTCCTTCCAGAGGCAGCTGTCCAGCGCCACCTTCTCCAGCGCGCTCTCCGACAACGGGCTGGACAGCGAGGACGAGGAGCCCATCGCCGGAGTCTTCTCCAACGGCAGCCGCGTGGAGGTGGAGGCCGATGTGCACTGTTTAAAAGCAGACTCCTCCTCCTCCCCCTCGCCCCCCATACCACCGCTCTCCTCCAGCCAGGAGTGCCACCCCCGGCCTCCTTCTCCTCCCCCGCTGTGCACACCGGAGCCCCCCGAGGAGAGCGCCGACGCCAGCTCGGGCGAGGCGGAGGAGCCGTGGCAGGGAGGAGGAGGAGGAGGAGATGTGGGGAGGCTTGCAGGGAAGCGGCGGGGGAATGGATCGGTGGCGCCCCCAGAGAGGAGCCACAACCTCATCGAGGTGGCGGCCGACGCGCCCTCCAAGAAGCCCGGGGGCTACTTCACCGCCCCCGCCCAGCCGGACCCCGACGACCAGTTCATCATCCCCCCCGAGCTGGAGGAGGAGGTGAAGGAGATCATGAAGCAGCATCAGCAGAAGCAGCAGAAGCAGCCACCAGGGGGCGACCAGCCCACCGATTACTACGACACCCCACTCTGAGAACCCCCCCCACCCCCACCACCAAGCGTCCTCCAATAGACCCCCTGCACAGACCACCATCATCAGTAGACACTGAGGCCCTAAGATGTAAACAGAGGAAATGGTATCCGAATAACTTCATCCACAGATGCTCTACACAACCTTATGAAAACCTGGAGTACCAAGCACATTATTCTACTCCACGTCATTCCCCAAGCAGCTTAAGACAGTAGGATAGAATAGGAAAGTCCTGCAATGAGCCCTTTAATGAGTATCCCCCGCCTGCTTTGAGTAACCTTCAGATGTAATTCCAAGCATCTAAAGTGATGCACTTCTCAGACTGTGAAATGTTTTTACACTAGACGAACCAATCAACCAGTATGTATTCAAACACTAGTGTTTCTGCAATAGTGTTAGCCAGTCACAATACTTGTTAATATGGGTAACTATTTTGTTTCTTTCTTTGTTTTGTTTTTTATTTTATTTTTTAAACTTAGCATATCTTGTAATGTGAAGGAAGAGAGGTGTAACGGACACGACGTTTCTATTATCAACGAACTACGATGAATGGTACAGCACCGATAATACCACGCTTAACTGTTAGATAGGGCACCTTAAATACTGTATTTCTTCAGTAATTCATGGCTCTCGGCCTGTAAAATGGCGTAGACATTTTTTGTAGAAATTTTAAAGACTAACTCCTAGGAGTTGCATACTCTTACTGGTGACTTAGTCACTTTTACTAATCTTCTCTGAGAGAAAAGGTGATTTTTTTTTTTTCCCAATTATTGTAAATAAGAGAAATGTATACTGACACTTAAAGGAAACAGTCTACCTTCACGTATGTCGGTGAATCGTTTTGGGTGAGGATGTGGGGTTCAAACTGGAGATTGATATAGATATACCCTTTATCTTATACTGTAGACTCTCAAACACTACACACACATAAACACATGTGTACTGCAGTTCAGAAAACCAACCCATGACTCCAACTTGCTATTGTTTGCTCTGTTTTGATCGATTGCAGTCATCCACTGTAACACACACTCGTAGACACGGGCGCTGGCATGCTCACTATGTACACACAAACACACGCATACAGGAGTACCCCCGGTCAAAGACGAGTCCCACCTTCCTCCTACAGTAACTGTTCTCACCGGCATGACTATGTCAAAGTTCAGTAATACAAATAAATATATCCACATGGAAAGCAAATGACAGCAACATGTTCCTGTATTTGGTATAATAAATCTTACATTTGTGAATATAAATCACGATATTCTGGACTACATTCTTCATAGTGGATTAGAAGTTGCCGTAGACCTCCACATAAGGTCTAAATTATTCGTTTAATTATGTGCTTTTTCAATTGAAATAAATACAATATTTTAGTCATATGAAATGTGATTTTTAAAATATTTTATTGTAATAAAGTTTAGAAATGGAGTTTATAGTTCATAATGTAGAGAGATTCATTTTAATAGCCGTGGTGTATTTACATTGCGTGGCCAAAAGGGGGCAATCTGTTCCAATATTAGAGCCTGCCCGTTAATTTTGCATGGCCACATTTTTTAATTACTGGTATGTGCTTTTTCAATTGAAATAAATATACAATATTTTAGTCGTATTAAATGTGATTTTTAAAACATTTTATTGTAATAAAGTATAAATATAGAGTATATAATTCATAGTAGAGAGAGAGAGAGAGAGGTGTATTTACATTGCATGGCCAAAAGGGCCAATCTGTTCAAATATTAGAGCCTGGCCGTTCATTTTGCATGGCAACATTTTGCCATGCTGCAGCCAAAAGATGACATTACACTTATCATTAAACCCAATATTGAACACAATTAATTTCAACATAGCCAATGTTTAATGTTATTATAATTCTACTCACAGACTGTTTCAAATGCTGGTCACGTGTTGTAGAGGTAATATTAGCTAAACCTGACAAAGAAAATGTGCACTCACTGACTGAAATCTCGACCTTACAGTTTTCAAGCCACGTTCATGTTCGACATAACAAGGCTCGAGTCACTGCTAGGTTTCTTATACTTCTTTTTGACACAGATGACGCTGACCACCGTGACTATCAACATGATGGCAAACACGGGCAGAGAAGCGGCGAGTGAGGTGGTGATTGTATCCATGGTGGAGCCTTTGTTCTGACACCGGCCTCCGTAATACCACCAGTCAACACCCGCTGCACACCTGGGGTGGGAAACAAGAGTCAGCATGTAGATCATTTAAAATCCCAGCACTTGTACAAAGACCAAAGGATTGCCAAGATTCCCGCGGAGTGCGGAATTAGGCTACATGAAGAGGTGGTGATAATGATTAGTGAATAAACCGGGGGTTGATACCACTCAATGAGATTGGAACGGGAGACTGCAAGTGCAACATGGGGTATGTGTGTGTCGAACCGCTTGACTGTGTGAGACGTAATCCCCGGGCTACAGTCTTGGCTCGGACTGTTTCGGATATTTGAACATGCTTTGTGATACGCCGGGGATTGCAGTCGCACCGCCCTGTCCGGGCACCCTTACAAGCGCTTCTATGCGCACTGGTGAGAAACCCCACGTTCAACCATAGCTCTGCCACCTGCACGCAAGGGGCCAGGAAGACGCTGACGGGGTGTCACCAGTTCGGTGATTTCGACTGGGGAGGACCGCCAGACCCCCCCCCCGCTTAATGTGCAAAAAAAACCTTTGCACATGCAGTCATGCTTTTCAACCCGAACAAATCAATTGTCAGTTCTCATCTTTCCCAGTCTAAAAACGAAAACGGCTTACATGCACAGAGGCTTTCCTTCATTCACCACACAGATTCCATTGTTCATACACTCCACGTTGGTGCACACATCAGCGGGGGTTGTTTGGGTTGTGGTTACAGGCGTCACGGTCGGGGAGGGCAAAGTAAGATAAGAGACATCTGAAGGGGGATGTGGAGAAAAAAACAGTTAGGGTGGTTCTAAATTAGACATGCTCCAGCGAATATAGGGATTGGAGCCTACGCAATGTAGTAACTTGTAGTACAATGTAGATCGCAATTAGTATTTAGTATTTGCGGCAACATCTCTTATGATGAAGAAAGATATTCCTTTGTAAGGTGTCTCAATAATAATAATAAACTTTATTTATACAGTACCTTTAAAAACAGTCAACTACTTTGACAGTCAAAACAAACAGAATACTCAGTCCATTAAAAGCAATATAACAGTTAAGAAGTACGGGAAAGAGAGCAATAAAGCAAATATCAATAACCATAATAATGCAGAATATAAATATAATAGAGAATAGAGAATAAAAACTAAAGACTAAAGACGGCATTACATGAAAGCACGCCAATAAAAGTGTGTTTTAAGAACTGATTTAAAATATTCCACCCAGTCTGCTAGCCTTATCTCCACAGGTAGGGTGTTCCAAAGTCTCGGGGCCCTGTTGGAGAAAGCATGGTCACCTTTGGTTTCAAGCCTGGACTTTGGAACGGCCAGAAAGGTCCTACCTGAGGATCTGAGGCTGTGTTGGCTGGTTATAAATTCTTTATTCTAATATTTTGAGATACTGGATTGTTGTAACCGTAACCATCAAAAATTTAAAAGGCTTGAAATATTTCACTTTATGTGTAATGAATACACAATATATTAAAGTTTAACTTTTTGAATTCAATTGGGGGGAAAAAAATGAACTTTTCCTCGATATTCAAATTTTTAGAGATGCACCTGTATATCTGTGTGTCATCTGCGTAGCAATGGAATAATATATTGATATACTGTGTGTGTGTGTGTGTGTGTATGTATGTATATATATATATATATATATATATATTGATCCTTCAAAGGTTTGAAGACAACTCCTACCCTCCATGGTGAGGAGAAAGATGGCATCTCCTCCCTTGATGAAGTCGCGGCTGTTGGCTCTGAGGTGGGTGAGATAAGTCGGCGTTCCTGCTCCTGGCCCGCGGAAATACTTTTTTCCATCTGCATCTGTTATTTCAACGCCCACCTTGCGTGGGTCATCCCAAAAATATGTATTGGAGCCTAATAGTTGGATAGGGACAGTCGGTATTAATAAACTTTTTAGTTGACCTACGAAAGCCTTATACACTCAGTGGCCACTTTTGTAGCTACACCTGCTGTGTCTTTGCTGCTGTATGAGTAGTGCAGAGCACTACCTTTCAGCTTGAACCAGTCTGGCCAATGTCCTCTCTAACTAACATGTTTTTGTTGCAGCTCTCTGGATGTTTGTTTTTCACGCTATTTTGTGTAAACTCTAGAGGCTGTTGTGCGTGAAAATCCCAGGAGATTATTGACATTCTCAAACCCCCCTACAGTCAAACTTACAGTATATCACATTTCCTCCCCATTCTGTTGTTTGTTCTGAACAAAAGCTGAACCTCTTGACTGTCTATTAACGAGCAGGCACAGAGGTCTAACTAATAAAGAATACACTGAGTGAGTGTATACCTCACAGGTGGGTATCACTGCGTGGTCGCAGTGCATTTATCTGACCTGTCTCCTTCATGTTAGGGTCAGTGGTGACGCTGCGCTGGTTGGACATGCGCTTTTGGATGTGTGGGTGCTGGTCCATCATCACCATGGTGATCTGTTTCCACGGACATGGCCACTCCTGTTCCTCGTCCCCGCCACGGGCGACCAGGTGGGCGTAGGCTGACAACTCCCCCGGGTAGTCTTTCTTACCGGCGGGGTACAGACCCATCTGGAAGGTGTACCCCTCTTTGGAGGTGAACGGGGGGCTGTAGAGGGCGGTGTCAGGCGGGGTGCTCTCCAGGACATGGGTGAAGTTCCTCACTCGCCACACGTGCTCCGGGCAGGTGGTCTCCGAGAGGTTGATGTCATCCAGTGACAGCCCCCCTGCCGAGGACCCGGCTCCCTCTTTAGTCCCCTGGAACACCACGCGGAACTTGGTCTTGACGTTCAGACCCACGTGGTGCAGCTGCCACAGCTCCTGTGGGGGTCCTGCGACATGGGATCACAGCTTTTGTCACTCAAGTGTGTGCGTTACAAAGAAGAAGGGAAATGTGCGCCCCCCACTGGGCTCCTGGGCCACCACGTCAACACAGGAAGAAAAAGTCAGCAACAAATAGTTGCCCCCCAAAGAAGATTATTTAAAGTCAAGACGTACAAAACATTGTTTAGATCAGGAAGTCAGAAATTCATCTAGTTCTTCATGAGTCATGACGTTAATTTAAGGGAGTTTTTCGTCCTACTAATGGGACCAATGGGATAGAAGCATTGTGACGTGTATTGAGGGAGAACAGTTAGGGGGAACAGTAACAGCCATCTACCATCTATCGTCGTAATGAGGTGCAGAATTCCGTTGGGGTTGCCTTTGTCATACTCTCGGACCCAGATGGACAGTGTGTCACTCGGGTCCCCACTGTTGTAGTAGAAGAACTGCAGGCACTGGTAGCCTCTCTTCGGGTAGAGCAGCATGCTCTCCAGTAGTGCCTTGTGTCCCTGCTGGGCTGTGCCGGTGTTGAAGTGCATGAAATACCCTGAGCCTGCCGATCATAATATCACTTTCATCAGTGTCAAAACAATTACAGCAACCATTCTGTCAAGTAAATTACTGTACCTCCCACTTGAGTGCACTTTTGTCAGATGGTGATAGGAGGGGACTGATATCGTCCGATACACCGTAATAACCTGTGATTGGCCGGCCCAAGGTTCATGAAGATAGTGTACTTTCTCACCAGAGCATTTCCCCAGGTTGGAATAGTCAGTGTCGGGCCCGCCAGCAGCCTTTGTCACCCTGTCCCAGTCAGCTTGGTCGAATGGTCCTTGGATCATGCCACAGATGTTTTCACGTTCAAAGTCACATGAGTCCAAGAATGTAGAGGCTTTGGCTAGATGAAGGTACACACACAGACACACACACACAGGCACACAGACACATCATTATAGCAGGTGTCGTAGAACTTTGACCTGCTATAAACCACCCCTTGATAACCCCTTTCTGTGAGCCAGGAAGTTAGTGCACTACACTTCACATATACGACTGACTGTTAATAAAAGACAGGACTTGCTAATCGGACAGTCCATAGAACCTAAAGTGGAAACAGAACCACACTTGAAAAACACAGGTGACAGCTCTTACTGCAGTTGTAGAGGCGGCTGAGCTTGAGCAGGTCACTGTCGCTGAACTCCATGCGCTGGCCAATGACGTCACTGAAAGCAGGGATCTTAGTGACAATGGTGGGCTCGGTGCCGTTGCGGAAAGCGTTCTTACTGTAGTGCATCATGGAGCTGTAGTCGTAGGGCACCCCCAGAGAGCTGGAGGTGCTGTCATTGTAGGTGTTGAAGTTGTGTTCTTTACCTGGGAACCACAAACAAACACTGACATCAGTCTTCTTTTCTGATCCCAACGGTCTGCTGGTGAGCGACACATGCAACTGTACGTAGGAGAAAGAAAATTAGAATAAATCTCGAAAGGCACACTCCTTAATTTGTGTCCAGAATTCTACCTTTTGTTTTTGTTGCGTTACAAAAATGGGATTTTGGTTTGAAACTGTGAGATGTTTTTATCCAAAGTGACTTACAGTTACAAGTATTTAAGAGCAGGTAGGTAGGGTTTAGGCATCTTACAGGTAGGCTAGACATGTCGGGGATTGAACCCTGAACCTTTCGGCTGGGGGTCGACCAAACCACTAGGCTTGTGGTTAATATGATTTGATCTGTTAAGATTATACCATTGCACATAGCGTACTGTATACTAAAGACACCATTCCTTTCATAAAGTACTGCTTACCAACTGAACAGTAGAGTAGAATTAATTTATCCAATAGGACAATTGGCAAAAAACTTGTGCTTAAAATGACACCTGAGAAATCGATGCAAAATACGATTATATTAGGTGAGTTATAGAAGCTAGTGATAAAGATGAAGTCGTTATAGTTTCTTGGCAGACAAGACAGAGATGTTCTCTACCCTCTGAAATGCGGTCCCACATGATGGTGACGTAGTCGTCTCGGTCTGCCCTGGACTGCTCGTGCCAGAAACCCAGAGCATGAAGGAACTCGTGTTCAATAGTTGCGATACGATCACAGTTGGTCCCTATGGATAATGCTTGCTTCCCAACGTGCCGGTTACCCACTAAGGAGAAGCAGCTTTGGATGAAAAACAGGACCACTATAAACATCACACAGAATAACTCTTCAAGGACATTTTTTCATGTTTTAATGTTTTAATGATGATGCAGTATGTTGCTATCAAAGCAAATATACATAATTCAAAGTAGGATAACATGAAAGAGCTCCAGGCCTTACCCGTCCCCTTTAAAGATGGAGATGTAGTTCGGCTCTCCAGCCCACGGCTTGAAGTCAATACAGGTCTTTAGCCGGTACTGTTCAAAGGCCTTCAGTATTACACCTTTAGCATTGATCTCTTCAGAGAATTCAGAAATGTTTTAATGATGAAAAACAGTATGTAGCTGTATGTGTTATACTGTAGGCCCCCATAGACCATTTTAAAATGTCATATATATGTAGGTAATATGTAATAAGTGGATATATATATATATATATATATATATATACATACACAAATTTAGTCTTACCCAAATCATCCTCCATGTAGTATGGAACTATTTTGGGCCATCTGTATTCATTGCCAATTATAGAGTTTCTAATTTGTCTCTGCAGCAGTCATAAAAGAGAATAAAAGAGCTGTTAGGACTATAAGCCAAGGTTAGCTAACTGTTATGCTACTCAAAATGAAACCCGCTTAATGTACGTAACGTTACCTCATCAAGAACAATATCACCTTCCACGAGATTCAAACCTGCCTCTATGGAGAACAAGAACAAACCCATAGTAAGATTGAGAAATATTGGGGATGGGGGTGATAAAAATGTTTTGCAAACAAACCTTCATTAATATCAGAAATGTCAAAGTCGCGTCCACCATCCACATCATATTCTGTTGAAATAAACAATTAAAATCATATGTAATCCACTTAGAAAGCAAATGTATCTACATTACAGAAAAGAGAGTGAATAATAAAATATATGGGTGATTCTAATGTCTCTTATAACTTATTGAATATACAGTAAAAGTACTTACCTAATACTCTTACTGCAGGCTAAGCAAAATAAACGATAACCATTATTGACTGGCAAAACAAATTAGTATTTTTTACAATTATCACACATGGTATATTTAGGAAATAAAGCAAGTTCTCACCAAGCAAAGGATAGAACCACATAACAAGTAAACAATGTAAAAAATAAACATATTTTGTAGTCCTCTTTCGGCCATGGTTGTGTCCCATTAGTCACTCTGTATGCGACACTCAACAAGTACTATGAAACTTGTACAAGATCAAATGAACAATCAATATATCAATCATTCACAGAGCTGTAAAGACATCTCTCCATGGCTTTCTTTTTTTTCAGCGCATGGCTGAATGAGGCAGTAAGTTAATGCTTTTACCAAGGTGAAGGCTTCAGAAAAAATCAACAAAGCATTGATATAATGACATTATCAAGACAATGCTCTCCATGGAGGCCTACTCCTTCCTTATATGTTTGTTGTTGATATGCCAAATGGTAGACACAGCAATATTTCTGTGCCTATTATATGACCAAAAGACTACACATATTGGCTGTTAATTAACATGATTCTTGTTATATCAAGTGTCTAGATACCCAAATAAATGCTTAAAAACATGCTAAAGCTAAAAGCTACATATCAATTAATACATTTTTTCTCCTGTATATTATTCGGCACATACAATGTAATTTATGGCCTGTAATTTAAAGTTTCTTATTCTACATTGCCCTGAAAATACACCCACGTCAACATTATTTTCTGAGCTGTACTAAACAGTACTTAGCACTAACAAGCCTGAGAGAATGTTGTTCTGCATTGAACGTGTGACTCTGAACAAAACACAATTATTATGAGCTATCTGCTCTGCAAACACCTGCTAGTTTGTTTCAAGTGATATTTCTATATATTCCAATTACACCACTGTGCTGTCTGCTATTGTCTATTGTCAACACATACAGTACATTTCCCATACCTCTGTAGTCATTGTAATGAATAATTTGGCCCCCAGCATCAGACACTATACAGCTTTCATCTTTAGCATTGAAGTAATCAGTTCCTCTTACTGTGTGTGTGTGTGTATGTGGGGGGGCAGAAAGTGGCATACCAGCCAATACATCCACAGAGTGTGCAATCCTTCTGAAGATAATTCATCACAGCTTTCGAGGCGTGACAAATGTAATTGTTTCCCTTTCCCGTTTGTCCGAGGCAAACTGAAGAATTGAAATGTATCGCCAAAATTAATTACTCTTCTTTTGAACAGGGGCCGGAAAATAGCAAATAGGCTAGGCTTTCCTGTCACCAGCTCCTGCTTCCATGATGTCGCCAGCGAAAACTCAAACGTCCAATCATATTGCTAACCTGCAAGCCTCCCCTTGGTCCTTGGAGCGCCCTGTGTCCAGGCATGCTGCCATGTCCAGCACAGCATCCAGGGGGTCATTGTGAAGGTGAGAGTAAGCCTTCTCATTATTCCATAGGCCTACTGCAGTAGCCTACATTCAATACGTTGTTTCTTCATTCACAGAAAAAAAAAACACAAAGGAATTTTAAAGAGCATATTGAACTTTAAAATTACTGACCCACATATTATTTATTTAATTTTCTAATCCAAAGCATCCCTGCACTTATCACAGCCGCCGCTAACTTTTGAACCAACCACATTTGGTCGGGCAGAGGAATTGGTGAAGGAGGACCCATTGTAGCATGAAGGCTGACCCTGGTTTCTGGCTGGGCGCAGCACTTCCCCAAACCCTGAGAGCACAGGCAGCCTCTCAGAAAGACATCCCGCAGAGTTCCCAGGTCCCTGTGCACGACCAAGCTAAAGGTGGACCTTAGCATTAAATAGATGATAGGGTTGTAGATGGTCGATGATTTGGCAAACATGGCTGGAATGGCAAACGCTAGAGGTGGGATGTTGTCGACACCTCTGAATGTAGCCCACATAGAAACCATTTTATAGGGGCTCCATGCCGCAAGAAAACCGAATCAATCTGGAGATGGTACCCAGGCCCTGCCAAAGTGGCTTGGCCCTAAAATATATTATATAATACTATTTTTACATTGTTTACAGTATGTTTCAGGTTATGTATTCACATTAGGGAATGCACTGTGAATTCAGAATAATTTTACGAACTGCAAATAACAATGGTATTCAGGTTTTACAGTGCATACACCTTTGTTATTATTTTAACAAAAGGTATTTATTTTTTGGTCAGTAGTCCTAATGTAAATATCAGGGTGCCCCAAAGTAGTTGACTAGATATAAACTCATATTGAACACAACTGCATATTTCCCTATTAACCGTATGAATATTGTTGAGGTATTTTGCTCTTGTGCAATGCAAAAACATTGCAGAGACCCTGGCGCTAAGATAGAAGGAATGTTGAAACTGTGAACAAATGGGGATGAAGATTTAAACTGGTTCATCTAGTAGGGTACTCTTCATATCCAAATATTAATATGAAGCCAAAATATGATAGGTGATGCTATTGTAGGGATGTAGGTAATTTAAAGTATTTATTGCTGGAACTTGAGTTCTACCTAGGGTTTACATTGGCAGGGAACAGTGGAACAAATTGACCATGTCTGATACAGTAACTGGTGTCAAATTGACACTAGCATTGGTTTTCTGTGTTCAGGCTCTAATGCCAGGAAGGCCTTGTGGTTATTTATCCTTTCATTGCAACGTTAAACTGCAGTTTAAACTCAGTAAACTCATTTCAGAAGCTTTTCTATTTCCTCTATTGTTTACACTTTAACTGCATGACTACATTTTACTGGTGCGTCACCTGTTATGCAGATACATCATTTAGGGGGCAGGATGCATCTGCACAGATAGTGTCACACTGTAGATAGCTGTTGGGTGGTTTGCACCTGTTTTACAATGAGCCTTCCCAGCCACAGGTTCCCTGCCTGGATCTTTTTCCCCTCACCCGCCCTGAAGGACAGGTTTGTTATGCTGGTGCCTCTGGCTAGCCCAGATTATTACAGTTAGGTCATTTAGCAGACACTTGTATCCAAAGCGACTTACAATTACATGCTAGGCATCTTGCTCAAGGATGCTTACAGGTAGGCCAACCCACAACACCTAGACCACTAGACTATCCTGCCCCCTGGTGACACCGCATGATGTTGGCTGCCTGATTAGAGCAAAGTTACTTTTTAAAACTATCTAGATAAATGTCTTTCCTCTTGCATCACTGGAAATGCCATAAGCTTACTACCTCGGCTAATTACATTACAATATGTTGTTCCTTCATGTCGGAGCTCAAGTGATACAAAGAGGATTGCCATTGTTCTCGTAATGCAACAACAAATGCACTTAATACGATAAAATCTGCTGAACAGGATAACCACTTTAAAGACATCCTAAAATGTGTGTATAACAAGGGTTGTCAATAATGTGAAACAAATGTGTATTCTTTGATTTGATATTATCCTTCATGCACAGTAATATTCATATGATCTTGTGAATGCAGCAATTAATTGTCTTGTGTGTATTGGACGACGGGTAACAATAAATAAATAGCTGATGTTTACATGAGCAATCTTGTCTTTAAAACTGTGAAGATCTAATTGTCTTGTCCCCAAGACATTAAAACCAATTGAAAATAAGGAAATGCAAAGATAACGCCAGAGCATAGTGAATATACACATTTACAAAACAAAACATTACTTTCATTATTATGCATGCATGCATGCATGCATGCAGTTTTTCCAACATGCACCCATTTATACAAATAGTATAAAAACATTGTTGTCTCTTGCCTCCACAAACACGTACAGTAATCCACAGTCAGTGTATACAGATAAAAGCTGAAACTCATTTTTGATTACTAAAAACTCCAAAGGAAACATACGACATGATGCTGATTGAGACAGATCATTTCAATTAGAGTATATAGATAATACACCATACACTGAATAAATTCAATGTGTTAACAATTGATGTTCATATTGGGACTACGCTCAATCATCTACCTCAAATCTATATGACAGGGCAGTTGGACCAAGGGTAAACCCATTGAATATACAATAAATGGAGGATATAGGATATCTACTGCCTGTGGATGGACAGAATGATGAACATGTTACAGTAATACGCATGTACTATTCCACAGCTTGAAATTGAATAACTGGATAATTTCACGACCTGGTTGGAGTAGTCAATCAGTAATGGCTCAATCAATGTATCAATTTTGACTCTTTCACCATTAACACTAGTGTAAAAATGTTATAAAACAATAAGAATCAATTAATTCAATGAATAATTAGAAATAGTCTCTTAGCTATAAATGAACAGTGATAACATGGATCCAAAAAGCCACCTCCCCATACAAGCAAATGTGAACGTCATATAGTCAAAAGGCAACTATTCTAATGAAAAGTGGCCAGCTTAGTCCAGTAAGACCGGCTTCGTCCAGTTAGGAGGAAGAGCTTCTGCAAGTCTCCAGTATTTTCTGAAGAACATCTACCTTTACGAGGCCGTCCAGAGCTTGACAGAGTTTCCCTATGGTACAGCCCACGCTGCCCTCCTTCATTCTCCAGCGCTCCAGCATCTGGTGCACAATCTCCGGGAGGCCTTCGCGGCTGTAGTCGTGCTGGATGGTGTCCACCTCCACCTCGGTTAGCCCCAGGCGACGCGCACAGCGCTTCCAGGTGGAGCCGATGTTGAGCCGCAGCAGGTCCAGGTGTTCCTCGGTCACGCCTTTGTCTTCTGAACGGGACAGGGAGGGCAAATATACACGTCACGTTCATCGATCAGGCAGGGAAACACATCTACTGGTTCAGTGATGTTGGAATCAACCAATTAAACCAGTCATGGCTTACCATATTTCTGAATGGCTTCTTTGAGGGGAGAGGAAGCTGGACTGGTATACTGCAGAGAGCTGGAACTTAAACTCCGAACCTCAGGAGTTCTGATGCTAAGCGAGTTGTTATTGCCAATCTGGATCCCACTGGCATTGTGGATGTACAGGCCTCCTACAAACACACACACACACACACACACAAACTATGGAGAAGCGAAGTAAAACACAGCCCTACAATTTCCAAGCGCAGTGGTCTAAAACTTTTTGGACTTCTGAACGCCTTTGAAATTATTTTCCCTGTATTAGTCTAACACATTTTTTCAAGAAAATAACAAAAATATAGTATTTAATGACCTAAAGAGTAGGCTATTACATTTTAAAATGTTGTTCAGATACTGCAAAATTACAGAGCAATTCTTAAGAATAAATAGGGGCAATTTGATGGCTTCAGGAACACAGATTGACATTTCACTGATATATTTCTAGGCTTATTTATATAGTTATTTATTTTTTTCAGTACCAGTACCGTTTATAATTATTGTTATCAAATCTTATGATTTCCATTTTCTCTCACATACCCCCTTGATTTCCCTTTACATACCCCCATTTGAGAAACACTGTCCAAGAGTACTTAATGAGTACCTGGATCTTGTAGCGATCCAGTCTTGTTGGTGGTCAGGCGGTTCAAGTCTGGAGCAGTCGTGTCAGGCACTGGATAAACTGGCCAGGAGTTTTGGCTATCATACTGGGAAGGGGAATGTTGCTGGGGTTGCGATGCTAGAGATGTGTAGCTTAAACGGGCCGTGGTCTCATTGAGACAGGGAGTGGGGCGACATCTTGGCTCCTCTGGGCTGCTAGGCTGGAATGGCTCGCATTTGGTCCAGGAGAGGACAGTAGAAACTGGAGAGAGACTGCCCTCTACAGGTTGTCTAGCTGTGTAATCTGTAGAGGTGAGCCGCTGGGGGGTCATGGGGTTTATTCGTCCGGGTTGGCAAGGGTTGGCAGAGTCGGGCTGGTCCACATACGTATAGCTTCCGTATTTGTGGTACTGCAGCTCCTGGTCCAATTTCTGCTCCAAGGCTGTGGGGCCACTGACTGCCTTTGCATCCGTTTGTATAGAGGACTCTCTGGAGTACTCACATGGGATGAAGTGCAGGTCCTCAATACTGGCTTCCACAGGTACAGATACATTACCTTTAGAGCTCAGCAAAGAAGCAGGAATGTCTACAGGAAGAGAAGACAAGGCAGAGGTATCCCATCTTGCAAAGTTAAATCCATTAACACCTTCGGACTATGAATGGTTGATCTTAATATACACCATATCTGAAGAATCGTTTCAGTGTTTCAATCCAAATTATTTGTTTTTCTGTTTAGGGGTGGGGGTGCTAGGCTAGAAAATGTGCTGATGTCAGCAAACTGCATAAATTAACAAATTGTTAACAAGGTATTCGTTGCCACAACCTAGATGCAACAAAACTCTGTACTCATGAGTCAGCGAGAAGCTAATCAACCTGGGTACAATCTCAGACAGTTTTGGAGTTGTATTTTCTACTCCAATTTGTATCTCAGCTTTAATATCATATGTGCAATTCCCAATTTCAATTAAACATTTTATCCCCTTAAACTTTATGAGTTTTAAAATACGACAAAAGCACTTACCCTCTGAAAAACATTCAGACGTAATTGAAAATGACTTCATTTTCTCCACAAGCTCCTCTGGGCCATCATACAATGTCTGCATGCATACCAGAAGGGTTTGTATCAACATTAAATATTAAATATATTAAGTGTGAACATAACCGAAGGCTTCTTTTCTCAATAGAACAGACTAGGTGAACCATAAAGTGAACCATACTATTCCTAGCTTGTTTTACCTGTTACACTCCACAGTTACTACACGTGCTTATTACCATGTACTGTATACAAAAGAAGATGATCAAATCCAATCATTAATAAATTACACCTACCATCAGATCAAGTAAGTCCCTCTCTACATGCGGTTCCATCTTGGTCTTATAGACCGGCATGAAGAAATCGTAGTTCTCTGCAGACAAAAAAAATACAGAGTGAGCAGCCCAGAGAGAAATACTAATGAGATTGCAAGGATTCACATGACCTACCCTGTAATATTCAGACAAGTTACACAACAGCCACTATGCTGCCATAACCACATCATTATTCTCAGGAGAGGGCACAGCCATCTTATTATTTTTTAATATTTCTACTGGATTGCAAGGCAATATACACTGCTCAAAAAAATTAAGGGAACACTGAAATCACATATCTTGATGAACGGAATATATTAAATATCAAAATCTTTACTGTACATTGTGTAATTCGTTGAGAAAAAACAAATGGTCAATGGAAACCAAAATCACTAAACGATTAAGGGCTGGATTCAAACTCATACCGAAAATCAAAGTAAACAATTTAAATCACAGGCTGTTCCAACTTGTGTGAATTTCATAATGGACAACTCCTGATGTCACTCAGTAGTGTGTATGACCCCACGTGCCTGTATGCACTCCCAACAATGTCTGGGCATGCTCCGGATGGGATGGGGGATGGTGTCCTGGGGGATCTCCTCCCAGACCTGGATGTGGGCATCAGTGAGATCCTGGACAGTCTGTAGTGATACTTGGCGGCGTCGAATGCACAGATACATAACGTCCCGGAGGTTCCCAATTGTATTCAGGCCTGGGGATCGTGAGGGCCAGGCGAATGCCAATCGGTGCTGGGCTGTGAACACAAGTCCCACTAGGCAACATCGGGCCCTCATACCACCCTCATGGAGTCTGTTTCTGACAATTTGGTCAGAAACATGCACACCAGTAGCCCACTGGAGGCCATTTTGTAGGGCTCTGGCAGTGCTCCTCCTGTTCCTCCTCGCACAAAAAGGAGCAGATACCAGTCCTGCTGCTGGGTTGATGCCCTTCTACAGCCCTGTCCAGCTCTCCTTGTGTAACGGCCCGTCTCCTGGTATCTCCTCCATGCTCTTGAGACTGCACTGGGAGACACGGTAAACCTTCTTGCGACAGCACGTATGGATGTGCTATGCTGGAGGAGCTGGATTGCCTGTGCAACCTGAACGGGCTGCAGGTACCGCCTCATCCTACCAGTAGTGACAAAGACACTAGAGAAGAATCAGTCAGGAAGAAAAAGGAGAGAGCAATTGTGTGTGGCCACCACCTTCAAAACCATTCCCTTTTTGGGGGTTGTCTTGCTGTTGCCTCTCCAGTGCACCCGTTGTCACTTTCATTTGCACCAAAACAGGTGAAATTGATTCATAATCGCTTATGCTTCCTAACTGGACAGATTGATATCCCTGAAGTTTATATACTGTGATGATTACATGTTCCCTTAATTTTTTTGAGCAGTGTGTTATTTGATTTAACCTTTATCTATACAATTTCAAAAACAGGCATGTTATTTTGTTGCAAGTTCATCACTTTTTGTTAAATACAGTAAAGCCTCGGGTCCATACGCTCAAATGTTGGCCGTAGCTGTAGATCATGATGCCAGCTTTTCTTCATTATCTGAATGATCTCTACCGGCGTTTCTTTCGGGATCGAGTCCTCCGCAGGGCGATCACCTTTACGTACACACTGGCATATATGATCCTCACTTCTGGCATCTGAACAAAACAAATGTGACAGGTACACTACAAATTAACGTGCCTTAAAGTTGCATGGGATAACTAAATCAGCGGCATTTTTGCTTTTCTAACGGCTGCAAAGCAGAGAGCAGTGTCTTCTACCGAGGTAGATAGGCATAGACTTCAGCACTTCCTGCGGGCCAGTCATAGACTATGACCACAGTGATGCCACCCATAGGTTTGTGAAGGGACAGTTTGCGTCTGCGATTTTGACACGTTTTCAAGCCCCTAGCTAGCACATAGAATTGCATCATTTCTGCATTGGCTTCAACACAATCTGCATTGGCATGATGTTTCCCACTTGGTATAGTATAGTATAGTACATTACCCCCACCACTGTACCGTGCAGTACACAGACAATCATATACTATGAAGCTTTCATTTTTAAAATAATGACCTCCACTTACTCTCATAGGGCTCTTGGTTCATGACAATGACCCAAACAACAATGGCAAAGCTGTAGACATCTGACTTCTCAGAGGAGCGGGTGTGGATGCTCTCCAGGTGTTCAGGAGCCATGTAGCTCAGTGTCCCAGCACCTCTCACGCCCGACTGTTGTCCTAACCGACTCTTCCTGCGAGACTCCTCCTTTGTTAGTTGGCTCCATGTCTGACAGGTGGCAAGGCCGAGGTCTGCAATCTAGCATGGACAAAACAAATGCATATGTACATACACTGAAGACACATACTGTGTATCTGTAACAGGGACCCAATCCAAGGCCATAAGGCCGTAATTGTTACAGGGTTTTATTCTCATAAACATACCTTGATGTGGAAATCCTTGTCCACTAAAATGTTTTCTGGTTTTAGGTCCTTGTGTATGATGTGGCTCTTTGTAAGGTACACCATTCCTTCCAGAATCTCCAGGATAATTCTGCCCTTGATGGACATTGGCACAGGGACCTGGCAAGGCAAGTAAAAAAATGCTTTGTACTACATTAATTAGAGTACATTTAGTCTTGTAACCTTTTTGACTTGGTACTGTACAATCCAGTCTTCCTTTCTTAAAAATAAATTAACCGAGCTTGCCATCCCACAATGCATTGCAAACGTTTCCTGGATATATGGTACAATTACAATTTGCAATTACAATTTTACAGGATCTCACCGTTCTCAGACTGAATTACCTGTACATATTGTTTCTCTGTCTCAACATGTGCATGCACTTGGTAATCCATTTAATATTTCATCATGAAACCACATTCTAAACTCATGGAAGGCTGATTTTTCTTCAACAGCATAATAGTGAATGTTTGAAATTATAAAAATGTGTCTTTCTACATCGTCTGACCTGCTGTAGCATGATCAGCAGATTGCCCTTAGGGATGAGTTCCAGGACCAGCGAGTAGTCTCCGTCCTCCATGATCACCCCCAGCAACTTGACAACCCTCTCATGGTCCAGTCTGCTCATTAGGCTCCCCTCCTCCAGCAGGGTCCGCTTACTGCCCCTGGGAAAGGCAAGAAAATGATAATAGGGGGTGCTACACCTTCAGAAAACCTCCACAAAAAACACTTTTGTATGGTTTTCCCAAGTTACGCAATGAAAAGTTCTAAATAAATGTAATCTGTCATTCAAGGGGAAAAAGCAGAAGTCTTGGGAATTTGGTCAGTTTCTATGGAAGTTGACAGCCACAATAGATAGACTATAGCTTCTTTCTTTAGTTGTTTTTGTTGTTAAAAATGATTTGTTACCACAGAAATACCTTATAGTATCCCCCAGTTGCATTTAGTGCCCCAAAGCCCAAAATGCTTCTTCCCCAGTTCATAGTATTGAAATACAGATGCCCAAAAAAGTGCATGTGACTGTAGGGGGAGGGGTAGAAAAGACGTACAGTAAGCAGGTAGGGAGAGAAGTAGAGAGGAATGCAAGCCATTTAGCACTGAGCTGCGGGTGGGGCATGTACTCCCAATAAGGTAATTCAGTTCAAATACTAAACTATAGGGTAGAGGGGATTCCCAGTGTAAGCGACACTCAACACACAAACTTACTCATTGCGAAGAGGGCCTGTGTATACAGTCTTCAACACCACCTGGCCCAGTGTTTTGTGATAGCACAGGTAAACCTCACCAAATCCGCCGTAGTATAGTGGTTCTTTTTTAATAAGGTCAGACGACCTCATATTAAACGATTCTGACGCAGCGGCCATCCTTCGTATATCTGCCCTATAAAACAATATAACTGTTCAACAAAACTGCAACAAAGTGATGTGAGGTTGCCAATTCAGTTCAGGTAAAATGTAACAAGTTTGCCTTCCTAAGGAAGTTGGTAGTAGCTAGTGAATAATTAAGAGACATTTACAATGAAAGTAACTTTTAATAACTGCAAGCATCAGAACTTCAGCAACTCAAAACAAACTTCTAACACCTATAGTCGAAAATATAAATATATATTGTGTGTATAATTCTATAATAAATAAACAAAACCTATAACCAAAACCCTTACCGAATAGCGCAGACAACATGAGTATAAGACCACTTTACTTCCTGGACTGACCGACACTGTCGCTGTAAAGTGAAGGGAAGCCAAGCTACACAAAATAGCCTACAAAAAGGCTTGAACGTCTATTGCAGATCTAGGCGGAGTAATAGATGGCAGATCATATGTTGCCTAGTAGTGCCCATTTAGCCTACATTTATTATTAGAATGACAACTGTTCTAAAGATTTAACGACGTAGGACAATAAAGCGGGCAAACGTTATAAACAGTATCTAAGAAAATAGAATAATTTCCGTATCCATAATCCCCCTGCCCTTTTACAGGTATGCTATCTGTAGCCTACTTTACCAATGTAGACTATTTATTTTTTCAGACTTTTTAATTTACACCCTACATAAGTATCTGTACGTTCTACCCCTTACATTTTCAAAACAGGCTCGTTACTATAGTTTGAAGACATTTAAGGGGAATTGTCGATTAGGCTTATTATTTTGCATCATTGTGCGCCTCACCAACATTAAGACCGACTTCAACCTAAATGAATTAGCGACATGGCTGAGAGCGAACCATTGTCAGAACAGCAAGACATTCCCCATCCATGGCCTTATTTAAGAGAAATGTTGAAGTTGTCGGCTCTATAGAACGATTCTTGGCGAATGTGTTGTGTCTTGTGCCAACCTATAATATTAGGCTATATGATGTGAGGTTTAGTTAGCTTTGCACAGAAACAGCCGGTAGAAAGAGCTACTTTTCACTTTAAGTAGTCTACATTTCAGAGCCTGTACTTTTTCACTTTTACTTGAGTAAAGAAGTTTAATCCGCCTGTAGGCCTACTTCTTAATGTGTGTAGGCTACTTTTGCCACCTCTGCCAATAGTGTCATCTGACATAGGCTACTGTAGCATGTAGCTATAGCTGGCAATTATCTCACAGCCTAGGCCTACTGACACTGTAGCTGCATTTTTTTGGTTTGTTGGTTTGTCGCCTACTGTAGGCTTGTCTACTGTAGGCCTACGCTTTTATACGTGTTTAGAAGACATAGCATACGACAGACATTTTGGCAGAGTTGGCCTTCCAAATATTGAAAATAGCCTATTGTTTGCATATTATGGTTTACAATAACCTTAACCAATAATCATTTTGCGACGTAAACCTTGCCTACGGGTACAGTAGAATTACGCAAGATGTGGAATGTAAGATGATTCCTACAACAATGTCTCCATCTGCTGGTGAACTTCATTTTTTGTAACATAGGCTACAGTACTGTATTAGTGAAATCCCACGGGGGAAAATATTTCTTTCTCTGACTGGAGTGGTAGTAGCCTAGGCCTAAGTGGTAAGCAAGAACTAGTAGGCGTTATGTTTGATGATACAGTAAATCTATCTTAACCATTCTATATAGCATTTATAACGTACAAGCGCTAGGGTAACACAACTCAACAAATGCAACTGTATTGCCTTTATAATCTATTAAGCCTAGAGATTTGAGATTTTAAAACTAAAATTGTGTATGTTAACCTTTTCTAATAACATAACATTAGGCTAGATACAACAGTGGCCTATTAAGCCTACCCTATCTAAGCCAAAACGGAGATATAGCCTAATACAAAACTGAATTATTGTCTTATACTTCTATGACGGTCAAAAAACTACAAATCCCATAATTCAGAGGGCGGCACCGGGACATTCTGTAGCGCTGTTCTGCTGCATTTGGATTCCAAAGCGAAGCGTAATGTGCCTCCACACTGGAATCTTGGGAAAGCCGTCAACCCGTCAAGCCATTCTTATTTTTAACAGCCTGTGGACTCATTGTTGGCAATATTTTCACTAGCCCTAACAGACGACGTCGTAGCTACAGCATGGGTAATGGCATCAATAAGGTAGCTATGCTTTTCATTGGTTAATACATGGCCTTTAAATTGAAGTTTGGTGCTCATCGTGTCTCTGTGGGAACCCCATAAGATTGATTATAATTTATCAATACCAAATACGTTGTAAGACTAGAGTAAATTATTTGAAATGATTTACAAAAGCTGTCAACTTTTGATAAGTATTAGGTAGTCTACTCATTTTCAAATACATTCACATAAGCATTTCGCATATGTTAATCCAAGCCAGAAAGTATATATCCTAGTAGGTTTGAAAGTTTACAACAAACCTAACATTGATTATTTAGACTCTCCCACAATGTCCCCTCTGTCACAATTGAAAAAAACAACACACACTTTCACAAAGAACACAAAGAGAGTTATAGGCAGATCAAGATGTATCCATAATATGCCATTTACCATTTTTATAATCACCCCATGTTATCAGCAAGACATTATGGGTCAGTTGTTTGAACTCACTCAGCTGTTGTGGTGTTCTTCTAAATATACCCCATCACTATTTCAACAAGGGTGTCTGTTTATGCCACTCAGTGTATTCAAATACTGTATTTTCTTTCTTAGGTTTTACCTGACTTGTACTTGGGAAATTTCAAAGGTAGGCCAATTCGTATTCTTTTTTTTTAGCATTTTGATAATTTTTTTGAAAACCCTCTGCAAGTATTCATAGGGTTTGTTTATTGGTATTTTTATGTCAGATGCACGAGACAGAGAGCAGCTGGCGAGAAACAACATCACACACATCTTGTCTATTCATGACAGTGCAGCTCCTATACTTCAAGTAAGATAATTTACCCTATCCTTCTTACAAGTTCAGGTTTTTTTGGTCTCCAGATCTCAAAAATCACACGCAACACTTAGTTAACACTTGGTAGTTGCAATGTATGGGGACTGGATCCAGGCTAAGATTGCATTGTGTCCCTGGCAGAACTGGTTAAACGAATTAAGCTAAAACCAGAAACAAAAACTCTTTGTGACACATGACAATCATGATCATATCTGGTAAAAGTCCTTAGACCAGTCAGGCAGGTAATTGAGAGAATGCTGCCATAGTATTTGTTCACTCCTAAGTGAGACTACTGTACAAGCAAACAAAGTTTTTTTTTTTTATGCCAGCCAACATTTGGTATGGTCAGATTGTGTTGTCATACAACATTGGTATTCCTTGCTAGTTTGTAATAGTGATTTCCTAGCGTTGTGAGCTTCTGTGAGATTACAACAGGTGACTAGTACACTAAATCCCATAGGAGATGACCTATCTCTGCATTTCAGCAGCAGATCTACCTACACAAAACCTGTAAGTACCCACACATACAGCACAGCACAGTAACACACAGCAGAGCAAGACTGAACCAGAGAGTACAAAATCCATTTGAGGCTGCACTGTGTGGGTGGGTGAGGTTCATTTTCTTCCAGCTAATGTGTAAATGATATGCGTTCGCAAACCCATCATTTCACAGCCCTGAATAGATGGCAATTAAACAAGAGTATTCAGTATGTGATTATTATTTTACTTAGATGAAGGTTACATACGGGGCTGAACCACACAGGGAGACACAGTACATACTGCACATATGCACCCGCTCTTCCTTTTAACATTATGGATAGCTTGGCGAATGCATTTGATAACTACACAAATGCACATGCACAGTATTCGGTCGCCCATAGTGGTGGAGGTCTAGTCTTTGGGCAGGAAGGAAGTCTAGCAGCGCAGTGAGCGGTGCTGTGTCTCTATTTATACTAATGTTTTTCTCCCTTCCTTGACACACACACACACACACACACACACTCACACACACTCACACACACACACACACACACACACACACACACACACACACACACACACACACACACACACA
>JAOEHI010000009.1:3488372-3530578 GCA_025447815.1 Percopsis transmontana
ATTAGCAAAAGGACACAAAACAACCTTGGATTGCAACAAAGCATGCCAGTACACAAGACAACAAATGATGTGGGTACAAAACAAAACAAAACACTCAGTTTTCACAGAATATAGAATCTTCATCCTGAATGTCCATCAGCCTGTATTTTTGCTATTAGCATACTTTGTTTAGGCATAACATTTGCTATGAATGAGATGTCCGCACACCTCATTACACGTGGCCGTTTATGTGTGTGTCTGTGTGTGTCTCCTTTGTCTGTTTAATGGAACCCATGTGACATTTCAGTGTAGACAACAGGAGAACTTTGATCCTCTGATACTTAGTCATAGTCATTTCCTGTCATAATGGTCACTCTCTCCTATGCCATTTAACCACTCCTATGTAAACAAAAAGTCATTTACACAGACTGAACGCAATCCACTGTATCTCCTTTGTGTTTTAAACAGAAAATCAATTCAGAACATTACATGTGATGAAAATAACTTATTTCAGACATTTCAGTGCTCACAATGGACTACAATTGCAGTATACTGTATATAACACCCACTAGTTAGCACCCTATGCACCCTATGTTTTGGTTTCACTGTAAGCCCTTATTTAAATGTTTTCTTCTGAAATACAGTATCTCTCTAATGAAACAAGGTGACTCAATCTTTTCCTTAGAATGACAATAGGTAGACTATGTTTACTTAACCCTGAAGTGTCTTAGTATCTATTCAGTTATTGTCATAACTGAATAGATACTAAGACGCCAACATGTATTTGCTTATATTTCTTAAGTATATTATATTAGAGAAACATGATCTTTTGCAAAGCCTCATTGTTGTGCTAGGTTAAACTAAATCTTAGTGGAAATATTCAAATTTTGAGGCAGTAATTGCCGCAAAACAAATACTTATAGTAAATACCTCTCTAGGACTGGCATATGAATGATGAACAACGTAGTTATAGAATAGAGTTGTTCAATTCATTGAGTTAACTATAGCCTGTATCAGTGATTGTTATTGATAGCGTTCTGCTGCCAAATCTTTCTCCCTCCTTGGGCATTTACTGGCATCAACACCTCCTCTGTTTTGTCCAAAAGGTGGTTCAGGAAGACCCTGAAGCCATATTTCTGCGGTTAAATACACACTCCTTGGTATACAGTCCTCTTATTCTGTTATGTAGCAAACTGTCAAAACAAATCTTGAGAAAAGCTTAACCTGTGGAGAGTCTTTCAATTAGAAATACACTATATGTGGCATTATTTGTATATACTTATCTGTGATGACGGCTTATAAAGTAAACAAATTTAGCCAAAATAACTCAACGTAAGTGGCACTTAACTCTCTCTCTTTTGTTCTATTCTTAATCGATAGAATGACTAATGCATTTGATAACAAATAGAACAGCTTTACTTTTTACCAGAATAGCCAAACTAATCAAATACCTTGTTTAGAAAATAGGAGTGTCTCTCAGATTACCTTGATATGATTGTGACAGGTATATTTCAGAAATACATGCTTCCTTTATGTACATTCTTAACCTATTAATCATGATTAAGTGTTTAAGATAATGCATGCATCGATAAAGCAACACTTTATTTTGTAATAAAACTTGATGTGAAAAGAAAAAGCAGGGAGAGTGATTCCATGGACTCGGACAACAAGTTGTTACCTAAACATATGTAACTTGACCTTTCTAAATGGCGTATGTTCCTCTCAGATTTCCTTCCTATCAGGGGTCTTCAGTTACCTAATTACTAAAGTTTACTTTCATACAAGTAAAAGTAGGTATCACTCTCTCGATTGTTGCATTTCTCTTTTCCGAATGAGACACATTATCTGTCATTTAATCTGCAGAAGGCCCTGTTTAAGGAGGTGGAGAACACTGCTGTTTGCCTCTATAGCGTGACTGAGCTGAACACAGCTGTCAAGAGGTGTGGAAAGGCCTTGCAATTCTCAGCTGTGAAAACAGTTAACAAACCTCTCAAACTAACACACACGCACACAGTACACAAAGTTCACAAAGTTACACACGTGCATTCTTGCCCACACACATACGCAAGCACACACGCATTTGTATTGTCTACAATAAAGATTAAGAATTCCACTTAATACATTCTGTTAGGAAGTAAGTTTTATTATCAGTGGACCAAAGCACTAAAATAATTAATTCAAGTGTAATGAATATCGTAATATTCCACAGTAGCAGACCTATTTCAACACAATACAACAATAATTAATACATCTTTAGTCGTATATCTTTCGCGTTCAACCCCCTATTTTTATGAAGCCATAAGTTTTAGTACATTGCTTATCTAGATGAGAACAACACTCCCAATGATCACAGGTGCAAATATTATTATTCTTTCCTTTGCAAAACATCACACACACACATACACCAAACAAACTAATGACACAAATGTTGTAGAATATTTGACGTACAGTAACTGTTTCATCTCAGTTACTTTTGAGTTTATAAATCCACATTTTCCACTAGAGTGAAAATCTATTTAAAATATGAGACAAATGACAAAACCAACAAATTATACTGTATATTTTAATCTTGTGATATGCAGGAATGTGTTGTTGCTTTGGTCTCATCCGTTGATGGATAAAATCTTTACATAATGGTGAGACACCTAACTTGGGTTGCTGGTTAAAATGACATCTTATGGAATCAAATCCGTTGTTCTGAGTCATAAAACAAATCCTTGATTATCCTGTATTGTGTATTACCTTTATTAACCAAGTAACCATACAAAATACGTTGACTCCAGTTAATTGAACCATGTTATTGCCAAACACTTTTTTTTCACAATTTAATTTCAGGTTCCTTGTGAAACATTAAACTAAACCAAGTAATCCACTGGGCCTAGATGGCCAGTGAGCTTCAATTCAGATATAGTCTAAAGGTGCTGATCCTAGTCTTGACCTCACTTAAGCACAATAGAAAACTCTAACAATGCAAAGATTTGAGCTTGGTAGAGAGTCAATTACTGACGACAATTCACCCAAAATTCTAAAACTTAAATGTTCACTCCTTTGTTTGTGTCCAGAATTGCCCTTGAGGTTGAAACCATACAAAAGCGTTATTTTGGTTTGGACAACTTTTGGCTGTTTGTTGTTGCTTTGGTTTGGTTTGGGTGCCCCTCCCTCACCGAAACACATGTATTTGAAACATAAACAGTGAGCTGGGGGAGAAATTTGGGGGCACTTTAACACAATCAAGGAGTGTACCTTTAATAGTGACACTTTATAGTACATCTATATGCTATATATACTGTACACTGTATACTATACAGCCGACTTCTCTTAAGGGCACAGAGAAGAGACCATGTGAGTGTGCTTATATCCAAATTGAAGGAATTTTGCACTGTATTGCACTGTCTACACATAATGTGCCAATATTAAAACCTATGTTGCCTATAGTCTAAGCCTAGAGAAGGAAAGTAAACACCATAGCCTAACCTACTGCAGTGTTACAAATAACAGCCAGTACACAATACGCAGTTAATACTCTAAAGCAGTTTTATTTTTTGTGCATAGGACAAATGCTGTCGCATTGCGTCTACTCTTAAGATAGATGTCTGACTTTCTCCTTTATTTATTTCTTTCTCACACTGAATAAAATATAGATTGCATGTTTTGCAGGTGTCTGAATTTCATGTGGGATTTGATATCTGGTGAAATGCGATCAAAATGCCAATTGAAGTTGGTAGATCAAACAAAAAATGCCTGTGGCGTTACCCGAAATAAATAACATTGTAAGATTCAGATTGGGACCATGTAACTTGTTATTATTGGAATTGTGCTTATAAACAGCTTATCCGGATTGAGTTGCCATAGGAATCCGTTCATTTTAAACAAGACCAGCTGCACACTGTGCCATAAAGCGGACTGTATATACATGCACAAGGAAGTTATGCTCATGTAACCGATGTCCGCCATCTTTAACTTTGGTCACAATATAGTGCCAACATGTAGGATAAAGCTAAAGAGCAATATGGTTCAATAAAGACTAAGGGCAGCAGCAGAAGAAAGCAAGGAAATGCTTATAGTGTGTTTTGACTGCGGTACATGGGACAACATAGATGGCACCACTTGTTCATTACCGCTTGACATCATTCATTGCTCTTTCAGTCATTTTATTGACAATAAAACACCTTCCTTGTCGGACCAGTCTCCGCCTGCACACGACGGGACACTCACTGCGTCACTCATGCATTTGTTTATGTCCCTGTGCCCACATCGCGTGTCAGACAGGAGTCACCCACGTCAACACCAGTCCTTAAGTATGGAATTCCTGTGCAGAGACACATTAGTCGTTAGTCATTTACTATGTTTGTTTCTTTACACTGTATCTAAATCCCTTACCTTAGGTAGGCTGTAAACTCTTATAATAATACAGTACTGTTCCTAGAACAGTTTTGATATCTGCCTTGTCCAGACTGGGTCATATAAAATATTCTCTCTCCTTCTGTGTATAATCAGATAATTGAAATTTCATATTCTAAAGTTCAGTGTTAAAAAGAAAAATCTCTTCAGAAAAATCACAGAAAAATCACAAAATCAATCAAATGTTAGTGCATAACTAAACAACTATGACACACTAATTATGTGACACTGTCTGGGTATGATGTCTGCAGAAATATTAGCTGTTAAGATAATCTTGGTTTATGTGGCGCTAAGCTATTATATTGTTCTAAAGATACTGGCACAGACTTTCATGTGTCACCACAGAGGTGACTGACATGCATAGTAGTGGTACATTTCTCTAACACATATCCTTCATAACAGGAATAAACAGTAGACATCCCTCTTGCTATGTTGCTATGTGAGGGCAAACATTTCCAGTCTGGTATTAAAAACAAATTTTGTCCGATCAGTATACATCCATTTCTTGTCATATGCTTCTGTTTGATTCACAAACAGATATTTTAAATGATTATTTGAAATATGTTCTTTGGACAATGATCTTTGGACATTTTAAAATGATCATCATCCCTCGCATCCCTCGCATTTAGTGAGGTAGAAGTGATTCAATATCATCAATGGAAAGGTGTGCCCATTTTATGAAAGAATAAAACTGACTTCTCATACACTTCTCTCATTCGTCACAAAGGCATTGTGGGGGCCTTTCCACTTGCGTTTTTTAGCCATTTTCTATCTCATCATTTGTTTTTTGTGGTTATGGTTGTTTGATGCTGAATGTGCATCACATTTCAAAGGGTTGTTTTTGATCCCTGCTCGATAACACAACGGACAGGAAATGGTTTCATCAGGCCTAATTCTTTCACTCTGACGAACCATATTGTGTGAGACCACATCACACATCCCAGTTCAGAAATAAGTAGGCCAGGTATGAGGATTTGCTGTCATTCTGAGAAACATGGTTGTTTGAAGTTGTAAATTGCAGGTGGTGTGATTCTAGGATGACTGCTGGTATAGCAAACACGTCACAACTTGTGACAAGGTTGCTAAGTGCAGGTGGTAATCAGTGTGTCAAAACAATGAGTATATTTTTAGACACACGTGGTTTGTGTGAGGATGCTTAACAAATCAGTGGAAGTTGGAGCAGTCTGAGAGAGTCATCCCATCACAGGGATAAAGATCTACTCTTCACCTCAAATTACCAGATAAGACCCTTCCCCTCTCTCTTTTCTCTTTGTATTTCCCGGCAGCTAAAAGCTAAAGTTTTGTTGTGGTAATAGGTGGCCATGTCACACTTCATAGTTCAGGTTAGCCTATAGGTAATAAGAAATGAGTCTATCTGTTCTCTGTCTACTGCTTGAGAAAATTTTGAGCTAGTTTCATTTTTTAAAGTTTAATTGAAAAGAAAACCAACGAATTTACTTGCAAATTTTGGATTTACTAAAAAAACAAAGACGAGTATGTTTCACAACCCGAGCAGTGGACATGTACTGCAAGTGGGATCATACACATTATGGGTCTAGTATTTACAATAATCTGTATTAACTGTATGTGATGGCTAAGAGTTGATGAGACTTTTTAAACAGCCTAGTTTTTATTTTTTACATGTATCATGGTTATGCATTTAGACTATCCTGCTCATGTTAGTTTATAGGCTGTTTCTTATTTGTCCTGGAAAAATATTGAGCTCTATTCTTTTGTGCTGTGTTGTATCATAGGTATGCCTAATGTTTGGCTATTGGTTTGCATCGTTGTTGTTTTAATACTTAACTTAATGCATTGTAAGTCCTCTCTGAGGCACTCCCCAACATCAGAAAGTTAGCTGTGTGTAGCATAAAATATATAGTGTATATTGTATATGGTATATGGTATATTGCTATATTGCAGGGGGGATTGAAGCAATGTGTAACAAGTAATACAGACTTGCTCAAACAAAGCAACATTTCGTGTGACATCAGTGTGTGTGAATCAGCTTGTTTATACCTGAAATCTCTTCAGGTATGTGGCCTTCTCAAATAAGACTGCCCTTTCTTTCTGTCTGCCAGAAGGGCAGGCTGGAAGGTGTTTCATAGCAGAGAAGAATGAAGTCCCTCTGATCAGGTGGTTTTTATACATCCAAACTAAAAGGCGACTGTGAAGATTTAAATGAAAAAGAATACTATTTTTCAATGTTAGAAAAATATATAGGCTACTTTAAGTCATCACAGCATTCCTTAATCCCAAGTAAAGTCATACGAGGTAATGCACCGGATTATGTGTGGTAGGAAACTGGAAGGTTTTTGTTTAAACACTATGCCTTTAAGTCTACGAGGCAACCGTTTGTAGCCAACAGAGAAAAACATATTCCATTGCATTAAAAAACAGGGACATGCAGTATATGCAAAAGAGACGAGTTAGCCACACATAGATTGAAAACAACTTTCAACCGGTGACCTCTTATAGAGCAGTTGGGGAAAAAAAGCACACATGCTGTGAGATGCCGTGTTAATCCTTCTCAGATCTGCAAATCTGTACCAGCTACTAGAGAGGATCAAATTGCAAGCACAGTTTACATTCTCGCCATAGCAGACATACCACACAGGAAGGTATGCCTACTCTGGAGCAGAGAGAGACACTGTAAACTTAGTTACTGTTACTCCATCACCCCTAGACATTTTACATACAACATGTGTCCTTGTGAATTGTATTAACAATCAATCATTTTAAAAGATCAGCAAGCATATTTTGACAAGCCAGGAATTTAGCCACATATCAGTATTTATTTGATAGACGATAATTGCATTGCTCAAATGAAGCAAAGAAATATGTCTTTTCACTCTACCCATGAGCTAATGTTATTCTCAAAACAAGTGAAACCATTGTATTTTTGGTGTGCTGGCATTACTTTAATTGACGCAGATTATGACGTAACATAAATTTTCACAATTATCAAGAGGGTAAGAAAGGAGGAAAGCTCTTTCAATGAGCAACAATTGAGTTATTTTTGGATGGTAGCTGTAATGTAATGGATCCTCAAGACAAAACAACAATGAAATCATCGCTCAGGGTGGGAAACACACCCAAACTGGAACATCATTATCAAATCTCCCTTCACTTTCCCTCTGAGTGAACAAAAGGCATACTGTACAGGTGGAACCCTTTGCAAAACATCACACACACACATACACCAAACAAATCCTCTCATTTACCTAAGTGAACCTAAGTCAGGTAGACTCTGCTGACAACCTCAGCATATGTAACTAAGGCTTGTCATTAGAGATAATCCATGCCGGGTCATTGGGTTGACAGTTGCCCTGAGCAATCCCTCCTTGAGAAACCAGGAAAAGACAGACGCTGTTAGTTTGGTTGTTTGTGCATTGTTTTAGTTATTTTAGTAAACAATAGTACATTTTCTTCTGCAACTTTAATAGATTTTATGAACTCAAATTCGCGACTTGCTGTGCTCTGGAGCAGCAGTGGGAAGAGGAATTGTGGGAAGCTATGTGTCCCTTTCAACCTGTTAAGGCAGGTTTGAATGGCATGAGGTGTGTAAAACATTCTACATATTTCATTTCTTCTAAAACAGCGTCTTGATAGTCACGATAAAGATCCCATACATTAGAAAGAGCTGAGATCTCTTTTTGTTATGTTGTGATATAAAGTAATTAAATCATTAATAGGAGATAATATTTCCTGTATCCTTGAAATCATAGATTATGATAATGAATCAATACCTGATTGATATATGTAGCCTTTGATGCAAATAGGATTTCATTTATCCGTTTTTTTTAATAATCAATCAATAAGTTTATGAGCTTTAAACACAGAAAGGTGTTATGTTTGCCTGTACATGTATATTACATTATATTGGAAAAATAACAATAGTGAGGTACAAGCTTAATGGTTTAAATGTTTATTATATTGTATTGCAGCATTAATAGCTCTGTGGGTTGGGAAAAAAGTCAAAGAAATGCAGAACTGTGATATTTATCTATTGTGTAAGTGTGTGTAAACCTGCACTCTAAATAGATCATAAAGTGCTGTGGCCATGAGGTAATGGAGTGATCATACCATATTTTTGGTTTATTGTGGCTGACAGTACTCAGTATTTAGAAAGGTGAGCTAGAGTGAAATATTCTTTATACAAAGTTGTGAGCTCATCTCCACTGACATCCAGAGCTATAGTTAGTTCTTTAAGAACTTCCATTAAACCAACAACAACCAACCAACAGCCTTGTTAGCTGCAAGATTTGTATAAATGTGTTGGACTACCACTGACTTACAACAAATCTCACATTTGTTAAAGACTTGCTTTACTTTACTGTACTATATTTATTTAAATTTCACTGCCTTTAAATTTCAGTGAACTTGATACAAATTTCTTTACCTGGCTGAAAGTTTGACACTGTACAATTCACTGACTTCTATGAAGTTTAATTTTTAACATATTTAACAGACAGCTGGGGAAATAACAGGTCTATTTTGTTGTTAAAACTCTGACCATATGTAAAAAGTGACCACAATTCTGAACATTGCCCAGATTACCCAAGATAAAAGAACATTGGCAGGTAGAGTGCAATTTGATTCCAAATAGTAGTGGCTCAAACAGGAAAGTTATGTAACGCTTTCCAATAGAGCAAGGGACAAACTATGGGCCAATTATAATATCTGATTCTATGGTGAGAACCCTGTATATTAGTGATGCGCGGGTCGACCCGTAAACCTGCGGGTTCGGGTAAGCTTACCAGAAAATATTGTGGGCTCGGGCGGGTCGGGTCCTATTGCATGCAATAGGTTGGGCTGTGTTTACTAGTTCACCTTCCACCTTCTTTTCCCCTCTCTCTCTCTCTCAAACACACACACACACACACACAGGGTGCGGGCCCTCTTTTTACTTGTTTTTCTGCTATTCAACAATAAAGAACACCGCTTGGAACAATGAGTCTGTTTATTTAGTAGCCTAGACACAGATTCTATTAGGCTAAGATACAATAGGCTATGCCTTGCAATCAATGTAGTAGCCCTATGCTATTTTGGCTAAAACTAGCATAGCCTATGCTATGCTAGTTTTTGGGCCAACTGCCCAAAAACGAAATAGTGCAACATTACTCACTTTGCTGTAGCCTATCCTATGGTGGCTCTGCAAAACCTTGTTGTCTACATCAGTGTCTGTCCGTTTTGAAATGTGCTAAATAAGAAAACCTTATCTCTTACTCTATGATATGGATGCCATCGCTATACAGGCTAAAGTTGGCGGTTTGCAGGTCAGGTTGGGTTCGGGTGGTTGATCGATGCATATTTTTGCAGGTCGGGCGGTGCAGATTGGCTCTCATGATGGGTCGGGTGGGTGGGTGTATTAAAAAGCCCTGATTAAACTTTAACTCCTCATACACACCTGGTAGAAAAGTCAGTATTGGAACATACATACACACCACACACACACAAACAAAGACACACAGTACATGCAGACACATACAATCACGCACATACCTACAGTACACCGTTCATACAAGGGCATTGTGCGTAATTGGGCCCAGTAGAGATCCAGAACAGGTTTGGCAGCGTGTGGCCTGGAAGTAAATATCCCTAAACACTGCTGTCAGTTTGCATTTGGCTCTGCACAGTGTCCGCCACACAAGTCTGGCCTTCTCTCTGCCTTGTTCTCTCACACACAAACACACTCATATGCACACACGCACAGAAACAGACGCATACATATAAACACAGAGAAACACATTCACACACACACACACACACACACACACACACACACACATGGGGACCACCTGGGTGAGCTGTTTATGGAATCCAGCAGAGACCACACGAGCCTTCGCTTTAATTTTGCTATAGGCACAAAAGCCTAATTTATTTAAATCCAAGTTGTTACTGGGAACAAGTATTACAAAGATATGCTATGACCACAGAGAAAGACCCACTTGTGTAATCAACAACAACCAAACATGGATTTAGAGATCATAGTCAAAAATACAATTGCCACTAGGTTTAAAATACAATTTAACTTTACAGGGCACAAAATGACCCTTCAACAGCATAAATGTGTCATCCACATTTAACCAAAAAGTATATAGTAAATCTGTAGGCCAAGCATTCACTTAATGTTAATTACAAAATGTCCTCTGACTGACTCCTATCTCAGTGGGCATAAAACAGGGTGTACCTGGTGTACCTGGTGTACATGCGTTGATTTCGTGCAAAGCCAAAGTTTCACTTGCGCTCACCTGAAGGGAGTTCCTCCTTTCATTTGCACGCAGGGCTCTTTGTCTGCTCCTTGTCTCTACAACTCTTTTTTTCTCTTCTTGCCTCTTTACACTCATTTGAAAATAACCCAAACAGGTTTTGTAGATGTAGTAACGGTGATATTATCTAAGTACAGTTCACCTGAAGGGGGATCCCGTCATAGTTTTTTTTTTTCACCTAGTCTGCACGAACGAGGCCTGAAGCAAAAACCTTTTTCAAGCAAAACAAGTTGAGCCATGCTTACAACTTGTCTTATTCAAACAGCTCACTATAAGTTTTCGTCAGCTTAATGCACGCACCGTACCAGGGTCAAGGCCTACAATTCTATAGACATCGGGTAAAAACATCATAAAAATGCAACAAATAGCATGTCAGATGAGGGTAACAAATCTTAAGACATATTTAAAACGTTTTCACAAAATAATAGATAATCCAAAATTGTCTGATTAAGTAAATCTAATGTAGGCATCTTGCATAATAACTCTAAGTACAAAGACTTTTTTATATGTTCAGCCACAGATACTACTATTTTTTTCCTTGGCTTAGCTTTGACTTGATAGCTAGCAGTGTACTATGACTCTTTTGAGGTTAAAAACAGATCAATTAGTAAAAGTTTAAAAAATCAAGAATTACAGTTTCCATATAAAATATAAATGTATTTTAATATAATCTTCAAGCTATATACTTCACCCTTTAGATTCTAACCAGGAACAACAATAAAGAGCTGCATATTGTATTCACTGCTCAAATGCTTTGATCAGTTTGATGGGGCCATGTTTTGCATTTGTTATCCTGTGACAGTGTGAAAATAACTGGTCTTATGTAAATTGTCATAATAGAAAGATGGGACTAATGATAAATTGTTCAAATGTAATGGAAAGGCTAACAAAGGTTTAATTTTATAATCATTCTGCCAACTGTCTAACCAGTAACATGCAAACAAGGCAAACCCGCAAAGACCATCCCTTGATGTCATTGGTTGCTGCTAGCTAGCCTTGCAACTGTATGGTTAGATTTATTGCATTCATATGTTTTATGGGCCCCATATCATTCCATTTTCATTTTGGACAGACTTTTTCTCCTTTTGAGCTGAACATTTTTTAATTTGGTGTTGCACTTTTTATTAACATGCCCTAACTTTATTGGTTATCTGACTGGGTCATGGGAGTATAGGTCAGGCACAATTGGTTACAACCCAGAAATTATGTCACACCTGGGGCCAGATCTTGTTTTTCACCCTAAAGAGAGGAAGTTTGGCTAAATTACATGTCAGACGGTCGATCCATTTTGGGTTCCTTCAGACTATTTTGGTTCCTTCAGACTTGTAAAACTTGGATATTATAATAGTCATGTACATATTATTATACATATTATATAGTCATGTACAGTATAGGGTGTATGCAAAAACAAAAATGAAGAGTCAGGCCTTTGCCTGTTTATGTCTTCTGAACTGTTGCTATTTTGGTTACATTGTCTCATCGCTTCAAGGCTTGCAAGGCTGCCAAAAATAAAACGTGTAGCTAGCAATTAAAGCAAGCTGTGATGGTGTGAGGAAGGTTACCTACAGGTGATGGTGAACTGGTGTTCCTCAGAAGAAAGGCAACGTTTATAGTTGTAATGCTAACAGTAATACAGATAATTCTGCTCAGTGGGTCCTCGTCACCATGACTTCTACTGTGTCAATGTCTAAATATATAATACTTATTTTCTGTCTCACTGTATTGTTCTATTAAATCTGTGCGGTTGGTGTTATTGCTTTAGATGTCGGTTTGTGTAGAGTATATGCAGTTACATAATATATCCGGACCTAAATGTTTAGTTATACTTATAATTCATTTTCAGTTAAGGAACATTGTGCTCAGTGGATGCTCAGCTAAGAGCTCATTGTTCCAAAGAAAACTCTAATTTGTTTTACAATTTTACATATTTTGCATTTTCAAATGCAGTTAGTTGACCAGTTATTCTTGAAACTTGCTCCTTCACTGTGGAAATCATGGAACTTCTAATCATTAGTCCATCTATCTTTTATAGCCAAAATGTCTTCAGTACAGTGTATCATTACAATACAACAATAAAAAGGTTATGACAGAGTCCTGACTGCTTGAAGGACAGGAACACAGGGAGACTGTAAAGGACATAACACAGAGTTAGTAGATAAAGCACATGATGAAGCAATGAAGTGTATAAAGTGTGAACATGGACTACATTAACTTGACTGCTTTTTGAGCCTGGAATGAATAAACCATAATCCAATACATAACTAAATGCTAGATTTTATTTAATGCATTGTTAGAGTTAGTATAGCGATACTTGATACACAAACCAAATCATAATCAAAAAAAAAAACTATTCAAACTACGGTGTGTGAGGTCAATAGTTCATGACTTCTGTATACACTGTGCTGACAGTTTTAGCACAGCAGGTAGCTGTGATTTGTGTATTTATACTGTACCACAGTGTTTCCTTGCATTTCATTGGTAAAGTCAGTAAAATTAAAATATACAGTAGTCATTTTACCAAGTACTAGATTAATAAAGTCCTGGCTGGACTGTGGTAACTCACCAACAATTCTCATTCTCAAGATACTCTTTACATTACAGTGTATTGCACAGATCACAAAGCTGTAAGCAGGTAGGGAGGGGTAGAGGTGTGATCCTTGTGAATGAGTAGAGAGGAGTGTGAGGCACTCAGGTGCTAGAGGGACATGTGCTTTTGGAGTTTTAAACCAAAAAATGTTTTTGTAACACTAGTTTTAACCACAAGGGTATTCCGCACACAAATTGAGGAGTGCACCTTAAATATATAGCATTACAATAGGGAAATAGGAAAGATGTATCTGTAGTATCATACTGGACCTGGTTTGTACGTGGATCCATTATGAACAAGTTAGACAAAATGTGCATCACAAACGCCCTTGAATCACCTGCAGATTACCTCTCCTGTCTGTTAGGTTAAATGCATCTTTCATTTATTTTTATTCCCAATTGTTTGGCAACTGCTGCACTTTGCCTGTGATGTGAGTAGACAAAAATAAGAAAATAAGAACTGCCAGCAACATGTGAGGGCCTGCTTTCACTTTGTCTTTTGCTATATTTCATATCAGCAGGCATGAAAGGGCTTGAGTTTTGTTTACTGTCTTTTTCAAACCCTTGGCTTAATGCACTACCATATTGAAACATATCAGTTCCATGGCCTTGCCTTTTTAAACGATTTGATTTAGCTAATGATTCAAATAAATTGAAAAAAATTGATTTTGGTTTAAAGAGCTGCATCTGTTTAACAGTATGTACTTGTCGCTTGGCAAATGGCAGCAATGGAAGAAGTTGCACACTAAGGAGGATTAAATACACGCAAAGAAACGGTCTCTGTAAGCTGTGCCAAGATTACTAAGAGCACACGCATGTTTGGGAGAGACCATAAAGCTCAAATTGGATACGGCGGCGCTGGAAAGCAAAGCTGTCAAAATGTCAAAAAACATAATTATTGGATGATGAAGTACATTGAGATGGAATGTATTTTACAATGAGAATAAACACGCTGCTGTCAGAAAAAAACATGTAGGAATGTCTAGAATCAGCATGGAATCCTGTATCTATTTTAAACCTCTCGGCCCGCCCCAACTCAGTGTAGCGATTGAACGTCGTATGACAATGTAATCTTTGGCAAAACATTTGAACATCTCAGATTCCCTGTTGCCTTGCACGCAACTGCCTTTTATTTGTATAAGGTGAGAGACGCAACCCTTTGAGCAGGAGTTATGCAGACTTAATGCTTGACAGGTTGACATCTTCAGATGGTTATTTGTAGACACTGAGTGCAATTATCTGCAACAGTTTACATTACTGAAATGCTAGAAAAGTCTGGATATTAATATCTGGATTTTCTACTTAAAATGAAATTATCCATTTAAAAAATCTAGTAATCTCAATTAAAGTATTAAATTAGAATGATAGAGGTCACAAATTCATTATAATATTTTCTTTTGACACACCTGACTGTTTCCATCTATTTATTTCTGTTTGTTGTATCAAATAAAATAAATGAACCCATACAAAAAAAAACAGATAGTGGGTCAACCGTTTTGTGCTAATTATATCCAAAGTCTTTATAATAGTTTCTTTAAAATGCTTGTTAGTGACTGTTTGTGTATGGATGTGTGTGTGTGTGGGGGTGGGGGAGTAATCTTAAATAGATAGGCCAATCATGCTGCAGCAAAAATAAAACAATAAAAACGTACATTTTTATTTGCCAATGGAGCATATGTTCACACAGCTTAGAGCATATGTGGACCTAGTAACTGTTTTGGCAGGGACTACAATAGCTGTAGGCCTATGTCATTTTCTCTGCTCACTTGCTCAAGCAACTATCTTTGCACATTAGCTAAGAGCAGGCTACGGCTGTGTGAACAGAGATAGTGGGTTGGATCTATCAATTGTTTGTCTCTGCGCATTCAGTAAGAATAATGTAAAAAAAAACATATTTGTGCTTAAATAATACGCTTCAATTGCTTCAGCACATCAGTAATGACAGACATTGAAATAAATCTGTGGCCATGGGCTTTATCATAGTGCTCATACATGAGTGACAGCAGGTGTAAGGCTAGGGGCCGTGTTGTGAAAACTATAGTGACAGCATATCCAAACACCAAACCTATATAAGCATCTGAAGTTTCTGCCTTAGGTCTACGTAACTGTATGTATACAATGTGCTTCCTGTAGGAACATGCTGGCCTTTATATGAACATTGTGCACTCTCGGCTTTCTAAAATATCACATTTCTCTCCCATTATTTCACTCTCCCTTGCTATTCACACTCTTACTTACTGTAGGGTGGGAAATCATCATATGCACAGGTCATATTTGGTTGGACGCATGTTGGTGTGTGAGTGTATGTGTGTTGGTGGGGGGGGGGTTAGAATCATACTCTTTATTCACTGTAGGGACATATCTGCTGACCTAGGGTCCTGGGGCAAGGCTCTGAATAAAGTCCTCTCAGGATGGATCCTGATGGAGGTGGAAGTGATGACGAAATAGCAAAACTGTCAGTCAATTAAATGTTACAACAGTTCTAATGAGTTGACATAAATCTTATATATACCTTCCTAGTATATATATTAAGCTCCTGTCATGTGAATAAACAGTGTTATGTATTTGGTGATCCAGCCAATTCACTGATGTTGCACATAAAGACCCAGAACAAAATGCTTTGAATATGTCTTATTCTTAGATCAAAGGTCTTCCTGAGCTGGGGAAGTAAAGCCCAATCAGCTAAGCAGATATTGAAGTGATCGAGATGGTATACAAGAACACATACAGTTGACAGTCACAGGCTTGTACATGCAAGCAAGAGAATACACAGTATACATATGCCATTCGAGCTTGTCATTGTGTGGTTGGCTTGCAAGAATCCATCCTTGACATGCAGACATTCGAAAACAATGATCTCACCTTGGATTGGGTGACACACACAGAAAACGGATTATTACGTTAAATCTAATAGTACAAGCACATACACAAATATATACATGATGAAAAGCTGTGCTTATTATGCCAAGATTGAAACAGGACTTTTGCTGTGAGAGTATTTCAAATGCCATATGTAGTTGAGAATTGAGACACCACTGCAGCACAAGTTCATTTGAAAATAGTAAAACCACTTTTCAGGATGAGCGATGGCCTGCTAAGTTTATCTGTGTATGGAAGGAAAACAATTGATCTAAACCTGAAATTAACATAGCAGAGATTCTGAACAGAGGAGTGGCAGTATATGAGCATTGTCCATAGGTGAAAAAAATAATAACTCATGTTTGCAAGTCACTCTTCAGCTCCTGCACCCAGCTGAGGCATTCTGAAGAGGTAAGGTAAATAACAGATTACTTAATAAACCTTGGTAAACTAAACTTGTCCATTGTGTAATCTGCACCTAAAACACTCAATGAAGCAGGCTAGATTATAGACCAGGGCAAAGGCAAACAAGAAAAGGCATAGTTGTTGTAGCTTTACACGACCAACATAACACAGCAAACAAAATCATCCAATGTTTGAGATAAACAAACAGACTTACTATCATATCATATCTTCCAAACAAGCTAGCTCTGGGTTTGATTCTGTTTTTACCTATTTTCAATAAATGAGTCCCAAAACCTTTGTAAGGCACCTATTTACACATTGCATACAACCCTGTTATCAAATCAGTCTAACTCCCCTGCAGTGCTCAAGCATAGCCATCTATTCAGAATGAATGAATTGGTGTAGCTGTTTTCCATTATTTAGAGACATCATATAATAGGACATAATTTACACATGTCACCATTAGATATAGGATTGTCTCATTGAAAGTGAAGACTATAAATAGTCTAAGAATATTATTTTGAATAAAGAGATGAGTCAAGGCATCTTATTAGACAGCGTATATATTTCAGCACAGATGTAGCCTATCTGGCCAAAATTATCCAGACTGGATGATTTTGAGTTATTGTGAATTGCTTTGGGTAAAAGCCTCCGAAGAAAGACTAAACTGTAATTTAAAATAAACGATAACGCCTATAATGACAAAAGAGTCGAATATGGGGGACTATTCACAGCAGTGTGACCAAATTTTTTTAAAGAAACCATACGCCACCTGGTTGTCTAAGGTGAAATTGTCAGCAGGTGTTTTAAATTGCACAGGTGAGGTTGTAAGAAACCATTGTTAAGTGTTGGATATGAGCGTGGGATTGGGTTCAAAGTAGATCGCATATCGTAGATGCTTTTAGCATATCTATACAGAATAATTTAACAGCAGCTTTTGCTGAAAAAAGCTTTGAAATAATTTGACCACGCCCTCTTGGGCAGGTCTTGAGGTGAGGTGGCTATAAACAGCTCTCAAGAGAGGCTGTAGGTGAGACGGGCTTCAATGCTCCGGCAGGTACGAGAACGTTGACTGACCTCATTGGACACCGGGCTCAGTGCGACTTGAAGGATTCTGTGATTTCCAGTGCGCTTTCAGACCATACACTCGGATGGATAGCGGTCGTTTTTACTGCATAACGTTAGACACAGCTTCTCTGGAGAACAAGTGAAAACTAGAGTAAACAGACAACATGAAATTCGAAGTTTTGTGCGGCCACAGTGGTAGGAAGACTCTGGAACACTCCAGCGACACAGCAGGCAGAGTGAGCTCGCCTGTGTATGGAGAAGAAGAGTTGGGCTCGGATGGCGACTGCATTGCGCACAGCCCACCACCTGTCAGCGCGTGCGCTGACAGCAAGGGAAAGCCGTACATGAGAAGACCCAAACCCCCATACTCATACATTGCGCTTATTGCCATGGCAATCGGGGATTCCACCTCTGGACGTTTGACATTAGCGGAGATAAATGACTACCTGATGAAAAAGTTCCCGTTCTTCAGGGGTAGCTACACCGGATGGAGAAACTCTGTTCGACACAATTTATCTCTCAACGACTGTTTTCTGAAAGTGCTCCGAGACCCGTCCAGGCCTTGGGGAAAGGACAATTATTGGATGCTTAATCCTCACAGCGAATACACGTTTGCCGATGGAATATTCCGGCGGAGGAGAAAACGCATTAGCAGGACATTGAGCGAGGTGTCCGAGCAACTGGGTGATGCAGAGAGCGCTTTACCGGAAGCGCCAGTCATTAAAGCTGAATCCTGTGGCAAGTTTACCAGCTCTTTTGCAATTGACAGTATCCTAAGCAACCCGTTTAAGGGCAAAGACGATTCTATATGCCTAGCTGCTCCTACCATGAAGTGGCCGTGCTATACCGGTTTAATGATGCCTCATTCAAGTCCATATGCCTCATCTCTACATGTCAATTCACAGTTCCATGTGGACTCTTCCGTGCTACACGCATATGAGGGCTTGTTTTCAAAGGGGAGCCATGGCAAAGGCAGATTTGCAGAAACACAGCTGAATTCGGACTCATGTTTTAAGATAAATGCTGCTGCCCCGATGTCATCCACTTCAAGGGCAAATGCACACCCACCGCACCGTTTTAACATGTTCTGATAAACATGGGATTTGTTGTATCAACTCTGCACTTTGCATTCAAATAAATGATTTTCCGAAACTTTTACTTAATGCTTTAAATTCAGAGTTCAGTTAGTTTGATATATCCTGTTGATAGACTTTCTCTTCATATCTCTTCATATATCCGTAGTTCATGTCTGGTGGGTGAATAATAGAAAATTATAAACTGTTATGTGACTAAATTGGTCCATACCGGACATTTGTTATTTACAATTTGACAATTTACAATTTACAATTTACAATTTGACAATTTACAATTTGACAATGTTTTAAACACTTGTTTAAAGTTTGAGTTTTTTTCTTTCTTTATTTTATATTTCTTCACAATATTTTGACAGACTATTACGCAGAATACGCTGAACAATGATTTTGTAGTGTCAACACTAAACATGATACCGTTATCGTTTTCAATATGCAAAATAAAGCAGATATAGGTTGTGTGTATGGCTCTAACGTGTCCTATCCAAATACACGAAATAAATATTAAGACCTCCTGATTTTAGAAAATTCTATAAGTAGAACTCGAACATGCGACGAATTTCTTGCAGGTGTGGTGCAGAAAAGGTCTATTCGAAGAATACGTATATTTCACATAAAGGCCTTTCTTTATCAGAGCACACATGATTTGAAAGGCCCAAATGCTTCAATTAAATCTTTATGAGGCCCAGAACGTTGAGACACACTCAACAGCTATGTGGAGGCCTCGTAAACAAAAATGACTACAGTTAAATATTTTTATTATTATTAGCCTATTATTATCATCATCATGTTAATCATATTTGGAATTTAAACTATTCTAAATTTGTTGAAGCATTTTTGGAGAACTTTTATTTATTTTTCAATGTCCGTGAAGCTGCACTGTTAGCGGATACGAACATCCAATATTTATATTTTCTGTCTGGTGCTACAAATAGCTGTCGCCTCTTCCATCACATATTGGCAGGAAAAGGGAATACAAATAGTGGGCCCATTCTCTTCTCACAGTCCACAATGGGCAGAAATTGTACATTTGAACCATCCTCCTGAACATGGCAGAATTTCTATATTTGACAATCCTTATCCTTTTTCTGTGGTGTTTGTTATAAAATCCAATGCGTCTTTGCGTTTCATTAATGTGTAAGCAGTAAAATAGTTTTGGTGTATGTAAATGTATAAGATATCTGACATGAATAAAAGTATTTAAAAAATGTGGTTTGTTTAATAGTGACATAAGTACGAGTGTAGATCGTCTGTATGTCTTCAATTGGGCCTATATAAGACAACGAGGCTACTTCTTTTATTAAGTCCTATCGCGGCATCAGTTTATTTTCTTCTGGGGCTTGTCCAAGCTCCAAATGGAAAGCTAACACTTGCGCACTATGTCTGGTACACTGGCAGGATCTGATGGAAAACGCATGCTTCAATCCTGTCCTACCCCAAACAGACCTCTGGGAGGCTATTTTTTCACCTTTGTAGCAATCCATAAATCATTAGAGGAGCTCGCTGAAAATAATTCGTTTTCTTGTTTGTTACCTGGTTTGTGAAGGGTGTCTTGGTTTGATAAATAGGGGAGATTTTTAAAGTGGGTGGTGGGAGGAGATAAGTAACTCCATTGCGTTTGCCCGGCTTTTAGTCTGGATGCTGGCCAGCAAGTGAAAGGGAGGAGGTCTTTTAGTTCATGGCGATTTTTTGGAGGGGGGGGATTAGGAAGACTCAATTGGAAGGAGAGAGATTTAAGAATTGATAGGTGACCGAATTATGTTTGGAGTGGATATGCACAAGGAAAGTGGAAAGGGGTTTTATTTCCCGTCTTATGGGAATATTGCCAGTGATTGACAAAAAAGCAGAAAGGAGGAGCAGCGACTGTTCGACACACAGCTGGAGTTTTGGAATAACGGCCACTCGCAACGGAACACTCGTCGCTCCAGTTATCGCACTGGAGAACCTTCGTATTAATTACTTTGTAAACTATAGCCTACTTCTGGATATCTAATTTGCTTATAGCTGTCAGTGCCTTCTTTTAAATAGACTACAGCATGACGACTGAAATCTCGCAGCAACATCTTGACCCACCTAATCCTTTGCGCTCCAGTCCAGCGGTAAACTCTGCGTCTCTAAGCGCACAGCAGGGGATGGAGAGCTCATCCAATGGGTCTGCCAAAGAAAAAAAGGGAAACTCTGGGTTGAGAAGACCAGAAAAGCCCCCCTACTCATATATTGCTCTCATTGTGATGGCAATTCAAAGTTCACCGATTAAGAGACTTACTCTGAGTGAAATATATCAGTTTCTACAAGCCCGCTTTCCTTTCTTTAGGGGATCGTACCAAGGCTGGAAAAATTCTGTTAGGCACAACCTGTCTCTCAACGAGTGCTTCATAAAGCTTCCTAAGGGTTTCGGACGACCGGGCAAGGGCCACTACTGGACTATCGACCCAGGTAGCGAATTCATGTTTGAGGAGGGCTCGTTCCGTCGCAGGCCTCGTGGTTTCCGCAGGAAATGTCAAGCTTTAAAGCCCATGTATAGAATGATGAATGGCATCGGCTTTGGTCCGTCGATGTTGCCACAGAACTTTGACTTCCAATCACCTTCTGCCCCGTTGTCGTGCCATGCAAACGGCTACAACATGGACTTGATGGGCAATACTGTTCCAAGTAGCTTCGACGGACTGGGGGGCGGACATCACGTCCCGCATATGTCACCAAGTCCCGGTTCATCCTATATGACTGCATGTCAGGTGACCTCCAATGCGGAATATTGCCCGGACACCAGCAACAGCCCCTTGCAATCCTCGCGAGCTATGGTTGCACCTTTGGACTGCCAGGCACCTTACACCAACGCCGCCTCACATTGGACATCACCTGGCGTGTCTTACATCAAACAGCAGTCGATTGTGTCAAACAGTCCTGCATCCTCAGCTTTGCACTCTTCAGTGTCACCTTACTCGCTTGAGCAAAGCTATTTTAATAATGGACGTGATGCTACTGACTTTTCAGGTATCTACAAAAAAATGTAGGCTGTAGGCTATAGCTATTCTTTATTTACAGGCCTACAAAAAAATAAAATTTAGTTAAATCGAGATGTAGTGACCTCAATTGCCTTTAATTGCCAAAAGTAAAAATGCAAGAGAGGCAAATGCCTATAAAGAAGATGCCTATAATAACATTGTGTAAATAAAACTCGCAATCTTGTCTAGACAATACATTTGGATTGAAACTTTCACAGGTTAGACACATTGTATTTTCCCTTTGTCATTATAGCGTATTGATAAAGTCCTTGATAAATGTTACTTTGCTGTTCTATATGCTTATATGTAAATGGGCCTTGCTAAAAATATCAACAGCTTTTTACATGTAATAGGCTATTAGGCCAAAGAGGATACACATTGGAAAGGGGGGTTACTTTACCCTTCTATTAGGTCAAACACTCAAGTTTTAATAGGCTACATGAACGAATACCTGCATGCCAATTCAATATCGGTCTACAGTAAGTAGCCTATTGTTTAAAAGCAATTAGGCCTTCTGTAGGCCTAAATAATGAAAACAAGCTATATAAAAATATAAACATGAAAAAGAGGTCTGGTTTTTATTTAGTAAAAAATATCTCACACAGTGGTTTTCAAGCCACCAAATGTTTATTTCTAAACATTTATTCTCCTTTTTGTCTACAGTGGGACTGTCTCGATATTCAAGCCATTCAGCGCCTGTGTGCGACAGGAAAGATTTTGTTTTGAACCTAAATGGAATCCCTTCCCTCCATCCCAGCACCAGTGGATCGTACTACCCTCAACTACATCACCATCACCAAAGTGTGTACCAGGACGTAAAGCCGTGCGTTATGTGACCGAAAAAAGACGTTCATTGCGTAGGCCTAATTGTGTTTTTTATTATTGTCCTTGCTAGATCCTTCTGCTAAAGGTCTAGCCAATCCCCTTTGGTAAAATGTAAATGTAAGAGCGGTTAAGAGAAACATATAGATTCACACGTAGCCTATGTTCGGAGATATCTGGCTGGACTTGGGTGAAAGGCCATGTCATGTTTTTGTTAATGTATTCTACTGTATGCCCATACACGTGCACTTACCAAAATGTATGTATCTTCAATCATGCACTTCATTTGTTAAGTTGTGGCTGCCCTGCAACAAATCAATAAAGACATTTATTTTTTCAATTACTGCCTGTTGGACGACTATAAGGCTTGATTTTGAAGAGTAATATCAGGTAATTTCTTCGATTATAAGCACTAAGCAACCACAGTTGATTTCGGCCCACCCCTTGTTTTTCGGTTGAGTTGATTCTATTCTATGATAACTGTAAATAGACAACGATGAAGGCCAATATTAACAATAAGCGCAATGGGCTACTTCACAGAAGGAATGGACATAAACTATATTTAAGTTTAAGACTCTGAGAAAGTACATGTATCATAGGATCTATATATGATTTCAAAGTCAAAGTCAAAGTCAATAACAATGACTTTGATGATTTATCCAGAGTTATTTTTTCTTTGTTTCTTCTTTAACAACAATCGCGTTATATTATAATGAACATAAAAATATTTTTTTTCTCCTTATAATTAATAATGATATCTTAAAACGGTTATAAATAATTTGGGTTGTGTATTTACTTTTTGGGGTGGGGGACTTTTGATGCTTTATTTTAATATTTTCCCATAAATCCTATAGACAAGAATCTCTATATAAAGAGGGTCTATTCGTGTTAAACGTTCAACTTTTAACCACTGAAGTTTAAACTTTCAATAGACCTTGACAACACATCTTAGCTAAAACAAATGTAAAATTACATATTGAAGGAGGTCATACAATCTTTTTATCCATATCTATTTCACTAATGCAAATTCTAGTTGAAAGGGTATAGGCCTATAGCAGTCATATGCTTGTAAATGCCTATATATGAATGATCAAAGCAAATATAACACCAGTCAAGTAACGTAGTATTTTCAGAAACAGATTTATTCTTGGATCCTGCAATTCTAAACACACTGTTCAACTACTAATGAGACAATTCCTCCATCTAGCGGTGGATCTCTTTAACACTCCTTACTTTACTTTTCTGTCCCAAAGGGCTGTGTAACACTGTGACTTGCTTCGGGTATGACTTCAAATTTGCCTCACTAATAAGTGAATGTGGCATACAGCATTCACAAAGCATACATTTTACAGTATGCAAAGCACTATATTATGGCCTATATCATAATCTATTGACAATCAAGCATAGGTCTACTCCCTGGTTTCCTTTGTATAACAGACCTGGTTGTGCTCAACCATTATTAAATTGCCCCCTTCGGTTTGTAAAGAAAAATATATTTAGAGTTGATAACGGTATCTACATGTAAGATCACGTCAGTTGATGCAAAATGTGTTGCTTAATGAAAAATTGAATTAATTAAATTATTACTTCTGTAAATGCTGTCTCTGAAATGTAAAAAAGGCCCTATTAAGAAATAAAGCAATAATAATAATATATTTTCCAACAAGCAGACATTTTATTTTAACACACGTTTCCAATTAAGCTAATGGCTTATTTAAATTGTGTGTTGTTTATGCTAAATAATTTTTTTCATCACAGGTTAGACCTACAGATCAAAATATGCACACCTAAAGAGAGAATTTATATTCTGAGAAATATGTACTTATTATTGTCACCATTCTGTAAATGTTGGATCATTCAGCAGTTTTTTCAAACCAATTGGCTACAGTATGCTATATGCAGCATATGCTATGATGTAGAATTATAAAGAATTAAGTGGCTAAAAAGTGTGTCATAAAAGAAAGCGTTCACATTTAAATGTCAGATTAAATAGCCATATTATCACATCGATATGTCAGAGTTGAATTCGTTGCGTTGAATTATATCGTCTTGTCTATATTGTTAGCATATGGGTATATTGACAGTAGCCTACGCTATAGGATCAAGACGAGGCAAGCAAGCTTTGCTGACTCTTCGAAAAAACTCTAAATCCACATGTCGGCATATGACCTATGGTATAGATAATGCTTACTTTGTTTTGTTTTTTTGTTGTTGTGTTAAATATTATATAACATTATAGCCTATAACATGCTGTAGCCTAGGCCTAGATAAAAGCATCCTACACCGTAGACCGTAGCCTAAAAAACACGTTTCAGTATTAAAAAGGATAGTCTACATGTAACATTAGCCTACGCCATTAACTTTATCCTAACCCTACCAACGTTGTTTTAAGGTGCCTACTGTGGTTCTCTAGTGAGATAATGAAGACCTAACCACAATACAACTAAGATGTGGAAACAGTCTTCTATATTATCAGAGGATTTTTTTTAATCTAACACCATCAATTGGAACTATGAGCAGATGTCTATGAAGTGCGTGAGAGCTGTCAATTCCCAAATAACAGAAAAAGCCCACATAGGCTGTGTCAGTAAAATGACAAAATGACGGTATATAGCCTAGGCCTATAGCACAATAACATAACATTTCGATCCAGCATATAGGCCTAATAATTTTGTTGTCGATTCGCAAGATCATTGGAGATTCCCAAATATTTACAACATGAATTATAAAGAGATGAAAAGATACCAGCAATATATCCCGCAAAAAATTTACTGGACTGGAGAATTGGGTAAAAGACACGGGTAAACGCAAATTGAAGGAAAGAACGATGAATTGCTCACTCGGGCTATCAGTATACCTACTTGGCTATAGTAGGCTAGGCTTATTCTGTTGTGCCAAAATAGGCCTAATGACTAAATAATAGGACATTTAATTCTGGTGGACCATTCACTACTGCTGGTGAGCTATAGCTTAATATTATTTGAAATAAACCAGCAATTCTGCCGACGGGTTATTTCAGAGTTTTATGTTTAGCAAAATCTACTTATATTGCCCCTACTGCTGCCTACCTTCAGGCAATGATTTTGTGGCTTCATAGACGATTATGGTAATATCAACTCAGAACACATGGGGGCAGTACAGGCTTTCCAAACAGTTCCAAAACAGCCATTACTTTCCCAAGTGCAGTTTATGGTTATTGCCAGAGAGATTGACATTGGACAATAACAAGATTAAATTTTTTTTTTTAACAAAAAGGTAACCTAACCCAAAACGAGATGGATAGGAAATGTTAATGAGTTAGTCTAAGTCTCCCACTGAATATTAACTGCTCAGCAGAGGGAGCCAAGTTCGTATGAGAACACTCCTGTGTTTTGTCTGTCTCTCTCTCTTTCGCTCTTTCGCTCTCTCTCTCTCTCTCTCTCTCTCTCGTCTGCATTTCTACTGGCATACAGCACAGTTGTTGTGCTAAAAAATCATTATAGGTTTGAATTTTATCAGAATAATTTATTGGATAATCGCCCTATTATTAAGCATTACTATATCATCACGATATAGTCGACCCTGTAGTTTTACTGTAAGATAAGCGTTTTTTTAGTTAAAATATTGTCTTGTTACTTCTTATATAATAACATAATATTATCAGCAAAAAATAAACATAGGCTATATTATCTGCTGCCTTTTCGATTATACTTTTTTGATAGATAAGTTCTGGTCAAATATAACTCAACACATGATGGTATCATTATCGGATGATAATTATTTTGATTATGGTATCTATTTTTATGTTAGTAGGCTGCAATAAACAGCTTGTGGTGGTGAAGATGAAAATAAATGAACCTGGAGAATAAATATGCAGGGACCAATCATTTAAAAATCATGCATTTTGTATCTAATTTATAGGCCTAATTCTAGAGAGGCCATACGTTAATCGTGTGTAGGCTAGTTCATGCTTTGTTATATGCTTAGGCTTCAGAAAACTGGCTCGAGTTCTTCGCCTATATGGTGGCCAGACCACTGGATTAACCCGAAAGAAAGCCCTGAATTGTGTAAACAGCCCAAGGCTGTCTGAAGGTTCATGCCCGGGACCATGTAAGGCGAAACTGGCGGAGAACTGGGCCAGTGCACGGTCATCTAATTAAGACGACCTGTAAGGGATTGAACCGATATTAACAGTAACTTTGCCTCACAATGACCATTAACAATTTTTTGCTTTCTTGCTCTTGACAGTAGCGTAAAACATTGGCCAGTAGAGCCAACCAAACATAATGTTCCCCCTTTTGTAGGCCTAGTTTTCGTTAAAAAAATCGAGACTTATTTTACTGCACACAACTTTAAATTATGCAGATATTTAACAATAGACATATTAGCCTATTATAAATAGGTCGCTAAATTCTTTTTTAGAAAAAAAATGATTAACCTCGCTCTATTTTTTAGTTAGGCCATCAGAAATTTTACGTTCGCAAGCTCTATATTAAAATAATAAGTTCGCTAATATCTTAGCATGTGGAATAAACCTAGGCCTACACTGAAATATTTTGAGGCTTATGAGGGCTACATAATAAAATATGTATTCCCGTATAGCTCAATCTAATAACAAAGGAAGTTTAAAATATTCTAATGAAACCCTAAATCAGGTTAGGTGTCAGCCCATTTGGTTGCCCGTCTTTTAATCTTTTTTTCTTGAATTAAATAAACTCTCACACCTTTGTCGTTCTTAATTACCATTGTCTTGAGATCGTAGGCACCACCCACTGCCAATGATGTGGTGCTTTGATCTTGTGGTGTTCTTCTGCTGTTGAGGATTTGGTCCTAACCAAGGACATATAATTCATCGTCTTGCTGTAACAGTCAGCGCTAACAAACTGTACAGTGTTACAACTTTACAGTATAAGGGAAATATTAGCACGTTTCTTTCTGAAAAATATATAAACAGAAACCTCAGTTCTGATACTTTTACAGTTTAAATGTAGGCTATAGGCTCCATAGCCTAACTTTCTATTAAAGGTGACATCCAAAAACAGTATGTGTGTCATAACCAAAAGGCTAGAGCAAACTGACAAACTAAAATAATTACATAAACGGGCCACCTTTGTAGTCCTACATACATTCATACATTATATATACATATACATGTAATATTGTTGACGGATTGTTTGAATGTTTGCGTTTCCTAAAGCATCTGCACGTTTTATCCTTTGTAAAAGTCCGCCGCAATATGCGGACTTTAGCATGATGTGTACGTGAGTTGCGCTTTCACATCTAAAGTCTTGGCCGGAGTTGGCTGGGAGTTACCAACACCTCCTCTCGTTTTTCTAAAGCCTTGTGTGTGGCCAGGCGCTTGTTCCATTTCTGCTCTCTCAGTGCTGCCTGTCTTCCAATTGGAGGACTTGGATACTCTTTGGGAGGAGCTCCACTGGCAGCAAAAAGGAGGAAAGAATTTAACTGCGCAAAAGTCCTGTGTAGTGACGGATGCCCAAAGCTCAGATCTTTTTCAATGTGTGTTTCAGAACGTAGAGATGGGAACGTCCTAACCACTTGAGAACCTGCTGCGTTGTTAAACTTTTGTTTGTGATTTAAGAATCTCTCAGAGGGGAAAAGTGGAGCTTTCCGACTGCGTATTTTGGAACGTTATTTTCATCGGATCAGCGTCAAGCAGCCGAGGACAGAAGAAATGCAGGCACGCTACTCCGTCTCCAGTCCCAACTCACTGGGCGTTGTGCCGTACATTAGCGGCGATCCAAGCTATTACCGGGCCGCAGCCGGTGGAGGATACACCGGGATGCCGGCGCCAATGAATATGTACTCTCACGCGGCCCACGACCAATATCCAGCGAGCATGGCGCGGGCATATGGACCATACACCCCACAACCCCAGCCGAAGGATATGGTCAAACCTCCGTACAGTTATATTGCGCTCATTACCATGGCTATCCAAAACTCTCCTGACAAGAAAGTGACCCTGAATGGGATTTATCAGTTTATTATGGAAAGGTTCCCATTTTACCGCGACAATAAGCAGGGCTGGCAGAACAGCATCAGACACAACCTGTCTCTGAACGAGTGCTTCGTCAAAGTACCCCGTGATGACAAAAAGCCTGGAAAAGGGAGCTATTGGACCTTGGACCCAGACTCATACAACATGTTTGAAAACGGCAGCTTCTTGAGAAGGAGACGACGGTTCAAAAAGAAAGACGCACTGAAAGAAAAAGAAGATCGGTTGCAGAAGGACACACCGTCGAGGCAACAGGGCCGGGAGCAGGAGCAGGCAGTCCAGGGCTCCCAGCCTGTGAGGATCCAGGATATTAAAACTGAGAATGGGAACGTGACACCGCCGCAGGCTGATTCGCCCTCCTTGAGTGCCGTGCCGAAAATAGAGAGCCCAGATAGTAGTAGCATGTCCAGTGGAAGCCCCCACAGCATCCCCTCTAATAGATCCATCGGCATGGAGAACTCCGAGCACCACCACCACGGTCAGGCCTCAACACAAGGCTTCAGCGTGGACAATATTATGACCTCCCTACGGGGATCCCCACAAACTGCCACCGAGCTTGCCCCAAGCCTAATCGGATCCACCAGGACAGGTATAACACCTTCGTTGTCCTTAAACTATTCTCCAAATCAGACGTCAGTCTATAGTTCACCCTGCAACCAAAACTCTATCTCCACTACCTCGAATGCAACCTATCATTGCAACATGCAAGCCATGAGTTTGTATGCCGGAGAGAGATCTAGCCACCTCGCTCCAAGTACCACCGTGGACGAGACTTTGCCAGACTACTCGATCACTACGACCTCATCCTCCCTGGCCCACGGAAATCTAAACTCTGGGCAGGAGAGCCACCACCCTCACCAAGGGCGGCTTACCTCATGGTACCTCAACCAGACCGGAGACCTGGGCCATCTGGGCACAGCCTACCCGGCACAGCAGCAGAACTTCCACTCTGTGCGGGAGATGTTTGAATCTCAAAGAATTGGCTTGAATAATTCACCTGTAAACGGGAATAACAGCTGTCAGATGTCCTTCCCCCCAAGCCAGTCCATCTATCGCACTCCGGGAGCTTTCGTATACGATTGCAGCAAGTTCTGACCAAACTTGGCTATGTTTCACGGTTTCAAAGTCTTTGAAGTAATCCAGCGAATTGTTTCACTCACCTGCCTTACCATGGACTAGCATGAGACAATAGGCTACTCGAACAAAAGACAAAAAGACTTGATCTCGGTTTATAAACAACAAGTGTTACTGCAAATAACACGTAAGTCTCTCCTTGCTTTTTGTGGCTTTATGTGATATGGGATATGCCCGTTTTCATGGACATATCATGACGTGTAAATTGCATATAGTAATTTATTTCTAAACTGTAGCCCGATATTATGGACCAAACACCAGAAAGTGTTTCTAAATTGAATTGCCTTAATTGTCCAATGTTCCACTATAAAAAGGAACGTGTGTATATCGCCATACTATTTCAAAAATTCTTTATTTGTTGAAAGGTATTCTGAAGGATTTGCATTGTTTGTTTAATAAATTGTAATTTTATGTGAGTTACATTTACGCCTGGTTTCTTATAGGAGACTTATAAATACTTCTAATTAAACTGGAAAACATTGAGATGTGGAGCCATTTCGTTTTATATGAGACATATAGGCCTCATTATGAAGCAAATTCCCCTCGTGCAGGTTGAGAGCTTATGTTATTTTTCACACAAGTGTAAATAAGGAATAATTCATTCATATTAAGCTTTTCCTCAACACCATGGTTTAACGCCTATGGGGTTTATGCTTCACAATAAAATAGTTTGAAATGAGATTAAGGATTCTCTGTGAAATTTATAGGCGAATTTTAACAAAACGTTTTGTTTTTGTTTAGAGATGACTGAGTCAGACAGGGAACATAGATTTGAGTTTCTAAATATTATTGGCATTCTTTGCGCCTCTTTAACTGTCTATAGTTTTGTATTTTCACCTTGTTAGTTAAAAGGTCTAACAAAGCATGTCTTAATTTTATCAGGGAAACCTGAGGCCAAAACAATTTAGGTTTTAATCATAATGCATTTTCTATTTAAATGTTATAATTATATTTGCATGCTACTCTACTGTCTACTGAAAGACCAGACTATTATATCATCTTGACCCGAGGACCTTTTCACCTATAGCGGTGCTCGGCATATAGGTAAAATAATCTATGAATGCAAAACTTTGTTTTGGATGGCCACGTGTGTTTGCAGGCACATTCCAGTACTTAGTTAATATCATACCATGCATACCAAGCACTGTCCAGTTGCCACAGTTTAGAAGTTTGAAGTCTAAATAATTTGACATGAGACTATAGGAAAATAAATTGGAGCATTGATGAGGACACATTCATTTTATCAGTTGTACGCGTACTACTTTTAAAATAGCCTATACAGGAATAAAATAAAAACAATATTCTCCTTTTACCCAACAGTAATGAAATGTATTATTATTAAATCTATAAGATAAAATACGATGCGCCCATTCCTTTGATTTAACATTGACTGCCCTCAGTTAGCTAATTAATAATAAATAATTGTTCAGTTTTGATTTGATTAAACCCAAAGTTTTCCACAGAATGACCTTTTACACAGTACCTAACATAAATAAATTTAAATTCTAATCAGACTAGACTGGATACTGATATATGGCCTACTGTAACTAGTTACAGTATTTAGTAATCTTCGTATTGCAAATTTTAAGCAAATTTGCCATTTGCTGATTTGTCCTTCCATATATTGTCTGCAGGACTAGAAAATACGTTTTATGGATTCGTGCGTAAAGTGTGCCTAAAATTGCGTGTCAGCATATTGATCTTCATCAAGTGTATCCTAACAATAACAATCATAATGTAGTTTACAAATAGCCATTATATTTGGTGATTAATACTGTATTATATAATTTTACTTGACTGCCGTATGCAACATTTTATTTTTATCAAATTTTAACCAAAAGTGTTCCTCTTCAAACAGATAGACGAAGGATGCAGTAGGTCTTTCCATTTTCAGTTAGGATATAGGCTAGGTTACCATACACCAGCCCATTTTGCTCATAGCTTAGGCTTTAACACAATAGTTGATTGTAAACTATAGTAGGCTAAATAATGACAGCAACATTACAACATTTTCATTATTATTGTTTGTAATGTTTATAGGCAAACCAAAAACAGATATGAGGAGATAATAGTTTGATATATAATTAGATAATAGATAGATAAGTATTTCGTAACAAATACGTAAATAAAATGTTTTTTTCTTTTCGTTAAAAAATATTATTCCAGCGAAGTTTTCACATTCCAACAACTGTAATCAGGCTCATAAAAGTCATTAGATCCTTTCTCAAGTAGGTCTAATAAACAAACGTCGTGTTAGACCAAAGATTAATGGCGCCCTCGCAGAATAGAGCGGGTCAGGAAGGAATAAAATTCAATCAGAGCTCCGGCATCGTTTTTCATGCGACGGAAAAAGCAGAGAGCCAGACAGGGTCATGGAGGAGAATGTCGGTCGCCAGAGAGATATCAACAATATAACAGCACCTTGTACGGAGACTGGACGAAAAAAAATTATGACTATCGTTTATTTTGAAGTCTTCCTAATAGTCTGTTGGGAAAGTTGCTCCAAGATCCAGGTCTATCCTCTCGCAGTTTAATCTATACCTTGAAAAATGACTAATTGTATTATTATTAGTCTTAGTAGTAGTAGTAATAGTAGTAATACCATTGCTGCTGCTAATTGTTGTGTATACCTTTTCTGTACGTAGATTTTGACACAATTCAAGGATGCGACTATCTACTTCAGGTAGCCTATAGCCCATTGTATGTGTCACATACTTGAGGCTTATGCCCCGCATTCATAATATAAAAATAACTATATATTTCTTAATTGTCTGTAGACTTCACACGGACATTAAAGGTGCTTCTTTTCACTGGGATCGCCATTCTCCTACAACCTCTCGACGTTTTCTTGAATCGTTCCGCTGCATACCTTAAAATACGCAGCCTCGCATGCTCGTCAGCAAACACTCGCACTTTCTCACACTCTCCCTATTCGCTTTGGGTCAAAAACCAAAAACTAAAGTGACTGTGTTTTGCGCGCTTTAAAACAAAATCTCGCCGTTCTCTCGAAATTCGCGAAGTTCGATATTCGTTGACCGTGGCATTATATTTTTTTGTTTTAGTTCTCAAAGATACAGGCCCTGACGCAAAAAATTTCTGTCAGCACACAATCATGACAAGAACCTAAAGATCCATGTCATCAGCCGTACACATAGAGGTTAACCCCCGATATGTTAACCTAACAAGTGTCTTTCTAAATAAGCAGCGGACTTAAACTATTCTGTGTGAGAAACATCCAATAGTAAACTTTGATCGAATTATAATTTGGCGTAGGCTAGATAGAGCTATTTTGCTAAACTGTAAGGAATGCATCCATGTGATTTTGTATTGCAGTATCATTTTCTAACGATACAGACAACTAGTAGCTGGACAGTAGTGGAGCGCTGTAACCCCTTAGTATTTATCATATAAACTGCACAAACATTGTGTAGGCCTACCCTTGGATTAGGCTACCTGACGCATAGTCACGAGTCATCGAGCACCCGGACGAGGGTAGAGAAAATTTTGAAATTAAGATACATTGCAGTTTTACAGTGGCCCTGAAGACTGTGTGAGTGCACCTGTATGACTGGGTGTCCGGATAAGCTCAATGGAAAATGCTATGTTTCAGCTCACAGTTCTTCCAGCGTACAAGGCCGTGAGTTCGGAGCGCCATCTGTTTCCAATTTGAGCTCCATAGACGCAAGCACAGTCGGCTCTGCAGCCAAACGAGTAAGAGGTTGGAGGTCCAGTATTGTATTTAGAAAGAAAATAGCCGCTTTGCGTAGCTTCACCTTAAATTCACATCGTCATATCGCAAAGACAAACGGGCCTAACAATTACAAGGCTCGGAATCGGTTTTAGTTTTTAAAATGCGAAAAGGAAATGTGCGGAAATGTGCCTTTATGTTTGAAATTGGTACACATTTTGCTTCAAAATTTCTTAGCTTACAAAATACACATATACAAATATTAGGTAGCTACATAGTCTATAGTACATATACTTATTTTTAATTGTAGGCTACTTGATCAAAAAAAGGTGAAAAGGTGGAAGAATGGGTAAGTGTGAATTTTGACCGGGGGAATGTGGACGGCCTGGGCCGGGTAGGCGACCTAGGAATAACCCGATCCTTGGCCTTGGCATGAAACCTCGACACCAACACTGTCTCTCCTTGGAGTTACACAAAACCTGCCTCTCTGCTCTGCTCGAGCGTGAGGCTTCTAATTATAGCACCTTTACAAGCACGGCGGACTTAAATTTGTCAATTCTACAAGCGGGTTCTAAAGAAATGTATTGTCAAGCAAAGTATGAATTTATGGAGACAAGCCATTTGAAGACTTGTATAAGCGGACATGTAGTCCTAAACTACTACACTTTCCATACACTTTTTTAAACTCGATTCTCTTGTATGTTGCTAAGCGATACGTTGTAGGCTAAGTTAAAACAAATATTTAGGCCATTCGATAATTCTACTTACGATTCTTTGAAATTTGATGAGAATATATAAACTTTGTGTATTTTCTATCAAGCATTGAACAACGTGGACGAAATCTTATGTTAATAATAATAAATGAACATGGATTTAATTTAATTTGGCAGTAAAACAGTAATACGGTAATGTTTAGCTACATACTTTTATTATTAAAAAGGGTAATTTCAAAAATGAAACGAAGCCGACAAATTAAAGTAAATTCAAAAATTAATTTTAGTATTTAATTAAATAAGCACGGCATGGTCCGTGCGTAAAGCAGATTAAACTTTAGAATAAAAACGTGGTCGAGCATGACGTGTTTTAGTTTCCAGATGACTGCTACTGGACGGGTGTAAACTGAACAAACTTGAACTCTGCAGCATGTGACATGATAGGGCCACTTCAAAGCTGTCCGGCTACTGCTATTTGAGCCACAGTAGCAGTTGTCTGTGTCTTTCGTGGGTCCCATCTCATTTTATGGTGTAAGGCGGCCACTAGGCTATAAAAACATCAACAGCGGACACTTCAGTGAGACTGACATGAAATAGCATTAGGCTTCCTAAAATGTAGCCTATTTAAATAAAATCAATCGGAACTAAGAACTGTTGTTAATAACGTAATGTCGTTATTATTATTATTATTATTATTGTTATTATTATTATTATTATATCATGCATAATTCTGTGAGAAAAGTAGGACTCCGTATGTCTAAAATAAATGAAGTGAAAACAACTTAAAAAAAATATATATCTAAGTTTAACTATTTAACCAGGAAGACCCATATACTGACCCTATATACTGTCTCTTTTAAAAGGCACGACCTGAACAAGGAAGCAGCAGAAGTAAATAATTAGTGCAGTACACATTACAACAATAACAATACAAAAACACACAATAGACCGTTTTAAGAATAATACCATGTTATCCTGACAAAACATTTGTACAGAGAACTCTGAACAAGACCCTTGAACTCAACATACAGTGTGTACAATTAAGGTGCAGGTGAGGTTAGGTACTTTATATATATATATATATATATATATATATATATATATATATATATACACACACACACTAATGCGCACTGACCCCCAGAATTACCCCTATCTCTAACATGCTCAGCCCCATATAACTTCCGGAGACTTCAAGAGACACTGCTGGAAGTGACCCAACACAACTCCAAAGCATTTAGCCCTTCCAACCAGATGGAATGAGTGGAGCAGACAGTGATCGATTGGGCTGGGCAGTAAACACCATATTTCTGTGAAATAGCAACAATAATATTTTGTACCGGCAGTGAGCAGTGTTTGTGTCGGCGGGGAGGCGTGTGTCTGTGTGCGCAAGACTGCGTGCAGAGGCACAGAGGTACAACCATCTAAATATTAAATAGTCCCATTGGCTTTTAGTGTTTGGCAGGATCACGCAATGTTGAGCGATGATGAAGCAGGAGGCTGCTTGTGTACATTTTCTTCCTGTTGTGATTTTGACTGTGCAAGAAAACCCACCAGGGGTTTGAAGCGAGACCACCAAAACTGCTCCCCCCCCCTCTCTCTCTAACTGCCAAATATTCAGATTATGTTGAATCTTGAAGTTCAGAAAGGGAACAATGATTGTGTAGTCTAAAATTGAGCAATTCAGTCAACAGTTACGGCTTTGATAAAATTCCAAGACACACCAATATTGTATTACATCAAAACATCAAGTATGAAGTAAGTAAATAAGTAATAATACATCTATTTTTTGATCCACAAATTTATCAACAATGTTGAAACTATAGGCAATTCAGATGAAAACCTCAAATAAGTAAGAAAGGACAGATTTATCAACAATCTTTGTTTGGAAAGCCTTCGTGAAATTTGCGATGCACGAATGCTTGGTTGTCTCACTCAAAACCCATGACCAGTTCCTCAAATATACTTACAGGCGGCGCTATCATCTAGTTTCTTTCAGTCACTGCATCCTTTTAAAATCCATAGAACAAGTAAAACACAAATAAGGCCAACCGGCCACCGTGTTTATATCCATATAATTAAACATGATCTGCAGTGCGTTGTAATAATATTGTGATGACAACATTTGTCTGTGTGTGTGTGTTTGTTTGAGACAGAGGATATGAGAGTATAAGAGGCAGCTTTGTCGAGGTGATAGATGTGCATACACGCATGCATGCTCGATGCCTCACGTAAGGATTGGCCCTCCCAACAGGAACAGCAGGAAGCATGCAGGGACATACCTGCTGAGGCTCAGAACTTAATACACAGACACACTCACACACACACACATGCACGCACTCACTTGCGCGAAACACACACGCATGCGCATTTTACAATGCAGTAGGGTGTGAGGCAATGCTCAGGCAAGGAAACCCAAAGCGGTTAAAAGAATAACATTTGCAAAAAGCCACAACTATTACTACTTATTCTACTGCCCAGTAAGGCTGCATGGAGAGATGCATGTTTCCAATTATTTAACAGGAATTATGTCCAGATGGACAACATATATTCATCATGTGGATCCTATTTAGTTTGTGGCGTTAACCTCAAATGGACACATATCCTGTTATATCGAGTGATCTGTTGTTTGAGAATGTAGATGTGCCAATTATAAACATCAGGGGAAGAAAAAAAGACCAATTTGAGGAACATGTAAAAATATAAACATCTTGCAAGTCTAGAATATTCAGAAAAATGCATAGTTTTGCCAACATTCAAAACAAACAAGAAAATATAACAACAAAAAATGAATTAGCATAAAGGAAATGGAAAACAAATAGTTCTTTGCTATGATACGTGTTGTGTCTCAAATTTCTTTTGGCAGCACCGCAGTGTCAATGGACACAATGACCTTTGACCTCTCGGAGCAAAACTCTTCCTCTTGATGGTCTATTTCAGCACCTCATTGTTTACTCTTGAGTCAGCTAACTAATTTGCTAACTGTCGTAAAAGGCCTTTCAAAACTCACAGGAAGAGGAATTGGAGTCTATAAAAAGCCACTCAATGTGCAAACAGGAGAAGTCTCTAGAAGGTATATAAATTAAGCACATGAGTATGTATAATTAGCTGGGCAAAGTGCTAGTAAAAGAACAAGAGTCAAGTGAAAGAAATGGTGGAGGAGGTGTTGGGGTAGATGATTGGTCGAAAGAATACATGTAGTCCTTTCTGTTTGTTTCAACTTTCAAACGTGAAACTTAGCCAATTACGATGTAAACTCTTTTACCCTCCCCTCCCCTTTTCATGTATTGACACTAGCAGAGCAGCATTAGTGTAGTCAATTTGCTGTTTGTGTAGTCAAGTAGCCCATTAAGGTAAAGTCGACGGTTAACATCTCACACTTTCACTCGCGTGTGTTCGAGAGAAGTGCCTCAGGTGTATTCAGAGCTGGTGACAAAAGGTAAACTGGTCTTTTAATGGATTATCTGTTTATGATACATCAATGTACACTTAGGTGAAGAGCAAAGATAAACAGATAAAATAAAAGAACAGGCATTTAAATACATCATGTGTTAGCCTAATGTTTACTGTATATTCAGCTATTATGTTATCATGTTCATTAAACTCTGCAAGCACTTTGGAGAAATACTATATATATATGTATGACTATCTTGAACAAAATAAAAAACAAACAGTGATCATGGTATTACAGCTTGTTCGCCTGTACTGGTGATACCAATACTTGTTTGTCCATGGGTCTTCTGTGAGATGTGCAGGTGTGAGGTCTTCCCTGTTGGGCGGGAGGCGGCCAGATGGTGTTTGTGTGTGATGGCGAGCAGCAGCTATGCAGCGGTGGCTCCTCTCACAGATTAGTACTCATATCTCTGTTCCATCTCCAGGCTCTCTGCTCATATAAACATCCCCAGTCCACAGTCCTCTGATGTTTTCACCACTGTGTTTACAGTGAGAAGTCAGGCAAATACGTGAACTTGAGGACAAAGAGAATAAGGGAAGGACAATAGTTTGTGTGGCTATGAGCCTGGCTGCACTAAAAAAAATAAAAAATACAATGCATAAATACAAATTATTATACATGGCACATAGTTATGTAAATGATCAGCATCAAACAATTATGTTTTTCTACTGTTGTTGCTAATCAAACAGTGACATTGCTGCACATTAAAGCAGTACAAGTTGAATTGGCAAATTGGCGACCCCATCTGGTCTGGAGTTGCAACCGTTTTCTAAACAATGTAATTATTACTAGAAAATTAATATTTTAATATTATTATATCAATTAAAAAGTTTTTCACTTATTTAGCTTTAGTTGCAGACAGTACTTGAGGCATTGGCTTTGTCTAAGGCAGCTAAGCAGAAAGCAGTGTTTGTTACTGTAAATCTCATAATTTCATCAGTTTATTTTACTCCATTGTACCATCCAGTACACAGACGCTTGTATCGCCTCGTGCTATACTGTTGGTATTAAGACCAATTCCTTACCATAAAAAAGGTTATCATATGCCAATTCAACTGTAAACTCCAAAGCAATTTCCATGTCTTATCGCCTCTCCAATGGGATCAGATCTTCTAATGGGATGAGCCAAGCAACATTTAGCCCAAGCCCATCTAACTGTTCCACAGTGAGTTTTTCATACATTCAATGACCCACTGGTCCATCCACTCAGCAGGAAACCAGTTGTATTACACTGATTCAGCAAATAGAGGGAAGGAACTGCATACGAGAAGTCACGTTTCAGTGCTCTGGGGTCTGTAGGAACCAGCACTGAAGAAATAAACCACTGTACACACATGCACGCACACACATGCACACACACAAATAAAGTTCTTATTGAAGCTGCCAACAAGTTATATTATCTTTCCAATGGAGCAAATGAGATGTAAAAATTTGCCTTGGAAAGCGAGCTCGGTCTGCAATTAACCCCAAAGTAAAAAGGGCCCGCGTACATATTCAATAAAACCACAACTCCATGTGATGCTATGATCCCAAGATCAAAGCACACTCAAAAATGATTGTTTCCCCCCTCACCCCCCTTTATGCAGTCTGTTTTTTAACATCAGAATTGGGAGAAATCTGAACATCAAAGGGAGAGACAGAGAAAGTAATTTAGCCTTATCTTAATTGAGCAACAATTTGAATAATGATCTTACACATAGGGACCAGAGGAGAGAAGGTGCTGTGGGCAACAGGAGGCCAACAGACCAGGGCTTTTCTGCCCAGGCTGTCGGGCCTCAGTCCCAGACACATCACTGACCCCGTGATTAATGATGACCTAATGGTTTGTTTACTCCATGCTCATAACAGGCGGTTGGATTGCAGCGTGCATGCCGTATGGGGAAACATGAAAGCACCAGGAGTACTTGCAGCGTTGCAGCCTCCTTCCAGTTGACAGAAACCAACAGCTCTGCATTCCAGCCACCTGGCACAGCAGCCACCCGCACTAAATGGAGGCCCGGGCTGGCAATTATTCCAGAGTTTACATTTTAAAAAACCCAGGCAGCACATTGGGCTGGACGTCGTGAAGCAGCCGTCCATCAGCCATGCGGAGGTCACACATTTGATTTGACCTAAGGAACAACAGGCGCTGACCTCTTGTCCGTGCACTTTCTCAGAAATGGATTTGTCGTGGCCGTACAAGAGGGCCGACGTATGGCACACGATAACTGGCTGACAGTAAGGTCAAGAGTCCAGTACGTCAGTCCACTTAAAAGGTTTTGAACCCGGCTTCTGTCTGCGGTTTTCTGGTATTTAGCAGTGCAATTGAGAGGGACTTATGCAGGCCTGATTGTGGCCTCCAGGAAATGTTGACACCGTTAATGAAAACAAACAACACGGAACAACAGCGATTTAGGTGTCTGAAGGACTTAACAGATACGATTACGAAAGTGTCTGACTCCTTTATTAAAAAAGTGACTAGAAAGTCAGACATTTTCTGGCATTATATTTCCACATTTGAGATATTCAACGCTTCCTTTCCCATCTCAGATTCTTATCAAAACTGCCAATGCATCACCCTACTGACCGGGAACACAAAAGTGAATATTCTTCCCTTTTTACTGTAAAAGAACACATATTCTTGCGGGGGGTGTATGTGCCATTGGCAGTAATGGGGGGCAGGGGGGCTCATCTCCACCAGCTGTGGAGGTTATACCCCGGTTTTAACGCAGTAAAAGGGTAATGGCTCTGGCTGTTCTCTTCCAACCTCATGTTTATTGATGGCTTGTTGTAAAGTGTCTCAATATAAGCTTCAAGCTCTAATTTAACCAGCAGTAAACACATTTTCTTGCCAGGGTTTTATATATTTTGTACATGGACCATATTCGTTATCTTTGGTTGAAGTCCATTTGTAACTTAAATTGAAATGTACTTTACGGGGAGAGCTGTACATATTCCACCCTGAGAGCAAACACAATGAGAATATTTATAGATTTTATAACTATAACTATTCTTCCATATACCTTTGGTTACTGTCTTTATTTGTTTTTTATTTGTTTATTTGTTGTAAGTTTCAAAACCTAAAATGTTGCACTTAACACGCAAATAATTACATTCACATTCACATATAATGACACATTAGTTCCATTATAGTAGTAGAGGTATAGTAAATAAAATATTAAAAGACCCATAAGCTACATTAAGTGTGGCCATGTCTGAAAGCCCCGAAATGTCAAATGTGAAAACTGCTCTGTCTCTGCACTCTCCATTCAAAATCCAAAGAGAAAATCCCATCAGATAGGCATTTCCTCCTTCTGCACCCAGAGCCGGCGACTGCTACATTCTTATCTTATCTTCAGCAAAAATCTTGTGTCTCGTCATGTCCAAACAGGGAGAGAGAGAGAGAGATTTGTAATGAAAGTGCCATTTTAGCATCCACAGTATGTAATACAGACACAGAATCATATGTGCACTAATGAATAAGTGAAATACACAATAATACCCTCCCTCAAAAAACAAAAATCGAATGAAAATACTTTGTTGGCTTTTTGTCAAACAAAAGACATGGGGGAACAAGCGCTCTTAGCTTTCTTGCTCTTACACAATACCCCCGCCCGGCCCTTTCTTCTCTCCTGGCTCTGTCGGGGACAAGCGCGATAAGTGCACAGGGAGCTCTGCCTGCGATCTGCACAGGAAGCCACAGGCGAATCAGTAGTGTTGTCCGTCAGCGAGAGTTCTGTTAAATGCCTTTAGGAGCCAGAACAATGGTCACAGGCCCCCCTGGCATCGGGAAAACTTACTCAGCCCGCAATCTCCCCAGCACTGACAGAGGAGATAAAGTACAGGGGAAAATGAGAAGGGGGAAACACACACACACACACACACACACACACACCCACACACACCATGCATATGCACACACAAACTGTACGTATGCACATACTGTTGGTAAACCACACACACACACACACACACACACACACACACACACACACACACACACACACACACACACACACACACACACACTATCTCTAATGTTTCGAGTGGAGGTCAAACTAATGAATAGCTCCATCAAGATACAAGCCCTGTAGAAGGGGTAAAAATGAATGGGTTGGGCAGTTCTTTTGTGGGTCATGTTGCAATTAACCCCTTCACACCTGGGTTAATTTCCCGCCAAATGTGCCTTTCCTTCACAAATATGTCTCAGGAGGAAAACAATTGGAAGGCATAACATCATTGTACCTCCCTCGACTTTAAGTGATACAATTTCAAACCAAAATAATTGCTAAAACCAGAAGTCACTTGTAGAAATACTGTATCGCCTCTAAGCATTCTGGATCTGCACTGTATCAACATGCCAGCACTGAGGCTGAAACATACGGTACACTACTGTAATCACATTCCTGTAATCAAAGTTACACTCAGATATGTACAAGTTGCATGACTTATGATTCTGTCTAAAGTTTCCACCAAAACATCTGTAAAATAGTAAGCAGAGAGGTGGGAAACACGCATACATTTCCTTTGCTGTGTTCCTTGCGTCTGTGCCCTGCATCGGTGCTTTTTACAAATTCCTGCCATGGCTTTCCTTACACTGCAGGAAATCTAATCCAAATCAATCAATTGTGGAGTGGGGGTTAGATTCCCAGTGAAAACAAACAAAGCACAGAGATTTGTTGACTTAAAGCTGTGACATACGTTGTTGCAGGGGAAGCATTTTTCACATCCAACACAACTACATTCCCATACAGTATA